>CM059435.1:119390820-119777407 GCA_030390025.1 Squalus acanthias
GGCCACATTACCTGGGCTGGGTATCATGTGGTCGCCTCTGTGTGACAGCCAAACCTTCCCTGTTGTCCATGATTTGAAGCAAAGAAAGTGGCTGCTATAGCCTTCAATCTACTGTAGGAGCATTTGAAGTAAATAAACTGTGTCACATCGTTGCGAAGAGTAGCATGGCTGTATTTTATATGAAACTGTTCAGAGCAGCATTTGTAATATATCTGGGGATTTTTATCTTAAAATTGATGGTGAAAATAACATTTAAAGCCATGTTTTGGTGCTTCAGATGGGCGTTAAAGATCCCATGGCACTAAAAGAAAGAAAGACTTGCATTTATACAGCGCCTTTCATGACCTCAGGACTTCACAAAGCACTTTACAGTCAATGAAGTACTTCTGAAGTGGAGTCACTGTTGTAATGTAGGAAACGCGGCAGCCAATTTGCACCCAGCAAGGTCCCACAAACAGCAATGTGATAATGATTGGATAATCTGTTTTTGTGACATTGGTTGAGTGATCAATAGTGGCTAGGACACCTGGCAGAACTCCCCTTGTGCCGTTGGATCTTTGGTTTAACGTCTCACCCGAAAGTTGGCACCTCCGACAGTGCAGCACTCCCTCAGTACTGCACCGGATTGTCAGCCTATAATTTATGCTCCAGTCTCATGGAGTGGGGCTTGAACCCACCACTTGCTGGCTCAGAGGCGAGAGTGCTACCACTGAGCCACGGCCACTGGTTGCAGAAGAGCAGAGAGTTTTGCTCAACCTTGTGTCCACTGTCAACACCACCTGAAACAGATTATCTGGTCTTTTGTCTCATTTAATGTTTGCAGGTCCTCGCTCTGTTCATAGTCAGGTGTTCATTCACTTGCACAACAACATTGACTGCGCTTCAAATGAATTCATTGGCTATAAAGCACTTTGAGCCATTTCTGAAAGATTTGATGAGGCACCAAACAAGTACAAGTTCTCGCGTATTATAACAGAACAATTACAATTTAAAACAAAAGTCTAGACTGGCTCCCCCTTGGGGCCTCCCCACAGCAGCAATCAGCACCGCCAAAACAGATAGATTGGTCATTTATCATCTTATTGTTTGTGCAACCTTGCAGTGAGCAGGTTGGCTGCCGTGTTTGCCTACAAAACAACAGTGACTGCACTTCAAAAATAATTAATTGGCTGTGAAGTGCTTTGGGATATCCTGAGGACATGAAAGGTCTTTTAGAACTGCTAATTCTTTCTTCCTACGTTCTTTGACTCTCCATGTTTGTGGTCCAACACACTACGCCACCCTCTCTCAGTGTCACCCTCATAAGGCTTCTGCACCTTGTTTATCTCTGTTGTTCGCCCTGTAGTTGCAACGCATCATAAAAATATCACCTGATTATTATGTCAGGAGGCTTGTGTCCCAAGGTTTTCCCTTCCTCGGCAGTGCATTCCTCTGCTGTAGTTCTGTACTTCCAATCTACCTGCATTTATGTAGCAAGTGACAGGGGGCACTACCTTACTTTAATCAAAATCATTTTAAAACAGCGCTGTGGAATAATAACATCACCCTCGTTTAATTTTCAGGTTTGTGAAGGCCTGTCCTTTTTGCACAGCAGTGTGAAAATGATTCACGGGAACCTGACGCCAGAGAATATCATTTTGAATAAAAGTGGCGCCTGGAAAATCATGGGTTTTGACTTTTGCATCTCTTCACCTAATCCCTCGGAGCAGGAGGTAGGGACAATTGAGTTATTCAGCGGGCTGCTTCACTCCTATTTATAATTCTGACAGGATATTACTAAAAAGAGAGGCTGTTTTCCCCCTTACCGGATTTAAATAAAGAAGTTCAGAAGGTGAGCCCTCTTCATAAAGTATGAACGTCAAAGCCCTGATTGGTTCTGAAGATCATAAGTTGAATAGTTTATTTTCTGTCTAATGCTCTGTTCATATTATGGATGTCTTTTTTTTAGGATTTGTGGCATTATAGGTACGGTGGCATAGTGATTATGTAACTGGACTAGTAATCCAGAGGCCTGGACTAATGATCTGGAGACACGAGTTCAAATCCCACCACGGCAGCTGTGGAATTTAAATTCAGTTAATTAAATATAGCGGCTTTCATGACCACTGGACGTTTCAAAGTGCTTTACAGCCAATGAAGTACTTTGGAGTGTAGTCACTGTTGTAATGTAGCTAGTATCAATAATCATGAAACTATCGGATTGCTGTAAAGACCCAGCTGGTTCACTACTGTCGTTTAGGGAAGGAAATCCCTATGAGGAGAGTCCTGTGAGGGATGTGGGCTGTGCTAGGGGAGAGTCCTGTTAGGGTTGTGGGCTGTGCTAGGGGAGAGTCCTGTGAGGGATGTGGGCTAGGCTAGGGGAGAGTCCTGTGAGTGATGTGGGCTGGACTAGGGGAAAGTCCTGTGAGGGATGTGGGCTGGACTAGGGGAGAGTCCTTTGAGGGATGTGGGCTGTGCTAGGGGAGAGTCCTGTGAGGGATGTGGGCTGGACTAGGGGAGAGTCCTGTGAGGGATGTGGCCTGTGAGGATGTGGGCTGGACTAGGGGAGAGTCCTGTGAGGGATGTGGGCTGTGCTAGGGGAGAGTCCTGTGAGGGATGTGGGCTGGACTAGGGGAGAGTCCTGTGAGGGATGTGGGCTGGACTAGGGGAGAGATTCCTGTGAGGGATGTGGGCTGGACTAGGGGAGAGTACTTTGAGGATGTGGGCTGGACTAGGGGAGAGTCCTGTGAGGGATGTGGGCTGGACTAGGGGAGAGTTCTGTGAGGGATGTGGGCTGTGCTAAGGGAGAGTCCTGTGAGGATGTGGGCTGGACTAGGGGAGAGTCCTGTGAGGGATGTGGGCTGTGCTAGGGGAGAGTCCTGTGAGGGATGTGGGCTGGACTAAGGAGAGTCCTGTGAGGATGTGGGCTGGACTAGGGGAGAGTCCTGTGAGGGATGTGGACTGTGCTAGGGGAGAGTCCTGTGAGGGATATGGGCTGGGCTGGGGGAGAGTCCTGGGTTCCAGGTACATAGATCATTAAAATGTCATGAACAGGTGCAGAAAATAATCAGAAAGGCTAATGGAATGCTGGCCTTTATGTCTAGAGGACTAGAATACAAGGGAGTAGAAGTTATGCTGCAGCTATACAAAACCCTGGTTAGACCACACCTGGAGAACTGTGAGCAATTCTGGACACCACACCTTAGGAAGGATATATTGGCCTTGGAGGGAGTGCAGCGCAGGTTTACCAGAATGATACCCGGACTTCAAGGGTTAAGTTACGAGGAGAGATTACACAAACTAGGGTGGTATTCCCTAGAATTTAGAAGGTTAAGGGGTGATTTGATCGAAGTTTTCAGGATATTAAGGGGAACTGATAGGGTAGATAGAGAGAAACTATTTCCGCTGGTTGGGGAGTCTAGGACTAGGGGGCAGAGTCTAAACATTAGAGCCAGACCTTTCAGGAGTGAAATTAGGAAACACTTCTACACACAAAGGGTGGTAGATGTTTGGAAAACTCTTCCACAAACGGCAATTGATGCTAGATCAATTGTTAATTTTAAATCTGAGATTGATAGATTTTTGTTAACCAAAGGTATGAAGGGATATGGGCCAAAGGTGGGTATATAGAGTTAGGTCGCAGATCAGCCATGATCTAATTGAATGGCGGAACAGGCTCGAGGGGCTAAATAGCCTCCTCCTGTTCCTATGGATGGAGGAATATGTGTGAGGGATTGGGTTTGACAGAGGAATATGTGTGAGGGACGTGGGTTTGGGTGGAGGAGTATGTGTGAGGGATTGGGTTTGACGGAGGAATATGTGTGAGGGACGTGGGTTCGGGTGGAGGAGTATGTGTGAGGGACGTGGGTTTGATGAAGGAGTATGTGTGAGGGGCGTGGGCTGGGCTAAGGGAAGCTGCAGCTCTCTGCTACTGCTTCAATCAGAAAGCCTTCAGCTCGGCTCTCGTCCCCACATCTTCTACCTCACCCAGCTCTTCTTCCACCTCACCTACCTCTTCTCCCCTCACTGCATTGTCTTTGGTTTTGTCTCGGTGAAGCACCTTTGGGTGTTTTATCATGTTGAAGGTGCTGTATAAATGCTAACTGTTGTTGAGGGGCGTGGGCGGTCTAGGGGCAGGTACTTTGAAGGTCGTTGTAGCTGGTCAGTGTATAGTAAATAAACCCTTTTTGTTTCCTGGATCATCAGTTTGATGTTACAGAGAGACTGTGGCCCAGTAGGGTAAAGCACCACGCTTTCACTTCTGGGACCAGCATTTTGAAGCAACCCAGACGAATGAGTTCAAAGTTCCTGAATTCCTAGTTACTGTGACTCCATAAAATAGGACTCTCCATAACTCAGCACCATTTGGGCATAAATTGTCTGTCTCCGAGGCAGATGGTTGATAAATAGAATGTTACTTTGCACTGAGTGATCGATTACGGGTGAGGCTAAGAGCGATCTTTTGAGCAGAGCCGACTTTCCCACTGACCCTATTTGTTTGTTGATCTGGGCATCATTGAGTGCGCAAAATTCATGTTTCATTCTCCAATACTGACGTGTATCAATGAACGCAGAATTCAGCGATTTTTATCTGTTTTCTTTGAGATTTTCCTTATACAGCGCAATATTACACAAGGTGGAAGAGGCACGGTTAAACTTCATGTAACCTTGGCAAACCTCTGTCATGCATTTGGGGAGGGCTAACAAGGCAAGGGAATACACTGTAAATGGTAGGACACTGAGAAGTGCAGAAGATCAGAGGGACCTTGGTGTGCATGTAGCAGGACAGGTAGATAAGGTGATTAAGAAGACATATGGAATACTTGCCTTTATTAGCCGAGGCGTAGAATTTAAGAGCAGGGAGGTTATGCTTGAACTGTATAAAACATTAGTTAGGCCGCAGCCAGAATACTGCGTGCAGTTCTGGTCACCACATTACAGGAAGGATGTGATTGCACTGGAGGGGCTGCAGAGGAGATTTATGAGGATGTTGTCTGGGCTGGGGAATTTTAGCTATGAGGAAAGATTGGATAGGCTTGGGGTTGTTTTTGTTGGAACAGAGGAGGCTGAGGGGAGATCTAATTGAGGTGTATAAAATTATGAGGGGCATAGATAGAGTGGATAGGAAGGACCTATTTCCATTTGCAGAAGGGTCGATAACCAGGGGGCATAGATTTAAAGTCAGAGGTTTAGAGGGGATTTAAGGAGAAATGCTTTTCACCCAGAGGGTGATGGGGGTCTGGAACTCACTGCCTGAAAGGGTGGTAGAGGCAGAGACCCTCATCACATTTAAAAGGTACTTGGATATGCACTTGAAGTGCCGTAACCGACAGGGCTACGGACCAAGTGCTGGAAAGTGGGATTCAGGTGGATAGCTCTTTGTCGGCCGGCACGGACAAGATGGGCCGAATGGCCTCCTGTGCTGTAAATTTCTATGATATGATAAGGTAAGTACAGATGCAGGAGGTCTTAAGGCCAACTAGGTCATCCTTTCATAGAAACCTACGGCTCCACCATCACAGCATCTACCTGCTTCCAGAATGCTTCCACTACTCTACCCAGAGACCATTCCAGGTATTGACCACTCTTTATGTGAAGAAGTTCCCGCTGACATCAGTCCCAAGCTTGTCTTTTACCAATTTGTACCTTTGTCCCCCTATTTTGAAGTCATGTTTGAAGAAGAGCATTTAGTTTAATTGAGAGCTTTAAAAGATATACGACACGCAGCCATGACGGGGATGAAATTTCTTCGTCAGATGATTCCGATTATAGCTGTGTCATTTGATTGTAGGCTCTGTGAATCGCTTGGTTTTAACAGGGAAACGGTGATCCCAAAGAGGAACTAGAGCCTGCATCACTCTCCCTTCCATTAATCGTTGTGATATTTTCCCCTGAGCTTTTCCTTTACATTCTGCCGTGCACAGCCTGGTGATTTTTTTTTGGGGGGGTGGGGTGGGCCTCTTGGATTGGCATGAGGTCATTCCTTGCTCCAAATTAGGGCTAAATTCTTTTGTTGAGAAACTGATAGGTTCCTGTTGTGTTTCCCTGGGCTCCGATGAAGGAGCAATATTGATAAGTGGGCTCCTGTAGTTATGCTACTGATTTGTAAGTAAATCGTGAACATATTTCATCTCTATGACTCTTCCTGTGACAGCTGCTGCATTTCATTTGTGACAAAATATCTTTTTAAAAAACTGACCCCCCTCCACTCAAAAACTTAGCAAGTTGCCCATTTTGAACAGGGCTGTAAACGGGCACCACCGTACCGACTGGAACTGTTATCCCAGCTGCAGTGTGGGATGTAAAAGGATTTTGCAAAATGGTGATTCCTCAGAGGCGCTCGAGGCAAAATAATGTGTACAAAGTGGAGGATTTAATTAATGTTATTTACCCCCCTGTCTTTGAATTTGATGCTGAAGCCAGGGATGATAAACAATAAGTTATGAGGCGAGACGTTAGACCTTGGGGCTATTTCCACCGGAGAAGAAAAGGGTAAGACGAGATTTAATTGTTTAAATAACCTAATAGGGTCAGTAGGGATAGACAGTTTTCTCAGGGTGGGGAGTCAGTGATGAATGGTCATTAATTTATAACTTTCACTGAGAAGGAGGTTAAGAGAGGTTTCTTTACGTAGTGAGTTGTTGGAACGTGGAATGCTTTGCCACGGGGAGTGGTTAAGGCAGAGCCGATTGCATCTTTTAAGGGAAGAGTAGATAAACCTTTGAAGCAGAAGGAAGGTGCAGAGCTACGAGAAGAGAGCGGGACAATGGGATTAGTTTTACAAAGGATTACACAGGATATGTAACACAGAAACAGGCCATTCCGGCATGTCGGAGTTTATGCTCCCCTCGAGCCTCCTCCCGCCTTTCCTCATCTAACTCTATCAGTGTAACCTCTATTCCCTTCTCCCTCAAATGCTTGTCTAGCCTCCCCTTAAATGCATCTATACTATTCGCCTCAACCACTCCCAGTGGCAGCGAGTTTCACATTCTCACCACTCTCTGGGTAAAGAAGTTTCTTCTGAATTCCCGATTGGATTTTGTGGTGACTATCTTATATTGATGGCCTCTTGTTTTGCTCTTCTCCACAAGTGGAAACGCTCTCTCTGTGACTCTATCAAAACCTTTCATTAATTTAAAGACCTCTATTAGGTCTCAAGATCAGGAAATATTGTAGCTGGGTTATCAAACCTGCAGCCAGTATTCCACACTGTCCTGCTGCCGCTTTAGGGCCTCGTGTGTGTCCAGTAATGTGTAATGAGCCAGATTTAGTTCACAGTCCAACTGTGCGTGAACACTTATCCAATAGTGATCATAACATGATCGAGTTCAACGTAGCATTTGAAAGGGAGAAACGTGAAACAGCTACTAAGATTCTAGTTTTGGGTAAGGCTGACTTCAAAGGGATGAGACAGAGACTGTCCACTGTAAACTGGGCAAATCTGTTGATGGGTAAAACGACAGAAGATCAGTGGGAGATGTTCAAAAAAGAAGTTATGGTGTTACAGAATCAGTTTATACCCCTGAGGGGCAAGAGCTCTACCTGCCAAAAAAATACAGCCATGGACGACTAAAGAGGTAAGGGGGCAGCATAAAACTGAAGGAAAGGGCAGACAAAAATGCAAAAAATAGCGCAGATCCTGGCGAATGGGAAAGATACAAAGAACAGCAAAGGGTCACAAAAGAGATAGTAAGAGCTACAAAAAAGGGAGTATGAAAAGAAACTTGCAAGGGATATCAAAATCAACACACAATTCTTTTTACAATTATATTAGGAAAAAGAGGGTAGTCAGGAGCAATGTTGGCCACTTAAAAACTGAAAGTGGTGATATTATCAATGATAAGGAAATGGCAGACGTGTTGAATAATTACTTTGCACCAGTATTTACCGTAGAGGAAGAGGATAGCATGCCAGAAATCCCAAGGAAACTAAATCAGGGACAGGGACTCAATAAAATTAATGTAAGTAAAATAACAGTAATGAAGAAAATAATGGCACTAAAGAGTGACAAATCCCCAGGGCCAGATGGTTTCAATTCCAGGGTTTTAAAGGAAGTAGGTGAGTACATTGCAGATGCCCTAACTATAATCTTCCAAAGTTCTCTCGATTCAGGAACCGTTCCTTTAGATTGGAAAATTGCACACGTCACTCCGCTATTTAAAAATGGTGAGAGAGGGAAACCAGGGAATTATAGACCAGTTAGTCTAACATCTGTTGTGGGGAAATTGCTTGGCTCTATAATTAAGGATAGGGTGACTGAGCACCTCGAACATTTTCAGATGATCAGAGAGAGCCAGCATGGATTTGTGAAAGGCAGGTCATGCCTGACAAACCTGATTGAATTTTTTGAAGAGGTGGCTAAAGTAGTAGACAGGGGAATGTCTATGGATGTTATTTATATGGACTTCCAGAAGGCATTTGATAAAGTCCCTCATAAGAGACTGTTAACTAAGGTAGAAGCCCACGGAATTGAGGGCAAATTATTGACCTGGTTAGGAAATTGGCTGAGCGGCAGGAGACAGGCAGTAGGGATAACGGGTAGGCACTCAAATTGGCAGGAGGTGACTGGTGGTGTCCTGCAGGGATCTGTGTTGGGGCCTCAAATATTCACAGTATTTATTAACGACTTAGATGATGGCATAGAAAGTCATATATCCAAATTTGCCGATGACACAAAGATAGGCGGAATTGTAGGCAGTGTAGATGGAAGCATAAAATTACTAAGGAATATCGACTGATTAAGTGAATGGGCAAAACTGTGGCAAATGGATTTCAATGTAAGCAAATGTGAGGTTATCCACTTTGGATCTAAATAGGATAGAACAGGGTACCTTCTAAATGGTGAAAGGCTAAACACAGTGGAGGTCAAAGAGACTTGGGGGGTCCAGGTACATAGATCATTAAACTGTCATAAGAACATAAGAAATAGGAGCAGGAATAGGCCACTTGGCCCCTCGAGCCTGCTCTGCCATTCAATAAGATCATGGCTTAATTGAACAGGTACAGAAAATAATCAAAAAGACTAATGGAATGCTGGCCTTTATATCTAGACGACTAGAATACAAGGGGGTAGAAGTTATGCTGCAGCTATACAAAACCCTGGTTGGACCACACCTGGAGCACTGTGAGCAGTTCTGGGCACCACACCTTAGGAAGGATATATTGGCCTTGGAGGGAGTGCAGCGCAGGTTTACCAGAATGATACCCGGACTTCAAGGGTTAAGTTACGAGGAGAGATTAAACAAATGAGGGTTGTATTCCCTAGAATTTAGAAGGTTAAGGGGTGATCTAATCAAAGTTTTCAGGATATTAAGGGGAACAGATCGGGTAGATAGAGAGAAACTATTTCCACTCTTTGGGGATTCTAGGACTAGGCGGCATAGTCTAAAAATTAGAGCCAGACCTTTCAGGAGTGAAATTAGGAAACACTTCGACACACAAAGGGTGGTAGAAGTTTGGAACTCTCTTCCGCAAACGGCAATTAATTCTAGATCAATTGTTAATTTTAAATCGGAGATTGATAGCTTTTTGTTAACCAAAGGTATGAAGGGATATGGGCCAAAGGCGGGTGTATGGAGTTAGGTCGCCATGATCCATGATCTCATTGAATGGCGGAACAGGCTCAAGGGGCTGAATGGCCTCCTGTTCCTATGTTTCGATGATGTGGAGTATCGTGCAGTATTTAATTTTTCTGTGTTTTCCGTTGAATTGGAAAGGAGAGCTCTTTTTAATGATCAGAGAAATAAGACAAGACCATCATTACATGGAGAGGAAAGCAAATACATAGAGGAATTACTTAATTGTCAGTTGATTTTCCCTGTTAGAGATATTAACAACAACTTGCATTTATACAGCGCATTTACCGAATTAAAACATCCCAAGGCGCTTCACAGGAGCGTTAACAGACAAAATTTGACACCAAGCTGCATAAGGAGATATTAGGACAGCTTGGTCAAAGAGGTAGGTTTTAAGGAGCGTCTTAATGGAGGAGAGAGAGAAGGAGAGGCTTAGGGAGGGAATTCCGAGCTTCGGGCCGAGGCAGCTGAAGGCACGGCCGCCAATGATGGAACGAAGGAAGTCGGGATGCGCGAGAGGCCAGAATTGGAGGAGCGCAGAGATCTCAGAGGGTTGCAGGGCTGGAGGAGGTTACAGAGATAGGGAGGGGGTGAGGCCATGGAGGGATTTGAACACAAAGATGAGAATTTTAAAATCGAGGCGTTGCCATATTTAAAGAAACATAGATACAGTTTTAATAAGTGACCTTTTTTTTAAAGAAAAGGTTTGACTTTAGAATTTATATTTAATTAAATCAATCAATGTTTTGCTTGTTCTCTTTACAGCTTACATTTAGTTGCAAGGAATGGGACCCAAATCTTCCTTCTTTGTGCCTCCCTAACCCTGAGTACGTCGCTCCAGAGTACATCCTGTCAGTGAGTTGTGACCTGGCCAGCGACATGTACTCGTTAGGAGGCGTCATGTTCGCTGTTTTTAACGACGGCAAGCCTATCTTCGAGGTCAACAAGCAGGATATCTTTAAGAGTTTCAGCAGACAACTGGATCAGGTAACAGCCTGCTAACTGACCATCCCTTCAGCTGCCTCACCGCCCCCCCCCCCCCCGCCCTTCCTCTTGCTGACCAAGCCAAACCCTCCCTCCCAGGCTCCCCCCACCAAAGCCCTGAACCCCCTCTCTGAGCTCATCTTATCTACGAGACCCACCTCCGACTCCCTTGACTGCAATCCCACAAATCGCTGACCATCCAACTTCCGTGGCTTCCTTGCTAGCTGATCTTACAAATGGTTCTCTCTCTTCAGGTAGTGTCCCCCCACCCCTCCTTTCAAAACAGCTGCCATCATCCCCCACCCTCAAAAAATACACCCTTGACCCCCCATGTCCTTGCAAACTGCTGTTCCATCTCCAGCCTCCCTTCCCTCGTTGAATGTGCTGTCACCTCCCAAATCCGTGCCCATCTTTCCCACAACTCCAATGTTTGAATCTCTCCCCTGCCACAGCACCGAACCGGCCCTAATCGGTCACAAATGACATCCCCTGTGAATGTGACTGCGGCGCATTAGCCCTCCCCATCCTCCTCGATCTTTCTTCAGCCTCTGGCACCACACCATCCTTCTGCAACGCTTCTCCTCTGTCCTCCAGCTCAGTGGAATTGTCCTCGTTTGGTTTCACTTTTACCTACCCAATCGCAGTCAGAGCATCTCTAGAAATGGCTACTCTTCCCGCTCCCGCGCTGTTACCTCTGGAGTCCCCCAAGGATCTATCCTTGGCCCCTTCCTCTTTCATAGGAACAGGAGGAGACCATTCAGTCCCTCGAGCCTTTTCCGCCATTCAGTTAGATGATGGCTGATCTGTACCTCAACTACATTTACTCACCTTTGCTCCATATCCCTTTATACTCTTACCCAACAAAAATCCTTATCGGTCCTGAAAATTTCAGTTGACCCCCAGCATCCACAGCCTTTTGGGGGAGCGAGTTCCAGATTTCCACGACCCTTTGCGTGAAAATATGCTTTGTGATTTCACTCCTAAATGGCCTAGCTCTAATTTTAAGATTATGGAATTCTCTCCTGACCCTCTCCACTTCCCTCTCCTCCTTTTAAGTCCTTCATTAAAACTCACCTCTTGGACCAAGCTTATGATCACACTCGTAACAGCTTCTCCTTTGGCCTTGCGCCCATTTTGGCGCCTCTGTGTGAAGTCCTCTGGGACGTTTCTCAAGGTTAAAGGCACCATATCAATGCAACTTGTTGTTGCTCAGAGTGAGGTTTGAATTACGGATGCTTTTGCTGTTTTTTGCAGCTCACCCGTTTAGGCCCCAACGTACTGCACAAGGTGCCTGAGGATGTTCGGGAGCACATGAAGTTGTTGCTAAATGTAACATCCACTGTCAGACCAGACGCTGATCAGCTGAGTAAGGTAAGCAAGGAAGCAGGCAGCAGACACACTAATATGAGGTCAGAATATTCTTAGCTGTGGATGTACTTTTGAAATGCAGTCACTGTTGTAATGTAGGAAACACAGCAGGCAATTTGCGCACAGCAGGCTCCCACAAACAAATGACCAGATAATCTGTTTTTAGTGATGCTGGTTTGGAGATGAATGTTGGCCCAGGACACCGAGGAGAACTCCCGTGCTCTTCTTTGAAATAGTGACATGGGTTCTTTTACGTCCACCTGAGAGGGCAGACGGGGCCTCGGTTTCAAGTCTCATAAAAGAAAGATGTCACCTCTGACAGTGCAGTGCTCCCTCAGTACTGCCCCTCTGACAGTGCAGCGCTCCCTCAGTACTGCCCCTCCGACAGTGCAGCGCTCCCTCAGTACTGCCCCTCCGACAGTGCAGCGCTCCCTCAGTACTGCCCCTCCGACAGTGCAGCACTCCCTCAGTACTGCCCCTCCGACAGTGCGGCGCTCCCTCAGTACTGCCCCTCCGACAGTGCGGCGCTCCCTCAGTACTGCCCCTCCGACAGTGCGGCACTCCCTCAGTACTGCCCCTCTGACAGTGCAGTGCTCCCTCAGTACTGACCCTCCGACAGTGCGGGGCTCCCTCAGTACTGCCCCTCCGACAGTGCGGCGCTCCCTCATCCAAGCTTAATGTAATTCAAGCTAAAAATCCTGTTAAAAGTTTAAAGGTTTGACCCCACAGAGCCAGCATGACCAGTTTTTGATCGATTTCTTTTCGATAACCATTTGAGAAGATAATTCCGGCACAATGATAAAAATTCCACGCAGCCTTGCAACTCGTACATAATTCCTCTCTTTCTGATGAATTTCCTGTGCTCTTTCCAGATCCCTTTTTTTGATGATGTAGGCGCCATGACTCTGCAGTATTTTGATTCATTATTCCAGCGAGACAACCTCCAGAAGTCACAGTTTTACAAAGGTCTGCCGAAAATCCTGGCGAAGCTTCCTAAGGTATGGTTGGTTCGACTGTGACTTGATGTGGCTATCAATAAACATGCACTTGAAACGGAGCGCTGCAAAGTACGAGTGGTACGATTCCGCACTGCCAGCCTCATTGGTGCCCTGCAGTTCATATCCGCTCTGATAATGCCGCAGATTAAAAATAAAAACTACAAATGCTGGGAATCTGAAATAAACATAGAAAATGCAGGTTTCTGAGAGGAAAAAAAGAGAGGTTAATATTTCAGAGCTGAAAGATAAGCAAGCGTGTTTGTTGGGTGAATGCGGAAAAAAAAAGTGAAGACGAGTGGGAGTGGGAAAAGACACAACAGGAGCTCCAGTCACTGAGGGGAAATTAATGGGTTAAATGACTAAACTGCTTCACAAACTCAAATCTTGGAAGGTGGAAGGACAAGTTGATAAAGTTGGTTTTTTAAAAAATAAAAAGCATATGGGATCCTTGGCTTTATAAATAGAGGCATGGAATGCAAAAGCAAGGAAGTTATAGTAAACCTTTATAATACATTGGTGAGGGCTCAGCTGGAGTATTGTGTCCAATTCTGGGCACCGCACTTTATGTCAAGGCCTTGGAAAGGGTGCAGAGGAGATTTACCAGAATGGTACCAGGGATGAGAGACTCAGTTATCTGGAGAGACTGGAGAAGCTGGGATTGTCCTCCTTAGAGCAGAGAAGGTTAAGAGGAGATTTAATAGGGGTGTTCAAAATCTTGAGGGGTTTTGATGAGATTAAGAAAAACTGTTTCCACTGGCAGGAGGGTCGGTAACCAGAGGACACAGATTGAAGGTAATTGGCAAAAAATTCAGGGGGAAATGAGAATTTTTTTTACGCAGTGAGTTATGATCTGGAATGCACTGCCTGAAAAGGTGGTGGAAGCAGATTCAGTGGTAACTTTCAAAAGAAAATTGGACATATACTTGAAAAGAAGGAATTTGCAGGGCTATGAGGAAAGAGCAGGGGGTAGTGGGACTAACTGGCTAGCTTGTACAAAGTGCCGGGACAGGCACAATAGGCCGAATGGCCTCCTCCTGTGCTGTAAGATTCTATGCTTAATATCGAGATTGAGATGCCGGTTAAATTATACAGAAGTCATCTCACTGAGGGAATGAAAAGGGATTCGAAACACAGAAGACTATGCAAGTAGCCAAGATGGTGATGAGCACAAGAAAGGCATAAGATCTTAACTGAACTAACGGGATATATGCCTATAGGGCCTATTGTTTATACTGACCATTTAACATTGTCCGAACTATAATTAATGAGACTGACCAGTACTTGTATCAGGGGAGCATTTGTTAGTCAGTCCCATAGACAGTAATTACGTGGGTTCCCCTGTATTCTAATGAAGTGTGTGGCACTGCACTAATCCTTTTGCTGCTTCTCTTTGGTTCTAGCGGGTTGTCGTGCAACGCATTCTGCCGTTCTTGACCTCCGAGTTTGTGAACCCAGACATGGTGCCCTTTGTCCTACCCAACGTCCTTCTCATTGTTGAAGAGTGTACCAAAGAGGAGTACGTCAAGCTGATTCTCCCAGACCTCATTCCAGTCTTCAAGCTCCAGGAACCCATTCAGGTATCAGAAATCGAGACCAGCGGAAGCCACAAAGCATTGCGCAACTGGGATTTTTTTTTGTTGTAAGGCGCGTGAGCAGTTTGACGACACCAGCGAGCTGAAAACAGATGGAAATGGCAGTGGATTTCTGCATTTTGTCATTCTGACCCACTGATTGTTGGGTGTGCTTGATGCACATTCAATTGGTGGGGTGGGTGATGCACATTCAATTGGGGGTGTGCTTGATGCACATTCAATTGGTGGGGTGCGTGATACCCATTCAATTGGGGGTGTGCTTGATACCAACGTTCCCTCTAAGCTGCGCAGCCGCACAGCTGTTTGCCAGTCGCGTATGCGCATAACTGTGAATGGGCCGCGCGCCCAGAATAAAAATTAGGAAGAACATTGCTTGATGCCGATTCAATTGGGGCTGCTGATAGATTATGGATTAGCACTGGCTCCGCATCCGTCGCTCCGAGACCTAATTGTACTGTGACTGCTACAGCACGCTAACTGATATTGCTTACGGCGAGGCATTCCTGTTTGTTGGTCTGTTTGGAATTTGTACTGTAAAGGATTGCTTTTATATTGTCTGTGCTGTGCTGTTTAAAAAAAAAACCTCTAATACTCTTTCCTGTGTGTTGTAAATTTCACACACTCCATTCCAAGTGAGTAAATTATTCTTTTGCTTTCCATGCTTCAGGCTAGCAACATGGTGAGTTTGATGCACATCATAAAATATGTAAATAAAAAAAGTAGGCAGTGTTGGCTGTTGCATTTTTAACCAGATTTATGTCTATCTTTGCTTTCATGCACTTGACTGGGATGTCTGTAGAAATAGACAGCAAATCTTGTAACGTGGCTTTATGTTTGAGATTATTTTTGTGCTTTATATAGGTTCTACTGATCTTCTTGCAAAAGATGGATTTGCTGCTGACTAAAACTCCACCAGAGGATATAAAGAACACGGTCTTACCCATGATTTACAGGGCTCTGGAAGCACCATCAATTCAGATTCAGGTATAGTCTATTGAAGGGTGTAGGGGGACCTGGGGCATGCTGTGCCGGCTCTTTGATAGAGCTATCCAATTAGTCCCACTCCCCCACTCTTTCCCCATAGCCCTGCAAAATTTTCCTTTTCAAGTATTTATCCAATTCTCTTTTGAAAGTTACTGTTGTATCTTCTTCCACCGCCCTTTCAGGCAGTGCATTCCAGATCACAACAACTTACTGCGTAAAAGAATTCCTCATCTCCCCTCGACACTATTTTAATTTGTTGCTGTATCTCTGTCTGTGGAATTCTCTGCTGCAGCTTGCCAATAAAGGCATAGAATACAAAAAACAAGGAGTTAATGTTGAACTTCTAGAAGACCTTTATTAGGCTGCAGTTCAAGTACAGTTTCAGGAAGTATATAAAAGCACTGTGCAGCATAGATTTAGATTGCCAGGAATAAGAGGTTACAAGTTATGATGAGAGACTCTAGGAGTTTGGGCGTTTTTCATTAGATCTAGCAAATTTAAGACATGGAGGTCTTCAAGATTATACGAACAATGACGGACAGGAAAAGACCCTCTGGCTCATCCAACCTGTCCCACACAATTGCGATACCTTGTGTATCACAATATAGACGTTCCCCTGCCACCCGAAACCATGTGATCTCCTGGGATAGGCTGAAAAAACAGATGATAAAACCCAGGACAATTTGGGACAAAACATGTCTGGGAAATTCCTCTCCCACCCCCTTAACCGTTCGAAACTAGTCCAGGAGATCACTGTGAATCATAGAATGGTTACAGCACAGAAGGAGGCCATTCGGCCCGTCGAGCCCGTGCCGGCTCTCTGCAAGAGCACTTCAGCTAGTCCCACTCCCCTGCCCTTTCCCCATAGCCCTGCAAATTTTTTTCCTTCAGTTATTTATCCAATTCCCTTTTGAAAGCCACAATTGAGTCTGCCTCCACCACCCTTTCAGGCAGTGAATTCCAGATCATAACCACTCGCTGCGTAAAAAAAGTTTTTCCTCATGTCGCCTTTGGTTCTTTTGCCAATCACCTTAAATCTGTGTCCTCTGGTCCTCTCAATCTTCTCTGCTCTAAGGAGAACAATCCCAGCTTCTCTAGTCTATCCACGTAACTGAAGTCCCCCATCATTCTCATGAATCTTTTCTGCACCCTCTCTAAGGCCTTCACATCGTTCCTAAAGTGCGGTGCCCAGAATTGGACACAATACTTCAGTTGAAGCTGAACCAGTGTTTTATAAAGGTTCATGATAACTTCCTTGCTTTTGTACTCTATGCCTCTGTTTATGAAGCCCAGTACCCTGTATGCTTTTTTAACTGCTTTCTCAACCTGCCCTGCCACCTTCAACGATTTATGCACATATACCCCCAAGTCTCTCTGTTTATGAACCCGCTTTAGAATTGTACCCTTTAGTTTATATTGCCTCTCCTCGTTCTTCCTAACAAAATGTATCACTTCGCACTTTTCTGCGTTAAATTTCATCTGCCACGTGTCCACCCATTCCACCAGCCTGTCTATGTCTTCTTGAAGTCTATCACTATCCTCCTCACTGCTCACTATACTTCCAAATTTTGTGTCATCTGCAAATTTTGAAATTGTGCCCTGTACACCCACATCCAAGTCATTAATATATATCAAGAAAAGCAGTGGTCCTAGAACCGACCCCTGGGGAACACCACTGTATACCTTCCTCTGGCCCTGATTAATGTTGTGCAGTGACTTCCTTTTTGTACGAGGTGATCTTTTCCCTAGCCAGGAACAGGTCCAGCTTGAAGGAATTCAGCGACTCAGCATCTACCCCATGAGCTGGCAGCCTCTTCCAGAGGTCCACTATTCTCTGGGTCCTTCTGAAGAGTTCTCGTGGGGTAAATTGTGATAGATTGGTTCCAGTGACCAGCGAAATGGTAAGAAGAGGGGACAAATTTACGATAATAAAGAATTGAATGAGGTTAGAAAAAATGTCTTTACGCAGAGGGTGGTTCGAATGTGGAATTCTCTGCTGCAAACTGTTATTGAAGCGGAATCCGTAAATTCTTTTAACATATTGCTGGATCTCGAGACTGTAAATAAAGAAGACTTGCATTTATGTGGCGCCTTTCGTGCCCTCGGCGTGCCAAAGCTCTTCACAGCCAAAGAAGTACTTTCGAAGTGTAGTCACCGTTGTAATGTAGGGAACGCGGGAAGCCAATTTGCGCACAGCAAGCTCCCAAAAACAGCAATGTGATAATGACCAGATGCTTTGTTTTTAGTAATGTTGGTTGAGGGATAAATATTGGCCCGGACACCGGGGAGAACTCCCCTGCTCCTCTTTGAAATAGTGGCCGTGGGATCTTTTACGTCCACCTGAGAGAGCAGACGTGGCCTCGGTTTAACGTCTCATCCAGGCAGGAGTGCAGTCTAGAGATACAGCACCCCTTAAAAATAATTTACAGACTTTGCTTCAACAAGAGTCTGTGTGCCAGAGAATTGTTTGAGAGTGCAGGATTGCTGCATTTACCCGACCGAGTCTGGGCTGATGAGGATAAATTGTTTTTGTAATTTTCCTTTCCTGCTTTCCTTAACTCCAAACACCCATTAAAATGAAACAGTGATTGCTGCAACGACTGTCAATATGTCCTGAGTTAAATTATTTTCTTTGCCTTTTAGGAACTTTGCCTCAGCATAATTCCAACCTTTGCAATCTTGATAGATTATCCATCGATGAAGAACTCTTTAATACCTCGCATTAAGAGCGCTAGTTTACAGACCTCCTCCCTCGCAGTAAGTGGACTCGCGTTCTTGCTCTTCATGATCACTGAGATAAAACAGCTGTACAATAAACCCAACCAAGTTTCTCCAGCGAGTTGAAGCTTGAACCTGTCTGAGGAAATACCTTCTCAGGCCTAAGAAGCAAATTAATTTAAAAAAAAAGAAAGATTTGCATTTCTATTGTGCCTTTCACAACCTCAGGACATTCCTAAGGGCTTTACAGCCAATGAAGTACTTTTGAAGTGTGGTCACTGTTGTAGGAAACGCAGCAGCCAATGCAAGCTCCCACAAACAGCAATGTGATAATGACTGGATAACCTGCTTTTTTTTTTAGTGATGTTAATTGAGGGCTAAATATTGGCCAGGGCACCGGGGAGAACTCCCCATCTCTTCTTCAAAAATAGTGCCGTGGAATCTTTTATGTCCACCTGAGCGAGCAGACAGGGCCTCAGTTTAACGTCTCATCCGAAAGACGTCACCTCCGACAGTGCAGCACTCCCTCAGTATTGCACTGGAGTGTCAGCCTAGATATTTTATGTGCTCAAGTCTCTGGAGTGGGACTCGAACCCACAACCTTCTGACTCAGAGGCGAGAGAGCAACCCATTGAGCTACGGCTGATAGCAAATTAATTAGCATTATCTCCTGACCCAATAGCGGTTGGTAATACGACAAAATTCGGTTCAGTCCATCAGTATTGAGGAGCCTCCATCAGTCCTTTTATAAATACAACAGGCTGTAGTTTAATATCATTTTGCTGATTCCCCGGGTCATGATTAAACATAATAGCTCGACATTTTCTGAAAGTTGCAAGCTATATTCCTTTTTTTCTTTAAAAAATGCTGTAGTGCAATTGGCTCATTAAAGGTTACAAAGAGGAAGCAGTATTTAAGGCTGGTCAACATTTATTTTGTGCCCCTTTGCTGCTTTCCTGGAGACGTTGCTGGGGCGCTTGAGAGCTAGTTGGCTAGCCCAGGTGAGCCTTGGCACCAAGCATTGACAGACTATTCAACTGCAGGGGCATCACAGCCAAGCCAAATCATGTCCTTAGCTGGTATGTGTAATACTTGTGCCTGCGTACGCGCACACACAATTCCAGCATGGGTTACTGGCAATGTTCCCTGTAATTTTTTTTTGGGTGCGCGGGCCCTTTAACTGGCTGCGCTGCCCATTCAATTTTCAGTGCATGTGCGGTTATTACCATTGTAAAGCCGGTGAGCGGCCTGAGCGGGACCTCCAGACCGCTGCGCGGCCACGCAGCTTAACGGGAACATTGGTTACTGGTCAAAGGTCAGGAAGCAGAACCCCAGCTGTCTTCCTCCTCCTCTTTTCCCCCCCCCCCCCCCCCCCGGCTCCCCACATCACAACTGGTGTTAATGCCAATTGTAGCACACCCACTGCCACCCCAGTTCAAATCACTTGACTCTTCACAGACTAGGTTTGAACCTGGGACCTCTCTGGTCTCTTCAGCTCACCTGCTCACTGGCATAAGCTTGGATGATTTCAGCTAAAGTTATCTCTACATTCTTACCCATTGTCTTTTAACTATGCAGTAGTAACTGTTTAACTTTTCCACTAGCTGTTAATCCGTGAGTTACCTAGACTTTCGTTCTGTTTCCAATCTCTACAGGTGCGTGTAAATTCGCTAGTTTGCCTAGGTAAGCTCCTAGAGTATCTGGACAAGTGGTTTGTCCTGGATGAGATACTTCCTTTCTTGCAGCAGATTCCGTCCCGGGAGCCTGCAGTTCTTATGGGAATTTTAGGTGAGACTGCTTCATGAATTTACGTTGCAGTGTTTCCAAAATTTCTGGTTTAAATTTCAGTTCACTTGAGTAACAACAATAAAATTAATTGCATTTATATAGTGCCTTTAACGTAGTAAAACGTCCCAAGGCGCTTCACAGGAGTGTTACCAAACAACATTTGACACCGAGCCACATAAGGAGAAATTAGGAGAGCGAAGAGGGTGCATGAAAAAACGCTGGTGGGCAAAATAAAGGAAAATCCCAAGGTGTTTTATAAGTATATTAAGGGCAAGAGGATAACCAGGGCAAGAGTAGGGCCCATTAGGGACCAAAGTGGCAATCTGTGTGTAGAGCCGGAAGATGTAGGTGAGGTTTTAAATGAGTATTTTGCATCTGTGTTCACTACGGAGAAGGGCGATGTAGGCATAGAAATCAGGCAGGGGGATTGTGATATACTTGAACAAATTAACATTGAGAGGGAGGAGGTACTAGCTGTTTTAGCGGGCTTAAAAGTGGATAAATCCCCAGGCCCAGACGAGATGTATCCCAGGCTGCTGTGTGAGGCAAGGGAGGAGATTGCAGGGGCTCTGACACAAATTTTCAGAACCTCTTTGGCAACAGGGGAGGTGCCAGAGGACTGGAGAACAGCTAACGTAGTACCATTATTCAAGAAGGGTAGTAGGGATAAACCAGGGAATTACAGGCCAGTGAGCCTAACATCAGTGGTAGGGAAATTATTGGAAAAAATTCTGAGGGACAGAATTAGGGCTGGATTTTGAATCTGGGGTCGGGTTGGGGTCGTGAATCACATTCTGGCTTGTGAACCCGCCTCCATTGAGATGTGGCCAACCCACTATATTTTCCCTTGATTGACCTTGTTGAGCCCGCCCAGAGGGCTCAGCAGGCCAATTAAGGGCCACCCGGCAACAGGTGACGTCACAGATTGACATTTCATCTGTCAAGAGCTTTTGACAGATGAAATATCAGCGTTTGACAGCTCCTTGAAGCTGTCAAATACTCACAATATGATTTCTAACTTCAGTCCTTCCTCTCAGGCTGAGTTAGAAATCATTCCAGCACAGAAAACAGAAGGCTGCAGTTTTTGACAGAACCACGGCTTTCCTGCTTTCTGTGCCGGTGAGATTTCTAACTCCCGAGAACTGAAGGGCTGACACCTGCAGGAGGAAGTTAAGGTAAGTAAAACTTTTTCCAACACTTAGCACTTATCTTACACACTTACCTCTGCACACATACACCCATCACTCACCTGCCCACCGGACATATCGACCCCTCCAACCCCTGCAGACCCACGGCCCGCCCCGATTACTTGGCGTGGTTGCCACCTGTCGGGAAGCCCACACTTTTCTTTTTAAAATAGGGATTATGCAAAAAACTGCCCGTTAACTACCTGTTAACAGGCAGTTAATTGTCACTAATCCTTTCCCGCCTCGGGGAGTCGGGTCTCAGCACAGGTCGGGTACCCGCCGCCAGCGAAACTGGTATGGAGGCGGGATGGGGTCGGGACCCCCGAATCTGCAACTTTAACCCCCCACCCCCGCCTCCAAACCCGACTCCACGGGTCATTGAAAATCCAGCCCTTAGTCTCCACTTGGAGAGGCAAGGATTAATCAAGGACAGTCAGCATGGCTTTGTCAGGGGGAGATCATGTCTAACCAATTTGATTGAATTTTTCGAGAGGGTGACTAGGTGTGTGGATGAGGGTAATGCAGTTGATGTAGTCTACATGGACTTCAGTAAGGCTTTTGACAAAGTCCCGCATGGGAGACTGGTCAATAAGGTAAGAGCCCATGGGATCCAGGGCAATTTGGCACATTGGATCCAAAATTGGCTTAGTGGCAGGAGGCAGAGGGTGATGGTCGAAGGTTGTTTTTGTGACTGGAAGCCTGTGTCCAGTGGTGTACCGCAGGGATTGGTGCTGGGTCCCTTGCTGTTTGTAGTGTACATTAATGATTTGGATATGAATGTAGGAGGTATGATCAGTAAGTTCGCAGATGACACGAAAATTGGTGGAGTGCTAAATAGCGAGGAGGGAATCCTCAGGCTACAGGACGATATAGACGGGTTGGTCAGATGGGCAGAACAGTGGCAAATGGAATTTAACCCTGAAAAGTGTGAGATGATGCATTTTGGGAGGACTAACAAGGCAAGGGAATACACAATGAATGGTAGGACCCTAGGAAGGACAGAGGATCAGAGGGACCTTGGTGTGCATGTACATAGATCCCTGAAGGCAGCAGGACAGGTAGATAAGGTGGTTAAGAAGGCATATGGGATACTTGCCTTCATTAGCCGAGGCATAGAGCAGGGAGGTTATGATGGAGCTGTACAAAACGCTAGTTAGGCCACAGCTGGAATACTGTGTGCAGTTCTGGTCGCCACACTATAGGAAGGATGTGATTGCATTGGAGAGGGTGCAGAGGAGATTCACCAGGATGTTACCTGGGCTGGAGTGTTTCAGCTATGAAGAGAGACTGGACAGGCTGGGGTTGTTGGAGCAGAGAAGGCTGAGGGGGGACCCGATTGAGGTGTACAAAATTATGAGGGGCATGGATAAAAATGAACTTTTCCCCTTAGTAGAGGGGTCAATAACCAGGGGGCATAGTTTCAAGGTAAGGGGCAGGAGGTTTAGAGGGGATTTGAGGAAAAACTTTTTCACCCAGAGGGTGGTTGGAATCTGGAACTCACTGCCTGAAAGGGTGGTAGAGGCAGGAACCCTCACAACATTCAAGAAGCATTTAGATGAGCACTTGAAACGCCATAGCATTCAAGGCTACAGACCAAGTGCTGGAAAATGGGATTAGAATAGACAGGGCTTGATGGCCAGCGCGGACACGATGGGCCGAAGGCCCTCTTTCTGTGCTGTATAACTCTATCTAGGACAGGTGACCAAAAACTTGGTCAAAGAGGTCGATTTTAAGGAGGGTCTTAAGGTAGGATAGAGAGAGGCGGAGAGGTTTAGGGAGGGAATTCCAGAGTTTAGGGCCTAGGCAGGACTGCCAATAGTGGAGCGATGAAAATAGGGGATGCGCAAGAGGCTAGAATTGGAGGAGCGCAGAGATCTCCGAGGGTTGTAGGGCTGGAGGAGATTAGAGAGATGGGAAGGGGCGAGGCCATGGAGGGATTTGAAAACAAGGATGAGAATTTTTAAATTGAGGCGTTGCCAGTCAGCGAGCACAGGGGGGTGATGGGTGAACGGGACTTGGTGCGAGTTCGGATACGTGCATCAGATATTTGGATGAGCTCAAGTTTACGGAGGATGCAATGTGGGAGGCCAGGCAGGAGATCATTAAAATAGTCGAGTCTAGAGGTAACAAAGGCAACATGAGGCTTTCAGCAGCAGATGAACTGAGGCAGGGGACGGAGTAACTGAACATCTACAGGGAGAAAAGAAAAATACTTTTTTGTCCTGGGATTGAACAGTGCCATGGGTTAGCATAAAGAGGTCCAAACTGCAGCCCCCCAAGTCTTGGCGCTCCAGCCATCGAAACCCAGACGTCTCAGTCCTATTTTGCGCCTATATTTCTGATTCGCTGGCTTGTCGTGTTTGAGGTTTGTGGAGGGCTGGTCTTAGCGCTGTTACCGCACTGGTAAATCCTAAATCAGAGTAGCACGATCTGCGAACATTAGCAATGTGAGATGTTTTGCCAATTAACGGGAACATGTATTTAACTTTCACGTGGCCTCTGAGGCCCTAGAATACGCCCCAGTGTGACCCACGAAACCAAAAGGTTTGGACCCCCTTTAACTGTTCATCTGGAATCTGGTGTTGAATCAAACCCAGAAAGATGAGATGAGCGTGTCCTGTTTCTGCTCTTTCTTTCCATTGTAATTAATTATGTGTGAAGCAGTTTCAGATGTTTGAGATACGTACGACTGTATCGTTCTATCTATCTTACTTTCCTTTCTTTCCCTGCCTTCCTCAGTAATTCACTTCTGGCTGTTTCTGAGAGGCACTGTATAAATGCACCTTTCTTTTGCACCGCTATTCCTGATCTTTTTGCCTGCGGGCAGGCTGCTCCTACAAGCCAAATTATGGAGGATATTTCTTGCTGCAGGTTTTACTAGTAAGTAAGAAAGAATATTTGGCAGTCTGCTTTAACAAACGTTTTTTGTTCACTTTTGTGTCTCAGGTATCTACAAGTGTACTTTCAGCCATAAGAAGCTGGGGATTACCAAAGAGCAGTTGGCTTCGAAAGTGCTTCCGCACCTCATACCCCTCAGCATTGACAGCAATCTGAATCTGAACCAGGTCAGGTCACCTACGCTGCCCTTTGATCCCGTTGACTCCAGCTTGTTGCACATTTTCAGAATCGGCGCATTGTGACTATTCCCTTTTTTACTTGGTTTAGTCGTAGCCAAGTTGTGATACCCTTGTCATTTGAGATTTGTAGGTGACGATGGGACCTTTTTTTAAAAAAAAAAGAAAGGCTTGCATTTATTTCGCGCCTTTCACGATCACCGGACGTCTCAAAGCGCTTTACAGCCAATGAAGTACTTTTTGAAGTGTAGTCACTGTTGTAATGTGGGAAACGCGGCAGCCAATTTGCGCACAGCAAGATCCCACAAACAGCAATGTGATAATGACCAGATAATCTGTTTTAGTGATGTTGGTTGAGGGATAAATATTGGCCCCAGGACACCGGGGAGAACTCCCCCTGCTCTTCTTCGAAATAGTGCCCTGGGATCTTTTACGTCCACCTGGGAGAGCAGACTTGGTTTAATGTCTCATCTCAAAGACGGCACCTCCGACAGTGCAGCGCTCCCTCAGCACTGCACTGAAGTGTCAGCCTAGCTTTATGTGCTCAAGTCTCTGGAGTGGGACTTGAACCCACAACCTTCTGACTCAGAGGCGAGTGTGCTACCCACTGAGCCACAGCTGACAGAAAAAATTCAAATTATTTTATTTTAAAATAAACCCAAAGTCCCTGTAATAAAATACCAAGGGAATGCAACACGTGAACACTTTAAGAAACCTTGAAGTAATGTGTTCAATCTGTACTTGGCATGTCTTACAAACCTTAAATGTGGGCTTGTGGTTGTCAAGGATTGTATGCCATGTGTTACTTTGAAGGGTTAGAATACAAACTTGCTGTGTAGCCCAAAAGCAAAATGCTGGAAATCTGAAATAAAAACAGAAAATGCTGGAAATGCTCAGCAGGTCAGGCAGCATCTGTGGAGAGAGAAACAGAGTTAACATTTCAGGTCGGTGACCTTTCATCTGATGTGCCAGACGCACTGTCTGGCCTATATGTCACTCCAGATCCACAGCAATGTGGTTGACTCTTAACTGCCCTCTGAAATGGCCTAGCAGGCCACTCAGTTGTATTCAAGAAGGCGGCTCACCCCCACCTTCTCGAGGGCAATTAGGGATGGGCAGTAATTGCAGGCCTTGCCAATGACGTCCACATCCCGTGAATGAAGTTTAAAAAAGGGATCGTTGAATTGTCTTGTACTTCTCTTGGTATAAATTCCAAAAATTAAATCAATTCCTTTCATTTTTTAATATAGTTTAACTCCTTCATGGGAGTGATCAAGGAAATGTTAAGTAAGTTGGAGACTGAACACAAGACCAAGCTGGAACAGCTACACAGCATGCAGGAGCAGCAGAGGTAAAGAGTGCTCGTGATGTGCTGTATGTTCTGTGTGATGACAGCCTGCAGTCTGATTGTGCCACAGTGTAATGCCGAGACACATGGATTAGTCGTGAGCTTCTAGGACTCTTGAGAGAGAAAAAAAAAACTGATGTTAATTATGGACAGAAAATCCCGGTAATCTTTTTTTCAACGGTCGTGTGTCTGCCCAAATTAAACTTGTGCTGCTGTTCTTGTGTCTCCGTCTTGCAATAAAGGTAAAAGGAGAAATTGCAGTGTGGTGTTTCGGGATTTTTTTTGGGACCAATTTTCCACGGAAAGTACTTTTGTTGGGAAGGGCGGGGTGCGGGCAGGGGCGGAGGGAAAGGGTTAATTTTAAATGTTGGGTTTTTAAAACAAAATGTATTCACACAAATTTTTAAAAAAAATAGGCGCCAAGGCAGTAGATGGTGAACATGCTAAGCTTTGATGTTGTTTTCCCCAGACTGTAAATAATAAGCAATTCATTAGCTTGTGTTGGCAATTGATAAAAACACCTCACGCCCATTTTGTTGGGAAGTCACTGGTCCTTTCTGGCTGTGAACAGAGTGATTAAAAAACCCCCATAGAGACAGAGATACAGACAGACAAATAGGTTCTGTAAAGGTTACAAAGTCAATCAGACTTTAAACAGAACGCTGAGAGATTTAGCATGTAAGAGGGTAGTTAGGAGTTATTTTTTCAGTCAAATAAGATCCCACTGATGTGGGAAGCACGGCACGCTCGTTATTTTGTTTTATTACATGAAGACAAGTTGTGCAGTTTGAACTAAGTGAATCCGGTCATATCTGTTGCTCATTATGTTCACTCACAGTGAAATAAAGCAGCTTAATGATTTGTATCTGACCTCATCTTAACAAGTGCTTTCTCAGTCCATCTTAGAAGAGATTAGAGAGGCACATTGAGGCATGTGCCAAAGACACAAACATCTAGTTTAGATCAGAAGGGAGTAATATTGCTACCTTCCAGCTTACATTATTATATAGTGAGATATCGGGCAATAAGGACACACTCCTGAACGCTCAGACCACTTACGGAAGTGACCTGCTTTAATGTTCCTGGGAGAATATTTAAAGCAAGTCCTTTAACTTGTAAGAGACACCAGTTCTATCAACTGTATTTCTGACGATTTCCTGATACCACCGCTGTGTGTAGCAGGATGATTTAATTTAGCACAAGCAATATTTCACCCCCCTTCTCAAACTATTTTTGTCTTTTGCATCAGACACAGTGTATGAACTCTTAATCAAAGTCATATCCTATCCCGCACCATCCCTTCCCTGTGTCCATCACCCCTGTTGTTGCTGACCTACAATGGCTCCCCAGAGTCTGAAATAAAAAATTCTCATCCTTGTGTTTCAATCCCTTCTATAGGAGGGGTTTTGATAGAGTAAATAAGGAGAAACAGTTTCCACTGGGATGTGGGTCAGTCACCAGGGGAGACAGATTTAAGATAATTGGAAAAAGAAACAGGGGAGATGAGACAATTTTTTTACGCAGCGAGTTGTTATGATCTGGAATGCACTGCTTGAAGCAGATTCAACAGTAACTTTCAAAAATGAATTCGATATATACTTGAAAAGGAAATGTTTGCAGGGCTATGAGGAAAAAGCAGGAGGGAGTGGGACTAATTGGAATGCTCTTTCAAAGAGCCAGCACAGACACGATGGGCTGAATAGCCTCCCCCTATGCTATATGATTGTATGACTTTCAAATTGTCTTTTTTTGTAAAGTGTAACTAATTTTTTTTAAAACTTTTATTTAAAAAGAAAATCCCTCAAGGGTAGACATTAACTGCAATCCGAGGAACAAAGGGTTCTGGTCCACTCTCTGGGATTCAAATCCTCTGTTTACTATTGGATCTGGCCACCGGTGTCCTGGCCAATATCTATTCCTCAACCAACATCACTAAAACAGATTATCTGGTCATTATCTGTTTGTGGGAACTTGGCTGCCGCGTTTCCTACATTACAACAATAACTACACTTCACAGCCAAGGAAGTACTTTTGAAGCACGTTGGGACGTCCTGAGGTCGTGAAAGGCGCTATATAAATGCAAGTTCTTTCTTTCTCAGTCTGATACTGAAGTTTTGTCTTTTTTTTTAGAAGTTTGGATCTACCCGGCCAGTTCAGTAAAGCTGCCGAATCGAAGGAAAGCCCCGACAGTCAGGTAAAGTAACAGTTCCTGAGCGTAAATAGAAGGGAAATGCACAGCCTAGGTACCAGAAAATGATCCAACTTTGATTGCAGAACAAAGTTACAAGCAAGCTCTTCTCAGTCACAGCAGCCTTGATTCTGGCCTTTAGGTAAGACCAGATGTTGGATATCCTGAGGGAATTATAGACTTCACTGGTGTGTTTCTTGTGGCATGTTTAATTTTAATCGCTCCACCATTGGCGGCCGTCCCTTCAGCTGCCTGGGCTCTTCTGCCATAAATCTTTCTCTCTTCCTTTTGGATGAGTGGCCTGGCAGCGAAATGAATCATAACAGGTCGCATCCACTGCTGCCCCTTCCTGCTTTTCCTTATCCCAGTGCTCCTCCACATTCTCGCTCTTGCCATTCTCCTTCCCTCGCTCAACAGCAGCAACAATTTGCATTTTTACAGCACCTTCAACGTAGTAAAACGTCCCCACCGAGTCAAAGAAGGAAATATTGAGATGGGTGGCCATAAGCTTTGTTCAAAGAGGTAGGTTTTGAGGAGCGTCTTAAAGGAGGAGAGCGGTTCAGGGCAGAGAATATAACATCATTTAAAGGAGAATCGGGTTTATTTTGGAAAAGCAGTAATCTGAAAGGAAATGGGATTAGAATCGGCAGTGCCAGTTGAAGAGCTAGCATGGCACAGGTACAATGGGCCAAATGGCCAGCTTCTCCGCTGTAATTCCTTGGATTCTGTAACTTGAATACAATGGGAAGGCTCTGTTGGAGTTCTTTGTCTGGATCAGTTGTACATCTATCCCAGCCATGCTATATACAATGGTTCTGTTCTGATAATTGATTTGTGCTATTGTCCTGCAAAACAGATCGACAAGATCTTCACCAGCTTTGGAGTGGGCGTAAGTGGAGGAGCTAATAGGAAAGAGAATGGATCGGTCTCCAATTCACAGAAGCAAGTCAAAGTAAGAGCTACTTTAAACCAAATGTTAGTCCTGCTTTTGTTGTTCAGCATGGTCCGGTTTAATGTGTCATAGAAACATAGAAAATAGGTACAGGAGTAGACCATTCGGTCCTTCGAGCCTGCACCGCCATTCAATGCGTTCATGGCTGAACATGCTACCTATAGAAACATAGAATCTAGGAGCAGGAGTAGGCCATTCGGCCCGTCGAGCCTGCTCCACCATTCAATACGATCATGGCTGATCATCTAAATCCAGTACCCTGTCCCTGCTTTAATCCCCACAGTACACATATCCCACCCTACCCCCGTAACCCCACGTATTTAATTCCCCCTAACATATCCCATCCTATCCCCATAACCCCATATATTTAATCCCCCCCTAACACTAAGGGTCAATTTATCATAGCCAAATCAACCTAACCCGCATATCAGCCGTGGCCCAGTGGGTAGCGCTCTCGTCTCTGAGTCAGAAGGTTGTGGGTTCAAGCCCCACTCCAGAGACTCGAGCACAAAATCCAGGCCGGCACTCCCAGTGTAGCACTGAGAGGGAGTGCTGTCTTTCGGATGAGATGTTAAACCGAGGCCCCATCTGCCCTCTCAGGTGGATGTAAAAGATCCCACGGCCACTATGTCGAAGAAGAGCCGGGGAGTTCTCCCCGGTGCCCTGGCCAATATTTATCCCTCAATCAACATCAATTGAACAGATGATCTGGTCATTGTCACATTGCTGTTTGTGGGAGCTTGCTGTGTGCAAATTGGCTGCCGCGTTTCCTACATTACAACAGTGACTACACTTCAGTGAAGTGCTTCATTGGCTCTAATGAACTTTTGGTTGTCGTGAAAGGTGCTACAGAAATGCAAGTCTTCCTGCCTTTTTCCTAGGTTGCCTGCCCGCGACCTCTGCCACAGTTGTCCCTTGTCCCAGTGGAACGCTAAAGGAGGGAGAAGGAGAAAAACTGTTTTTTTTCAAGAAAGGAAGAGTACTTCTTCTTTTCTAATGTGCTCCGTGACTCACCATTACTACTGAAGCAGTGGTGGCCTCTTCCTCTTTGATCTCCTGAAGTAGTCCCAAACTATTTACATTGCCTTCTGCTTGTTCTTCAGTGGCAGAGTGATTTAGCAACCATTAATGTACGAGTGCCTGTGGTAAAGCTCCGAAAGGAATGGAGGGTTCAGATACACTCCACTTTAAAAGCAGTAGGACAAAGTGATTGAAGCGTTGTGGGAAAAGAATGGGTTTCAAGGTTTTATAAACAAGGGCATAGTGAAGAGTTAATGGTAACGCTATACAAATCGTTGGTTAGAGCTCGATTAGAATATTGTGCCCAGTTTTGGGCACCTTTAGGAAGAATGTCAAGGCCATGGAGAGGGTACAGAAGAGATTCACTAAGTTAACAAGGCTTTAGATACGAGGAGGGACGAGAGAAACTGGGGCTCTTCCTTTAGAACAGAAGTGGTTAGGGGGTAATCAAAATGATGAGGGGTTTTGATCAGGTAAATAGGGATAAACTATTTCCACTGCTCAGTGATTTAAGATCATCAAAAAAACAAAAGGAGCGGTTAGGAGAATTTCTTTCGGTGCAGAGGGTTGTTCGGACAACAACAACTTGCATTTATATAACTCCTTACAACAGTGACTACACTTCAAGAAGCAATTCATTGGCTGTAAAGCTCTTTGGGACGTCCGGTGGTCGTGAAAGGCGCTGGAAAATGCAAGTCTTTCTTTAACTCCTTTAATATAGTAAAACGTCCCAAGGTGCTTCACAGGAACGTTATCAGACAAAATTTGACACCGAGCCACATAAGGAGATATTAGAGCAGGTGACCAAAAGCTTGGTCAAAGAGGTAGGTTTTAAGGAGCGTCCTAAAGGAGCAGAGAGAGGCGGAGAGGTTTAGGAAGAGAATTCCAGAACTTAGGGCCCAGATAGCTGAAAGCACAGCCGGCAATGGTGGAGCGATTAAAATTGGGGATGCGCAAGAGGCCAGAATTGGAGGAGCGCAGACATCTCGGAGTGTTGTAGGGCTGGAGGAGGTTACAGAGAATGCAAAACCAGCAGCAGTGGTGGAAGCACAATCCATGGTAGCTTTTAAATCTGTAGGCCTATGGGAAAGAGCAGGGAAGTGTTACTAATTGGATAGCTCTTTCAAAGAGTCAGCACAGGTACAATGGGCTGAATGGCCTCCTTCCGTGCTGTACAATTCTGTGAAATAATTTTAACCCATTTCCTTGTGCATCCAGGCTTCTCTCACATTGGAAGAAAAGCAGCGACTGGCCAAAGAGCAGGAACAGGCTCAGAAACTTCGAAATCAGCAGCCTCTCGCCCCAAAGTCTGTCAAAGTTTCAGCCCCTAGCACACAGGTATATCTTTGTAAAGCTGTCCTAACTCTCAGGAGTGTGTCGACAGCCTCATTCTTCACTCTGATTTCTAATTGTCCATTTATAAAATGCTTTACTTTGGCTGTTTAAATTACTGCCCTCAAAGCAAGTCACTGTACATGCACCACGTGGAACCTTCTACGAGAAATGGTAAAGGGGTCATAAATATAAAATAGTGACTAATAAGGTTAGATGTCAGGAGGTCGTTCTTTTCCCAGAGAATAGTGGATATTATATAACTAGCAGGGTAGATAAAGGGGAACCAGTGAATGTAGTATATTTGGATTTTCAGAAGGCATTTGATAAGCTGCTACATAAAAGGTTGCTACACAAGATAAGGGCCCATGGGGTTGGGGTTAATATACTAGCATGGATAGAGGATTGGTTAACAGACAGAAAACAGAGTAGGGATAAACAGGTCATTTTCCGGTTGTCAGGCTGTAACTGGTGGGGTGCCGCAAGGATCAGTGCTGGGGCCTCAGCTATTCACAATCTATATCAAAGACTTAGATGAAGGGACAGAGTGCAAAGTATCTAAGTTTGCTGACGATACAACATAGAAACATAGAAGATAGGAGCAGGAGTAGGCCATTCGGCCCCTCGAGCCTGCTCCACCACTTAATGAGATCATGGCTGATCATCCAAATTCAGAACCCTGTCCCTGCTTTCTCCCCATATCCCTTGATCCCTTTAGCCTTAAGAAATATATCTAACTCCTTCTTGAATATATTTAATGAATTGGCCTCAACTGCCTTCTGTGGTAGAGAATTCCACAGGTTCACCACTCTCTGGGTGAAGAAATTCCTCCTCATCTCTGTCCTAAATGGCTTACCCCTTATCTTTAGACTGTGACCTCTTGTTCTGGACTCCCCTGCCATCGGGAACATCCTTCCTGCATCCAGTCTGTCTAGTCCTGTTAGAATTTTATAAGTTTCAATGAGATCCCCTCTCATTCTTCTAAACTCTAGCGAATACAAGCTCAATCGTCCCAATCTCTCTTCATACGTCATTCCTGCCATCCCAGGCATCAGTCTGGTGAATCTTCGTTGCACTCCCTCCATGGCAAGAACATCCTTCCTCAGATAAGGCGACCAAAACTGCACACAATACTCAAGGTGTGGTCTCACCAAGGCCCTGTACAACTGCAGCAAGACATCCTTGCTCCTGTACTCGAATCCTCTCGCTATGAAAGCTAGGTGGGAAAGTAAGCATCAGGACACAAAGAGCCAGCAAAGAGATATAGACATGTTAAGTGAGTGGGCAATAAGGTGGCAGATGGAGTATAATGTGGGGAAATGTGAGGTTATTCAATTTGGTAGGAAGAATAGAAAAACAGAATATTTTTTAAATGGTGAGAAACTATTTAATGTTGGGGTTCAGAGAGATTTAGATGTCCTCGTACAGGAAACATGGAAAGCTAGCATGCAGTTACAGCAAGCAATTAGGAAGGCAAATGGCATGTGGCCTTTATTGTAAGGGGGTTGGAGTACAAGAGTAAGGAAGTCTTACTACAATTGTACAGGGCTTTGGTGACGACCACACCTGGAGTACTGTGCACAGTTTTGGTCTCCTTATCTGAGGAAGGAAATACTTGCCTTAGAGGCGGTGCAACAAAGGTTCACTAGATTGAAATAAAAACAGAAAATGCTGGAAATACTCAGCAGGTCAGGCAGCATCTGTGGAGAGAGAAACAGAGTTAACGCTTCAGGTCGATGACCTTTCGTCAGAAGTGGAGAAAGTTAGAGATGTAACAGGTTTTTAAGCAAGTGCAGGGGTAGGGAAAGGGGGGAGGGGAGGAAAGAACAAAAGGGAAAGTCTGTGATAGGGTGGAAGGCAGGAGAGATTAAAAGACAAAAGGGATGATGGTGCAAGGCAAAAGGAGATGGCAATGGGACAAGTCAAGAAACAAAAGATGAGTCTAGATGAGGTGTAAATGTGAATGGCAGAATCATCAACAGCTGCCATGTGAAAAAATAGGGGCAGAGGTTATGGTTTGAAATTGTTGAACTTGATGTTGAGTCCAGAAGGCTGTAAAGTGCCTAATCGAAAGATGAGGTGCTGTTCCTCGAGCTTACGTTGGGCTTCATTGGAACAGTGTAAGAGGCCGAGGACGGAGAGGTCAGAGTGGGAGTGGAGCGGAGAATTAAAGTGACAGGCGACCGGAAGCTCGGGGTAATGCTTATGGACTGAACGGAGGTGTTCCACAAAGCGGTCACCCAGTCATAGAAACATAGAATCTAGGAGCAGGAGTAGGCCATTCGGCCCGTCGAGCCTGCTCCACCATTCAATACGATCATGGCTGATCATCCAATCCAGTACCCTGTCCCTGCTTTAATCCCCACAGTACACATATCCCACACCCGTAACCCCACGTATTTAATTCCCCCTAACATATCCCATCCTATCCCCATAACCCCACATATTTAATCCCCCCCTAACACTAAGGGTCAATTTATCATAGCCAAATCAACCTAACCCGCACATTTTTGGATTCCCCAATGTAGAGGAGCCCGCATCGTGAGCAGCGAATACAGTATACTAAATTGCAAGAAGTACAAGTAAATCACTGTTTCACCTGAAAGGAGTGTTTGAGACCCTGGACAGTGGACATTAGATTGATCCCTGGGATGAGAGGGTTGTCCTATGAGGAGAGATTGAAAAAATTCCACCGATACTCTCTGGAGTTTAGAAGAATGAGAGGTGATCTCATTGAAACATATAAGCTACTGAGGGGGATTGATGAGGCAGATGCTGAGAGGTTTCCCCTGGCTGGAGAGTCCAGAAGTAGAGGGCATAGTCTCAGGATAAGGGGTCGGCCATTTAATACTGAGATGAGAAATTTCTTCATTCAGAGAGTTGTGAATCTTTGGAATTCTCAACCCCACAGGGTTGTGGATGCTGAGTCGTTGAGTATATTCAAGGCTGTGATCGATAGATTTTTGGACTCTAGGGGAATCAAGGGATATGGGGATCAGGCGGGAAAGTGGAGTTGAGGTAGAAGATCAGCGATGATCTTATTGAATGGCGGAGCAGGCTTGAAGGGCTGTATGGCCGACTCCTGCTCCTAATTCTTATGAGCTCTGGAACAGGCTGGCCTCTCGTGCGGTGGATGCTGATGCGCTGAATTCCTTCAAGCGAGAGCTGGACCTGTCTGGGGCAGAGATCACTTCTTACAGAAGTTAGGTACTGCAGGGAATTCAGGGTCAGAGCGATCTCCTGGACTAGTTTTGTTAGCCTAGATGGGTCGGAGAGGAATTTCCCAGATTTTCCCCCCCAAATTGGCCTGGGTTTTTATTTGTCTTTTCGTCATCTCCCAGGAGATCACATGGTTTCGGATAGGGTGGAGTGTATATATTGTGCTACACAAGGTATCACTATTGTGTGGGACAGGCTCGATGGACCAGAGGGGTCCGTCAATGTTCGTAAATCCAATAGGGAATTCAGGAGAAACTTCTTTACCCAGAGAGTGGTGTGAATGTGGAACTCGCTACCACAGAGAGTGGTTGAGGCGAATAGTGTAGATGCATTTCAGGGGAGGCTAGATAAGCACATGAGGGAGACAGGAATAGAGGTTATGCTGATAGGGTGAGATGAAGTAGGGTGGGAGGAGGCTCGTGTGCAGCATAAACAGTTATAATCATAGACTGACAGGATCTTTGGGGAATGGATTCACAAAGTTTTTGTTTTGGTTTTCACCCATGGGGATTGCCTCCGTGCCTTGGAGAGGGGGCAGAGGGGGTTGGGTAAACGTTGGGAAGGATGTCAAATCTTTGGAGAGGGAGCAGAGGAGATTTACTAGAATGGTTCCAGGGATGAGGGACTTCAGTTATGTGGAGAGACTGGAGAAGCTGGGGTTGCTCTCCTTAGAGCAGAGAAGGTTAAGGGGAGATTTAATAGAGATGTTCAAAATCATGAAGGGTTTTGATAGAGTAGATGGGGAGAAACTGTTTCTACTGGCAGGAGGGTCGGTAACCAGAGGATACAGATTTAAGATAATTGACAAAGGAACCAGAGGTGAGATGAGGAGAATTTATTTTACTGTGATGATCTGGAACGCGCTGCCTGAAAGGGCGGTGGGAGCAGATTCAATAGTAACTTTCAAAAGGAAATTGGATAAAGACTTGAAGGGGAAAATTTGCAGGGCTGTGGGGAAAGAGCAGGGGGGAGTGGGACTAATTGGAGAGCTCTTTCAAAGAGCTGGCACAGGCACGATGGGCTGAATGGCCTCCTTTTATGCTATATGATTCTATGATCAACAGTACAGGTTGTGGTCTCTTGTAAGGGCTGGGCTTGACGAGCTGAATGGCCTTTACTTGCTCCGTAATTTGCTTGCTGGAGCTCATGTATTGACGAGATGTGAACCGAGGAGCAGGAAGAGGCACCATTAGCCGCCCCGACGTCCAGTTCATCGCCTTTGCCAAGTCAGGGATGAGGTCAGCGAGGTGAGGGTCAAAGTGAAGTTCAGCAATAGCTTCCCAGTTTATTGAAAGAATATCCAACAGATCACTGTGGAATAAATGGTTATCTTTTGCACAATAAAAATCATCTGCACATTTAATTTGATACTGTCCTTCAACATGGAGGAGTGGGTCTGATTGGATAGCACATTCACAACGACGACGGGCCGAATGGCCTCCTTCTGTGCTCTATCATTCTATGGATATAAAGCTGCCTTGGAGACCAGTTGCTATTTTGAAGTGATTTCTGCTTTTGAACACACGGCTTTCCTTTTCTTTTGTTTCCCTTCGCAGACCAAAGACCTGACGAGTAGTTTGTTAGAAAACATGTCCTCCATGAATTCACTTTCCATCAACATGTCGAAGCCGGGTTCGGTGCAGAATATTTCCTCGAGTGGCTTCTCCTCGTCCAGCTCGGTGAACAGCAACATGGGGTTCGCCAATCCCGGCGCCAGCCTGAACGCTTTGGGAAGCATGAGTAACGGCGCGGGCTTCAGCTCTGGCATGGCATTCCAACCCACGTACGCCAACAGCATGATCATGGCCGGCACCGGGCAAAACTTCTACGGCGGCCGAGGTGCCGCCGGCCTCAGCCGGGCGCCCATGGTGCCGGCGACCAACCTGCCAACCTATTCCGGCATGGGCGCCCTGGGCCAGCCCGGGCACGTGCCGCATTCGCAGCCGGGCAAAGCCGTGGATCTGTCGCCTTTGGACAACCTGCTGGGCCCTCAGAAGAGCCGGGTCAGCATGAACCAAATGGTCCAGCCAGCGCAGATGCCGCCAGCAGCTCAGAACCAGTGGCTGAACCAGTTTGTCCCGGCCCAAGGCTCGCCGGCCGCAAGCAGTCCGATGGGAGGGGCTCAGCCCAGCGCGATGGGGCAGTCCGCCTTCGCTATGACCCCTCTGCAGGCCAACCCATTCATGTCGCCCCAGGACTTCACGCAGCCGAGCTTGCCAACGAACTCCATGCCGCCCAGCAGCTCTGCTAATAACGACCTGAAGGACCTGTTCGGCTAGTCTTTTATCCCCTTATTTACTGCAGACTTTTTGGAAGAGGACCGCTACCAATTAAACACGTTTCAGTTACACTTGGGTACCTTGTGCTTTTATACGGAAGACGGTTCCTGTTCCATTTTTGCTGCTGTGAAACCCACACGGCCTTACACGGTAAAAGCCGCGCAATGCCTCGAAAATGTAGCGGTTTCCCATGTGTCGTAGGTGGTCTTAAAATACGTAGCGCAAGTTGTCTTTTTTGGCAGGTGTGTGCTGTGAGAAGAATGTCCACCTGTCCTTCCACGCTGCCCTCCCGTCTTCGTTCCATTTGGTAAGAAGCTTTCTGTCTGGGACCATTTCTGCAGCCTTAATGAATACACAGCAATATGAGGCAAGGCAATTTAATTTATTCGACACGTTGCTCCAGTGCTTGTACCAAGGTGGCTCTGGCGATTCATTTTGCCACCTTGGCTTCTCATAAACGAATCAAAATCACCTTGAGGAGAAAATCAGCTAATTTACAGCGAAGCCCCGATCTCTCCGTTGGGCAGTAAGTAAATGTGACCCGTTAGACGAAGACAGTTTTAAAACTGGCAAGAATGCCATTGATCAGCTGCGCCGCATGTCAAGCCCCTTGTAAAATACTCTTTTATCTTGATGCTGGCATTCTGTGCTTTAGGGATCCTGAAGTGAGCAGTCCAAAGTAATTAAACACGTCAACATTCCTGTTATTTTTCTTGTTTTAAGGCACCCGAGTGTCTTCTGAAACTGTCTTTAGGTTATTTTTATTGTTTTACTGTTTGATTGTAATGGTTTGGTGAAGATAAAATATATTGTGCGCATATTTTGGGCATTGGTTATTTCTTGCCTATGTCTTACTGTATGTTTGTGATGAATTCTGTGATAGTTTGTTAAAAGATGCTTTGTCCTGGCATGGCATTATTGTACATCATCTTTGCTGAATACAGCAGGTATTTAAAAAGAAAAGAGAAAAGAAATATTCTTCTACCAAATTGCAGATCAGTTGAACTGTACAGTATTCAGCGACTATAAATCACTTTGTACTGTGACAAAAAAAACGCTGGTATAGTTTTGGAAGTTAGAAAGTGAAGATACCAGATTGAAAAAAAAAACACATTCTTATGATGTTTAACATTAAAAATGGAGAAAAGCATGGTGTGTGTGTGCAGGTGTATCAGATCATAGCATGTACACAAATTTTTGAAGGTGGCAGAACAGGTTAACAAAGCGGTCAATAAAGTATATGGGATCCTGGGCTTTATAAATAGAGGCATAAAGTACAAAAGCCAGGACGTTGTCCTAAACCTTTATAAACACTAGTTCAGCCCCAGCTGGAGTATTGTGTCCAATTGTGGGCACCACACTTTAGGAAGGACGTGAAGGTTTTGGAGAGGGTACAGAAGAGATTTACTGGAATGGTTCCAGGGATGAGGGATTACAATTACATGGATAGACTGGAGAAGCTGGGGTTGTTCTCCTTGGAGCAGAGAAGGCTAAGAGAAGATTTGATAGAGGTGTTTAAAATCATGCAGGATTTAGATAGAGTAAATAAAGAGAATCTGTTTCCAATGGCTGAAGGGTCGATAACCAGAGGGGCACAGGTTTAAGGTGATCGGCAAAAGAACCAGAGGCGATGTGAGGAAAAACATTTTTACGCAACGAGGGGTTAGGATTTGGAATGCGCTGCCTGATAGGGCGGTGGATACAGATTCAATAGTAGCCTTCAAACAGGAATTGGATAAATACTTGAAGGAGAAAAAATTGCAGGGATATGGGGAAAGAGCGGGGGAGTGGGACTGACTGGATTGCTCTTCGAAAGAGCCGGCGCAGACTCGATGGGCCGAATGGCCTCCTTCTGTGCTGTACTATTCGATGGTTCTAAGAGGTGCGGAGATCCCAGCATCCTCGGCCTTGGAGGGAGGGGGTGACTGAGCGAGTCACTAGACAAACTAAAGAAGCTTACAAACATACTCATGTCTGAGATAAAGTAAGTACAAATCCAGTGACTGCCACCGGATTGTAAATCACCGGCAGTCAGCTCCATGCGCAACCGGTTTTACGCAGAATGGATTATGATTTGATAATGAATTGATGAGATTTAGGGTTGACATCCTTTTACTACATGTAGTGTAAAATTGTGTAGGCATCGGCCATGGCTCAGTGGGTAGCACACTCGCCTATGAGTCAGAAGGTCGTGGGTTCAAACCCCACTCTAGAGACTTGAGCACAAAATCTAGGCTGACACTCCCAGTGCAGTGCTGAGGGAGTGCTGTGCTGTCTTTCAGATGAGATGTTAAACCGAGGCCCCGTCTGCCCTCTCAGGTGGACATAAAAGATCACAGGGCACTATATTGAAGAAGAGCAGGGGTGTTATGGTATGGATATGGTGTGAGGCGCGAGTTGGCTAGGATGGATTGGGGAATGTTACTTAAAGGGTTGACGGTGGATAGGCAGTGGCAAACATTTAAAGATCGAATGGATGAACTACAGAATTTGTTCATCCCTGTTTGGCATAAAAATAAAACAAAAAAGGTGACTCAACCGTGGCTAACAAGGGAAATTAGGGATAGCATAAGATCCAAGGAGAGGACATATAAATTGGCCAGAAAAAGCAGCAAACCTGAGGATTGGGAGCAGTTTAGGATTCAGCAAAGGAGGACAAAGGGATTAATTAAGAGGGGGAAAATAGAGTATGAGAGTAAGCTTGCAGGGAACATAAAAACTGACTGTAAAAGCTTCTATAGATATGTGAAGAGAAAAAGATTGGTGAAGTCAAGCGTAGGTCCCTTGCAGTCAGAATCAGGGGAATTTATAATGGGGAACAAAGAAATGGCAAACCAACTAAATGCATACTTTGGTTCTGTCTTCACAAAGGAGGACACAAATAACCTCCCAGAGATGTCAGGGAACATAGGGTCTAATGAGAGGGAGGAACTGAATGAAATCAGTATTTGTAGGGAAATGGTGTTGGGGAAATTGACGGGATTGAAGGCTGATAAATCCCCAGGGCCTGATAATCTACATCCTAGGGTACTTAAGGAAGTGGCCCTAGAAATAGTAGATGCATTGCTGGTCATCTTCCAAAATTCTATAGACTCTGGAACAGTTCCCATGGATTGGAGGGTAGCTAATGTAACCCCACTATTCAAAAAAGGTGGTAGAGAGAAAACGGGGAATTATAGACCGGTAAGCCTGACATCGGTAGTGGGGAAAATGCTAGAGTCCATTATAAAAGATGTAATAGCAGAGCACTTGGAAAACAGTGACAGGATCGGGCAAAGTCAACATGGATTTACAAAAGGTAAATCGTGCTTGACTAATCTACTGGAATTTTTTGAGGATTTAACTGGTAGAATAGATATGGGAGAACCAGTGGATGTAGTGTATTTGGACTTTCAGAAGGCTTTCGATAAGGTCCCACATAAGAGATTAGCGTGCAAAGTTAAAGCACATGGGATTGGGGGTAAGGTACTGACTTGGATAGAGAACTGGTTGGCAGACAGGAAGCAAAGAGTTGGAATAAACGGGTCTTTTTCCGAGTGGCAGGCAGTGACTAGTGGGGTACCGCAGGGATCGGTGCTAGGACCCCAGTTATTCACAATATATATTAATGATCTAGACGAGGGAACTAGATGTAATGTCTCCAAGTTTGCAGACGACACAAAGCTGGGTGGGCGTGTGTGCTGTGAGGAGGATGCAGAGAAACTCCAGTATGATTTGGACAGGTTGGGTGATTGGGCAGATGCATGGCAAATGCAGTATAATGTGGATAAATGCGAGGTTATCCACTTTGGTGGCAAAAACAGGAAGACAGATTATTATCTGAACGGCAATAGATTGGGAAAAGGGGAAGTGCAACGAGACCTGGGTGTCCTTGTGCACCAGTCGCTGAAGGTAAGCATGCAGGTGCAGCAGGCGGTTAAGAAGGCAAATGGTATGTTGGCCTTCATAGTGAGAGGATTCGAGTACAGGAGCAAGGATGTCTTGCTGCAGTTGTACAGGGCCTTGGTGAGACCACACCTTAAATATTGTGTGCAGTTTTGGTCGCCTTATCTGAGGAAGGATGTTCTTGCCATGGAGGGAGTGCAGCGAAGATTCACCAGACTGATTCCATGAAGAGATTGATCAGTTTGGGTAGAGCCCATGATCGGGTTTACTACATGATCTGTACCTGAAGGGAATGGAATTGACGGGTCAATTTACCTTTTCAAACTCTGTACATATTTGTGTTGTTAATGTGTGCTCAATAATTACAGAGATGTGAAACCTGACCGCTAGACATTCTGTGGTAATGTATTTAAATATGTAATCTATTACCCGGTCTGAATTCAACAGAAGAGGAGTCTTCTCTCTCACACCCCACCACCCCCCCCCCACCTTGCTGTATTTATTTCAAAGCTTGAAAAAAAATGTTGTTTATGGGATGTGGGCATCGCTGGCAAGTCCAGCACTTATTGCCCATCCCTAATTGCCCTGGAGAAGTTGGTGGTGAGCCGCTGCCTTGAACCGCTGCAGTCCGTGTGATGAAGGTGCTCCCACAGTGCTGTTAGGGAGGGAGTTCCAGGATTTTGACCCAGCGACGATGAAGGAACAGCGATATATTTCCAAGTCAGGATGGTGTGTGACTTGGAGGGGAACTTGGAGGTGGTGGTGTTCCCAAGCGCCTGCTGCCCTTGTCCTTCTAGGTGGAAGAGGTCGTGGGTTTGGGAGGCACTGCCGAAGAAGCCTTGGCGAGTTGCTGCAGTGCATCTTGTAGATGGTACACACTGCAGCCACGGTACGCCGGTGGTGGAGGGAGTGAATGTTTAAGGTGGTGGATGGGGTGCCAATCAAGTGGGCTGCTTTGTCCTGGATGGTGTCGAGCTTCTTGAGTGTTGGAGCTGCACTCATCCAGGCAAGTGGAGAGTATTCCATCACACTCCTTACTTGTGCCTTGTGGATGGTGGAAATGCTTTGGGGAGTCAGGAGGTGAGACACTCGCTGCAAAATACCCAGTTTCTGACCAGCTCTTGGAGCCACAGTATTTACGTGGCTGGTCCAGTTAAGTTTCTGTTGTTAATATGCTGGATTCCCAACCAAATGAAGTACTTTTGAAGTGTTGTCACTATAGAAAATGCGGCAGCCACTTTGCACACAGCAAGTTCCCACGAACAGCAATGTAATAATGACCATATAGTCTGTCCACAAGTGCGACCCCGTCCTACCTATGGCTTGCCACTTTAAGTCCCCTTCGGTCTCTCCCCTCTGTCGTTGGTCTCCTGCACTGTTCCATCAAAGATCGACACAAGCTTCAATAACCATCTAATTTTTTTTCTTGGGAACCCCGCAACCCTCTGAATGCTGACTTCAGACTTTAGCTGTACCTTCATTTTCAAACATGCTTTAATCTCTTAACTGGCCCTCCTGATTTCCATTCCCCTCCCATTTTCTCATATTTCTCCAGACTTCCCCAGTCCTTGGTTATTCACACATCCTTTGTCTCTTCAATATCGTAATGCCTCTGTCCGTTATAAAAGAAAGACTTGCATTTCTATCGCGCCTTTCACGACCTCGGGACATCCCAAAGCGCTTTACAGCCAATTAAGTACTTTTTTGAAGTGTAGTCACTGTTGTAATGTAGGAAACGCGGCAGCCAATTTGCGCACAGCAAGCTCCCACAAACAGCAATGTGATAATGACCAGATCATCTGTTTTTTGTGATGTTGGTTGAGGGATAAATATTGGCCCAAGACACTGGGGAGAACTCCCCCTGCTCTTCTTCGAAATAGTGCCATGGGATCTTTTACGTCCACCCGAGAGGGCAGACGGGGCCTTGGTTTAACGTCTCATCTGAAGACTTGAGATGATCAGTTACATCATTCTACGCGTGATTCCTCTCTGTATTTGACTGCTTTATCTCCTCCTGCTCCTTTTCTCATCGTATTACTATGTCTGTCCGCCTCTTATTTTTCAATTTTTGAAGAAGGGTCCTCTCCCAAAATGAGAAATTGGGCAAGTAAAGCCACTGGTTTGTAACGGAACTGTGAAGATCCCCTTGTGTGACAGTCCTGTGACACTCGACCCATGGGAAATAGCCCGTGTCAAAATTCAAACGCAACAATCACCATGAAGCCCAATTTCTCTAATGCCCTCCGAACTGATCTCCCCCCATTCAGTGAAACAGCAGCTACACCATTATCTAAAATAATGGTATAAGTTCCCTACTGACTCCCAGAGCTTAGTAACAGGAGCAGGCCATTCAGCCCTTCGAGCCTGTTCCACCATTTTGAATACGGCTGATCTGTACCTCATCCATTTACCCGCCTTTGCTCCATATCCCTTGATACCCTTCCCCAACAAAATCTATCAATCTCTGTCTTGAAAGCTCTAATCATGCCCCAGCATTCACAACCTTTTGGGCTGGGGGGGAGTGAGTGGGGGGAAGAGAGAAGAGTTTCCAGATTTCAACTACCCTTTGTGTGGAAAAAGTGCTTGCCGATTTCACGCCTAAATGGCCTAGCTCTCATTTTAAGATTATGCCCTTTTGTTTTGGATCCCCCCACCAGAGGAAATATTGGTATTTTCTGTTCCTAAAGAGTGTACCTATAAATTCCACATCATTGATGTTTTTTTTAGTATGTTTTATAAATGTTGCTACAGCAATTTGCATCAGACAATCTGAGATGGATGGGGAATGCGTGTATATAACATTTTTACACCAGAAGATAGGCTTTTGAGGTATTGGCAAGTTATTCCCTTCTCTCCAGAATAATTGTGCGTGTTGGATAATTTCATCACAGGAAACATTGGTGCAAACATTATACAACTTGATAATTGCATCCCTTTTCCACTTTTGTGAAACTGCTTAATTGATTTTTCTGTTTCATCTAACAAGCTGTAAAACATACAGCCTATAGAAACGTCACGAGGAGTAAACTCTCGCATTGCATCGACCTGCATTTTTAAAAATAATCATTCTCGGGCTGTGGGCGTCGCTGGCAAGGCCTGCATTTATTGCCCACCTTAGTTGCCCTGAGAAGGTGGTGGGGGGTCCTTCTATTTATATCAGTTTGAGGGGTTGGCTAGGCCACTTCAAAGGACTGTTAAGAGTCAACCACCTTGGTGGGGAACTGGACTCACATATAGGCCCAGGCCAAGTAAGGACGGCAGGTTTCCTTCCCTAAAGGACATGAAAGAAGAAAGACTTGAATTTATATCACGCCTTCACAACCTCAGGACATCCCAAAGCGCTTTACAGCCAATGAAGTACTTTTGAAGTGTAGTCACTGTTGTAATGTAAGAAACATGGCAAGGAGTCACAAACAGCAATGTGATAATGACCAGATAATTAGTGATGTTGGTTGATGGATAAATATTGTCCAGGACACAGGGGAGAGCTCTCCTTTGCAATAGTGCCATGGGATCTTTTACGTCCATTTGAGAGGGCAGACGGTGCCCCGGTTTTAACGTCTCAACTAAAAGACAGGACCTCCGACAGTGCAGCACTCCCTCAGTACTGCACTGGGAGTATTATCCTACATTATGTGCTCAAGTCCTGGGAGTGGGACTTGAACCCACAACCTTCTGACTACAAGGCAGAGAGTGCTACCCACTGAGCCACAGCTGACACTGTTGAGTGAACCAGTTGGGTTTTTGCAACAATCAAGGATAAATATTGCACAGGACACTGGGGAGAACTCCCCCGCTCTTCTTCGAAATAGTGCCATGGGATCTTTTACGTCCACCCAAGAGAGCAGGCAGGGCCTCGGTTTAACATCTCATCCGAACGACCCCTCCAACAGCACAGCACTCCTTCAGTACCGCACTGGCATATCAGCCTGGATTATGTGCTCAAGTCTCGAGTGGGGATTTAAAAGATCCCATGGCACTATTTGAAGAAGAGCAGGGGAGTTCTTCCTGGTGTCCTGGCCAATATTTATCCCTCAATCAGCATCACTAAAAAACAGATCATCTGGTCATTATCACATTGCTGTTTGTGGGAGCTTGCTGTGCGCAAATTGGCTGCCACGTTTCCAACAACAGTGACTAAGTCTTTTTGGATATCTGAAATAGGAGTCGGAGACAGCAGCACTCCCATTACATCATACACACTGATGTGTACAACGACAATTTAGCAACGACCCAAAGAGCCAACTTATCAAAATTTATGGACATTCTCACTGCCTGAATACTTCCTGCACCCACGACTTTGAAATTACAGTTCAGGCCTTTGCAGCAGAACTTTGAGACACTGTGAATGATTCTTGAAAAGGTGTAGAATGTGAGCGCATGTGTGTTTACACCAACAGTCTGAAATTAAAGACAAGACACTCTGAACCACACTGGAGGAACAAAATATATTTTTCAATTTGAAAATGTCAAAAAAAGTGCACCTGATTGAGAAGCCAAGATAGGCAGTTATGAATTGGCAGTATATCTGTCATGGGACTAGGCACATAAACCATTCTTCTGTTTGTTTAAAGTCCATGCTCGATGCATTAAATTAAATATTTAGGTAATGGGCATATTTCAAACCACACTGAGTCATGCTGCTATTGGTTGACTCCCCTGCTCCTCTTTGAAATAGTGGCCATGAGATCTTTTACGTCCACCTGAGAGAGCAGACGGGGCCTCGGTTTAACGTCTCATCCGAGAGACGACACCTCAGCACTGCAGTGGGAGTGTCGGCCTGGATTGTGCGCTCAAGTCTCTGGAGTGGGGACTTGAACCCACAACCTTCTGACTCGAGCAAGCGCGCTGAGCCAAAGCCCGACATATGAGAAAGGACAGGAAAAGAATAGACCCGAGGACAAAAACTCTGGGAAATAAGTCTCCCAACTTGAGATGTACGCAAATTAACGGGACCATGGGTCTAAACTTTTACAGGTGGCCTTCGGTCTACAACAACAACAACAACTTGCATTTGTATAGCATCTTTAACGTAGTAAAACGTCCGAAGGCGTTTCACAGGAGTGTAATCGGACAAAAATTGACACCGCGCCAAAAAAGATATTGGGACAAGTGATCAAATGCTTGGTGAAAGTGGTAGGTTTTTAAGGAGAGTCTTAAAGGAAGTGGAGAGGCAGAGAGGTTTAGGGAGGGAATTCCAGAGCTTCGGACCGAGATGGCTGAAGGCACGGCCGCCAATGGTGGGGCGAAGGAAGTTGGGGATGCTCAAGAGACCAGAGTTGGAGGAACGCAGAGTTCTTGGAAGGTTTTAGGGCTAAAGATGGGTACCAGATAGGGAGGGGCGAGGCCATGGAGGGATGGATAGTATCTAGGTGACCTCAAAGCCAGAAAGCTTAGACGCCCCCTTATTAATATACAGCCTTAAGACTGGAGGGATCTAATCTAAGGTTGCGCTCAGATAATTCATGAAGTACTTTTGCTCTCAGCCCTTGGTTTGCTGCCCTGAATCACTTCAGGTTACTGAATCTAACTTTTAGTTGGAGGATTGGAAGGTCCAATTGATCGTGGGGTAATTACTCCCAGGTTTCCATTCGTCCTGTTAACGCCGTATATTGATTGGAGCACAGCTCTGAACCCGGGGCTTCTCTTCTCATCTAGACTTTTGATTCGTCTTCAAAGACGACGTACTTGTCTGACTTTCCAGGTTGTCAAATTGGTCTGTGTCATGGCTGCAACAGATAACACAGGGCACAGAGGTTAATTTCATTCAGAAGAGGAAACTACTGCAGGTGACTGATTTTCCCTGCCATGGCTTTGATGGAAGGTGTGGTTTACCTGAGAAATCCAAACTGTACTGAAACCGTCCAGTCGTGAGCTGCATGGAACCCTGAGGATTCAGCTGGTATGTCCTTTCAATGTCCTGGCTTGAAACCGATTTGTGGACTCCAGACTGTGTGAAGATATCACATAACGTTATGCTACAATAATTCCAGTACTCAGTCAAACATTTGCAGAACATCGCAATAGAAGCAGCAGTAGGCCATTTGACCAGGGGCAGAGGAGATTTACTGGATTGGTACCATGATGAGGGACTTCAGATATGGGTGGAGAGGCTAGAGAAGCTAAGATTGTTCTCCTTAGAGCAGAGAAGGTTAAGGGGAGATTTAATAGAGGTGTTCAAACTAGGAAGGGTTTTGATAGAGTAAATAAGGAGCAACTGTTTCCACTGGCAGGAGGGTCGGTAATGAGAGGACACAGATTTAAGATAATTGGCAAAAGAACCAGTGGGGAGATGTGGAGAATTTTTTTTACGCAGCGAGTTGTTGTGATCTGGAATGCGCTGCCTGAAAGGGCGGTGGAAGCAGATTCAATAATAACTTTCAAAAGGGAATTGGATAAATACTTGAAAAAGAAAAATATGCAGGTGTATGGGGGGAAGAGCAGGGGGAGTGGGACTAATTGGAGAGCTCTTTCAAAGAGCCAGCACAAGAATGATGGGCCGAATGGCCTCCTGTGTTGTATGATTCTACGACCGATTGAGCTCAGTCTGGCATCGACCCCAAGGCAGTATTTATTTGCCCATCCAACATTGCCCTCATGACATTACAAGTCGACCACATAGCGGGGACTTAGGTTACCTGTAGAGCAGGAGGTCTCAGTTCCCTCCCCAAGGGAACCACAATTGGTCAGATTTATTTAATTCAATTTCACAACTTCCCCGGTTGGGTTTGAACTCTCAACCTCTGGGCTGCTTGTTCCTGTATATAACCCAATACCCCTCCCAAGTAGGTATCTTTTATAAACACCGTGAGTCACTTTGCATCTATCTCCGATGTGTTTCAAACTCTTTCAGCCATTTGAGCGGAAGGGTCAGTTTTGGGTCCATTAATCTTTTCAATTTTGATAAACGGCCTAGACTCGGGTGTAGGGAGCAGCATTATAAAGTTGGCAGATGATACAAAACTTGGCAAAGTAGTAGATGGGGATGAGGATAGTTATAGACTTCAGGATGAGATAGACAGGACAGTGAAATGGGCAGAAGCATGGCAGATGGAGTTCAGTGCAGAGAAGTGCGAAATGATGCACTTTGGGAGGACTAATATGGAAAGACAGTATACGATAAATGGCACGATTTTGAAAAGTGTAGATGAGCAAAGAGACCTTGGTTTCCATATACACAAATCCTTAAAGGTGGCAGGGTACGTTGATAAAGTGGTTAAAAAAGCATATGGGTTACTTGGGTTTATAAAAAGAGGAATAGAATATAAAAGCAAAGAGATCATGCTGGAACTTTATAAATCACTGGTTAGGCCTCAGCTGGAGTATTGTGGACAATTCTGGGCCCCACACTTCAGAAAAAGGCCTTAGAAAGGGTAGAGAGGAGGTTTACCAGGATGTTACTAGGGATCAGGGACTTCAGTTATGAGGAAAGGTTGGAAAAGTTCGGACTGTTCTCCTCGGAACAGAGAAGGTTAAGAGGTGACCAAATAGAGGTTTTCAAGATGATGAGAGGTTTTGATAGACTAAATAGGGAAAAAAATATTCCCTCTGGCGAGTGGGTCAATAACCAGAGGTCATAGATTCAAAATCATTGGCAAAAGATCTAGAGGGGAGATGAGGAGAAATGTTTCACTGAGAGTTGTTGGGATCTGGATCGCTTTGCCTGAAGAGGTGGTGGAAGCTGATTCCATCAATAATTTGAAAAGGGAGTTGGACGGTACTGGAGGATGAGGAACTCACAGGGTTAGGGACAAAAATCAGGGGGTGTGGGACTGAGCACGACTGATCTTTCAAAGAGCCAGCACAGGCACGATGGGCCGAATGGCCTCCTTCTGTGCTGTAAGTTTCTCTGATTTGTGTGTGAAGGTTTCTGCTGGGTTCACTTTTAAGCGGCCGAGCTTGAATTCGATGATGGTGCCTCCTTGTTGCAGGATTCCCTCTCCCCCACTAGAGGGAGGAGTTACTCACGTACCCACCCATTTCCTTGTAAATTAAACAGAACAAAGAAAAATGCAGGATTCCCTCTGCCCCACCAGAGGGAAGAGATCCCGCAGGACACCGGGGATCTTTTGCATCCACCTGCGAGGGCAGACGGGGCCTCGGTTTAACGTCTCATCTGAAAGACGGCACCTCCGACGGGTAGTGTGCCAGAAGGTCCCTTCACTTTCGACTCCAAAAATGTGACTTCCTTGATGGAAGCAGGCCGGGGTCGGGCCATGCAATTTACATTTTGTTTCCTATTCAGGGTCAACTTTGAGCACTTGTAGGTCAAGTGTAGCTTATTCTGCAAATAGGCTAACGAACCTGTGAATACTCCTTCCATAACCCGTCGTCATCCATGAACTGCCACGATCTTTGGTTTTCAGCGCTTCTGTGAAATGGATCGAAACAATATTTACAGCACCTTTCACAACCTCAGCACATCCCACAGCGCTTTACAGCCAATGAAGTAATTTTGAAGTGTAGTCACTGTTGTAATGTAGGAAACGCGGCAGCCAATTTGCGCACAGCAAGCTCCCCTTCCCATTTACTCCCATTGTACACAATCCCAATGGACCAAACCCCTTCCCATTCACTTCCATTGTACACAATCCCAATGGACCCAAACCCCTTCCCAACCACTCCCATTGTACACAATCCCAATGGACCCAAACCCCTGCCCATTCACTCCCATTGTACACAATCCCAATGGACCCAAACCCCTTCCCATCCACTCCCATTGTACACAATCCCAATGGACCCAAACCCCTTCCCATCCACTCCCATTGGACCAAACCCCTTCCCATCCACTCCCATTGTACACAATCCCAATGGACCAGAGTGATAATGACCAGACTGTTTTATAGCCAGGACACTGGAGAGAATTCTCCTGCTCATCTTCGAATTTATACCATGGGATCTTTTACGTCCACCGCAGAGCATCAAACAGCAGTGAACAGAAAAAGAAAGAACTTGCATTTACATAGCGCCATGATCTAATTGAATGGCAGAACAGGCTCAAGGGGCTGATGGCCTCCTCCTGGTCCGACGCTCTTTTGTGCTATTGTTTTGCCTCTCAGATCGCTCTCCCTTCACCTGGCTCTGAATCCTCATCGACAGGTTCAATCGGCCCTACTCTCCCAGGACCAGCGATGGCTTCCTTCCCTCCGAGGAGGCCTCTCAGCTCCAAGGTGCCCAGTCCTCTCGCTCCCCAGGCCGACTCTTCCCTCTGTGGTCCAAGTGCCCACGCTCCTCTCGAATCGCGCAGCGGGTGGGATCGCAGCTGCCAGACGCCATGAGGTTGTTGCCGTGCCGGTGCAGGGACCTCGGGTGAGAACGCCGAGAGACCCCCCATGCTCAAACTCTGGGATCAGGCATCACTCGCTACCTGGTCATCGTAGCGTTTCCCTTTAAACCGTCCGGCGCCGTCAGCGAGCAAGTCGCGTTAGCTCCAACGCGCCATCGATGAGCGCTGTACTGGTGAGACTGGTCTGTTCCCAGGGGCAGAATGGCTTCAGCTAAGAACGGGGTTTATTTTACGATGAGGTGCTAAGCACAGAGTGCATTCTACAGGAAACTTGATGAAAGAGTCACTGGATGGTGAAATAATCCTCACTGGGTTACAGCGTCTTGTACAAACTACCTCACCGTGGGAATCACATTCCTCTAAACCCCTCAAGCACCTCCCCCTGTCCTGTCCATTATTCTACACCCCACCTCGCTTCTCTTAGTTCTTTGTTCCATCAATCAGTACTAAAGGGGAGGAATAAATTGTTCATCAATGGAAGGTGCAGCTTTGACCAATTACATTTCTCAGCAAAATTTATTGCTGATATTACGGTTGCGTTTGTGGTCTGGGTTAGTGCTATATACACACACTCCACACACTTACCCGCTTGCTTCCCAAAGGCTGGGGGTTACCAGGCGTCTCACAGCTCTCTGTGTGCCAATCAAAAGGTTGGTTTGTGTCATGGCTGCAAAAATTCAAGAGCAATGATCAAAATAAAATCAAGCTCCACGAAAATAATGGATTGAGCAGAGGTAACTGTGTTTACATATTTACACATCCTTCAGATTCAACTCCGGGAAAGCTCTTCATAGTTAAACTAGTTCTACAAGAAAAATAAAAAAGACCCTTACATACATAAAATTACATAGGATATACGTCACAGAAACAGGCCATTCGGCCCAACCAGTCCATGCCGGCGTTTATGCTCCACTCGAGCCTCCTCTTGTTTTTCCTCATCTAACTCTCAGCATAACCCTCTATTTCTTTCTCCCTCATTGCTTATCTAGCCTTCTTTAAATGTATCTATACTATTCACCTCAACCACTCCCTGTGGTAGCGAGTTCCACATTCTCACCACTCTTTGGGTAAAGAAGTTTCTTCTGAATTCCCTACTGGATTTCTTGCTGACTATCTTATATTAACGGCCTCTAGTTATGTTCTTCCCCACAAGTGGAAACATTCTCTCTCTATCCACTCTATCAAAACTTTTCATAATTTTAAAGACCTCTATTAGGTCACCCCTCAGCCTTCTCTTTTCAAGAGAAAAGAGACCCAGCCTGTTCATCCTTTCCTGATATGTATACCCTCGCATTTCTGGTATCATCCTTGTAAATCTTCTCTGCACCCTCTCCAGTGCCTCTATATCCTTTTTATAATATAGCGACCAGAATTGTACGCAGTACTCCAAGTGTGGTCTTACCAAGGTTCGATACAGGTTTAGAATAACTTCCCTACTTTTCATTTCTATCCCTCTAGAAATAAACCCTAGTGCTTGCATTTATATAGCACCTTTCACGACTTCAGGACGTCCCAAACCGCTTTACAGCCAATGAAGTACTTTTCTGAAGTGTAGTCACTGTTGTAATGTAGGAAACGCAGCAGCCAATCTGCACACAGCAAGCTCCCACAAACAGCAATGTGATAATGACCAGGTAATCTGTTTTAGTGATGTAGGTTGAGGGACAAATATTGGCCCCAGGACATAAGAAATAGGAGCAGGAGTACGCCATTTGGCCCTTCGAACCTGCTCAGAAAAACCAAGCTCACCCCAGATGGGATGAGAATAGTGGCCATTGGATATTTTACGTCCACCCGAGAGGGCAGATGGGGCCTCAGTTTAACGTCTCACCCTTGAGTACTGAGGGAGTGCTGCACTGTTGGAGGTGCTGTGTTTTAGAAGAGATGTAATTCCTATGTTTAGCCTCAACCTCAGACTGCGTCCACTATTGTACAAGTTTAGTATTATTATTATGCCACAACACTCTGTGGAGGGCAAGAGTATCAGCACCTCTGATAGGACAGCTGCTCAGTAGCTACAGTTAATGCACTGGGGCAGAGATGAGACCAGTCTGGGACGGATTTCCCTGTGTCGCATGCATGGCCAGCATGAAAAGGGTGCTAAAGAACCTGGGGGGGGGGGGGGGGGGGGGAAGATGAGGAGAAATATTATTACGCAGCGAGTTGTTGTGATCTGGAACGCGCTGCCTGAAAGGGCGGTGGAAGCAGATTCAATAGTAACTTTCAAAAGGGAATTGGATAAATACTTGAAGGGAAAATATTTGCAGGACTGTGGGGAAAGAGCGAGGGGGAGTGGGACTAATTGGAGAGCTGTTTCAAAGAGGTACGACGGGCCGAATGGCCTCCTTCTGTGCTGTAAGATTCTAGAACTGATTTGTAGATACAATATTGTACCTGAAAAGTCCAGCGTGTATGTGAAGGAGCCGGCAGTAAATTGTAGGGATCCTTGGGGAGTCTGCTGATAAATCTGTTCAATGTCTTCACTACTGACCGAGCAAACGGTCCCAACGTCACCCTGTGTGATTTAAACAACGAGTTAGAATCATGCAGGCGGCACTGTACAAAACTGCAGCTTTACAATATACAAAATACCTGGAGGAACTGTCAGTGAATATATTGAATCATAGAATGATACAACAACAACTTGTATTTATAGTAAAACGTCCCAAGCCGCTTCACAGGAGCGTTATAAGACAAAAAATTTGACACCGAGCCACATTAGGATAAATTTGGACAGGTGACCAAAAGCTTGGTCAAAGAGGTAGGTTTTAAGGAGCGTCTTAAAGGAGGATAGAGAGGCGGAGAGGTTTAGGGAGGGAATTCCAGAGCTTAGGGCCTAGGCAACAGAAGGCACGGCCGCCAATGGTTGAGCGATTATAATCAGGGATGCTCAAGAGCACAGGAGGAGGCCATTCGGCCCATCGTGCCTGTGCCGGCTCTTTGAAAGAGCTCTCCAATTAGTCCCACTCCCCCCTGCTCTTTCCCCATAGTCCAGCAGTTTTTTTTCCTTTTCAAGTATTTATCCAATTCCCTTTTGAAAGTTACTATTGAATCTGCTTCCACTGCCCTTTCAGGCAGCGCGTTCCAGATCACAACAACTCGCTACATTAAAAAAAAAATTCTCCTCATCTCCCCTCTGGTTCTCTTGCCAATCACCTTAAATCTGTGTCTTAGAATAGAATCATAGAATGGTTACAGCACAATAAGTAGGAGGGCATTCGATCCGTCGAGCCCGTGCCGGCTCTCTGCAGGAGCACTTCAGCTAGTCCCACTCCCCCCGCCCTTTCCCTGTAGCCCTGCAAATTTCTTTCCATCAGGTACTTATCCAATTCCCTTTTGAAAGCCGCGATTGAATCTGCCTCCACCACCCTTTCAGGCAGTGCATTCCAGATTCTAACCACTCGCTGCGTAAAAAAGTTTTCCCTCATGTCGCCTTTGGTTCTTCTGCCAATCACCTTAAATCTGTGTCCTCTGGTTCTCGACCCTTCCGCCAATGGGAACAGTTTCTCTCTATCTACTCTGTCTAGACCCCTCATGATTTGAACACCTCGATCAAATCTCCTCTCAACCTTCTCTGCTCCAAGGAGAACAACTCCAGCTTCTCCAGTGTCCTCTGGTTACCGACACTCCAGCCAGTGGAAACGGTTTCTCCTTATTTACTCCATCAAAACCCCTCAGAACTTTGAACTGGGCTAAATCCAGCAAGCAGATTACTGCCCCTGCAATAATGCTTATCCTGTTCAGATGTGCCAGGGCATGTACAGAGAAGGGTCAAGGTCTGCTTCCAGGAACAGCTGCACGAGAGAAGATCGTAAAACCTGGGACACTAAAAGAAAGACCACCGGACGTCTCAAAGCACTTTACAGCCAACGAAGTATTGTCACTGTTGTAATGTGGGAAACGCGGCAGCCAATTTGCGCACAGCAAGCTCCCACAAACAGCAATGTGATAATGACCAGATAATCTGTTTTTATTATGTTGATTAAGGGATAAATATTGGCCAGGACACCAGGGATAACGCCCCTACTCTTCAAAATAGTGCCATGGGCTCTTTTACGTCCACCTGAGAGCGCAAACGGGGCCTCGTTTTAACATCTCATCCGAAAGACGGCATCTCCGACAGCGCAGCGCTCCCTCAGCACTGCACTGGAGTGTCAGCCTAGATTTTGTGCTCAAGTCTCTGGAGTGGGACTTGAACCCATGACCTTCTGACTCGGAGGCGAGAGTGCTACCCACTGAGCCACAGCTGACTAATGGACACTGATTAGCTGAAACCCCTTCTGGAATTTCCCAGGCCTTGTTTAATGGGGCGGTGTTTCCATGTCGAGCACTCGGTCCAATCTCCTCCCGGGGCCCCAGTGGGATTTCAGGCCCCTGGTTTCTCGCTGATGTACCGGAATCTCCAGAGTCCTGCGTGTGAGAAGCGGATGTACGTGCGGGAAGAGAAGGTCCAGTCCTACCTGTCTCCTGTAATCCAGCCACCGGTCATCATCACCTTTGAACTGCCAAGCACAACAGTCGAGTGGGGTGGATAGCGTCACGTGACCCGTTGCGTCTGAACTGCTGCAGATTTCAGAAATCGACAATTACTAATCTTTTTTATTTGTAAGGTAAGTACCCTTCCTTTTCTTAAAAGAAAACAACTTATTTTATGGTCAAGTCTCTGGAGTGGGATGTGAACACACAACCTTCTGCCTCAGAGGCGATTGTGCTGCCCACTGAATCAAAGGAAATACAGCTGCCAATTTGTGCATAGCAAGCTCCCATTAAGAGCACTGAGCTAAATGATAAGATAATCTGTTCATTAAGTGTTGGTTGAGGGATAAATATTGGCCAGGACACCGGGGAGAACTCCCCTGCTCTTCTTCAAATTGTGGCCGTGGGATCTTTTACGTCCACCTGAGAGGGCAGATGGGGCCTCGGTTTAATGTCTCATCCGAAAGACGGCCCCTCCGACAGTGCAGCACTCCCTCAACACTGCACTGCTCCATGAGCTCTGCCAATGCTGGTCATTGCCATCCGCTACAAGGCGCTCACTTCAGCAATGATTTCCCCTCCAAGTCTTCCTGCCCCAAGAGGCGCCACCTGCCTGGCCTCAGCGCTCGGCTCATTTTCCTCGTCGACTCCCATTTGCTCTCCATCCCTCGGCACGCAGGCTTCAAAATTCTTCGGCTTCATCCATAATACCCTCCGTGGCCTCGTGCCCCACACATGTGTAACCTCGCCCAATCTCCTGCAGCCTGGACAGCACCCTCCGGTCTTCCAACGCTGGTCTACTGTCTGTTCCCATGCCCCCTCAGCTCTCCCATTGATTGTAGAGCCTTCATCCATCTTGCCCCGCACTCTGAATCTTTAGCTCCGGGCTGAGGTTTAGGAGGGACTGGGAGAGGTTGGAATCAGGGAAGGAGCAGGAACCCTGGGAATTGAGTGGACTAGGACTGGGAACACTCAAGGCTGATCAGACAGTTGTAAGAGAGTCAACTTTCTGTCCCTTTGTTGTAGCTCATTCCTGAGCCGAGCATCTAAGTGACTGGCAGAACAGGCTCGAGGGGCTGATGGCCTCCTCCTGGTCCAATGTTGCTTTGTACTATTGTTTGACAGTGTTCAGCTTCTCGCCTCTCACATCCCTCTCCCTTCACCTGGCTCTGAATCCTCATCGACAGGTTCAATCGGCCCTACTCTCCCAGGACAACGATGGCTTCCTTCCCTCCGAGGAGGCCTCTCAGCTCCAAGGTGCCCAGTCCTCTCGCTCCCCAGGCCGACTCTTCCCTCTGTGGTCCAAGTGCCCACGCTCCTCTCGAATCGCGCAGCAGGTGGGATCGCAGCTGCCAGACGCCATGAGGTCGTTGCCGTGCCGGTGCAGGGACCTCGGGTGAGAACGCTGAGAGACCCCCCACGCTCAAACACCCACTCTTTGGGATCGGGCATCACTCGCTACCTGGTCGCCATAGTGTTTCCCTTTAAACCGTCCGGCGCCGATAGCGAGCAAGTCGCGTTAGCTCCAACGCGCCATCGATGAGCGCTGTACTGGTGAGACTGGTCTGTTCCCAGGGACAGAATGGCTTCAGCTAAGAACGGGGTTTATTTTACGATGAGGTGCTAAGCACAGAGTGCATTCTACAGGAAACTTGATGAAAGAGTCACTGGATGGTGAAATAATCCTCACTGGGTTACAACGTCTTGTACAAACTACCTCACCGTGGGAATCACATTCCTCTAAACCCCTCAAGCACCTCCCTCTGTCCTGTCCATTATTCTACACCCCACCTCACTTCTCTTAGTTCTTTGTTCCATCAATCAGTACTAAAGGGGAGGAATAAATTGTTGATCAATGGAAGGTGCAGCTTTGACCAATTACATTTCTCAGCAAAATTCATTGCTGATATTACGGTTGCATTTGTGGTCTGGGTTAGTGCTATATACACACACTCCACACACTTACCCGCTTGCTTTCCAAAGGCTGGGGGTTACCAGGCGTCTCACAGCTCTCTGTGTGCCAATCAAACGGTTGGTCTGTGTCATGGCTGCAAAAATTCAACAGCAATGATCAAAATAAAATCAAGCTCCACGAAAATAATGGATTGAGCAGAGGTAACTGTGTTTACATATTTACACATCCTTCAGGCTCAACTTCGGGAAAGTCCTTCAAAGTTAAATTAGTTCTAAAAGAAAAAACCTGCATTTCTCCAGCGCCTTTCACAACCTCAGGATGTCCCAAACCGCTTTACAGCCAATGAAGTACTTTTGAAGTGTAGTCACTGTTATAATGTAGGAAATGTGGCAGCCAATTTGGCCCACACAGCAAACTCCCACAAACAGCAATGTGATAATGACCAAGTAATCTGTTTCAGTGATGTCGGTTGAGGGACAAATATTGGCCCCAGGACACCGGGGATAACTCCCCTGCTCTTCTTCAAAATAGTGGCCATGGGATCTTTTGCGTCCACCCGAGAGAGCAGATGGTTTAACGTCTCATCCTTGAGCACATAATCCAGGCTGACTCTCCCAGTGCAGTACTGAAGGAGTGCTGCACTCTCGGAGGTGCCGTGTTTTAGAAGAGATGTAATTCCTATGTTTAGCCTCAACCTCAAACTGCGCCCACTATTGTACGAGTTTAGTATTATTATTGTGCCACAACAGTCTGTGGAGGGCAAGAATATCAGCACCTCTGATAGGACAGCTGCTCAGTAGCTACAGTTAATGCACTGGGGCAGAGATGAGACCAGTCTGGGACGGATTTCCCTGTGTCCCATGCATGGCCAGCACGAAAAGGGGAATTTCAGGTGATGGGATCAGGAAGGATATTGAGGTTTTAGAGAGGGTACAATGGCAATTCACGAGGATGCTGCCTGGTGTAAGCAAATCCAGGTACAAATAGAAAGAAAGACTTGAAACAATTGGAGCTTTATTTGTTGGAGCAATCCAGATTACTGGGTGATTAGATAGGATTACATAGGATATACGGCACAGAAACAGGCCATTCGGTCCAACCAGTCCATGCTCCACTCGAGCCTCCTCCCACCTAGTGGCATAGTGGTTAGCACTGGTGCCTCACAGCGCCAGGGACCCGGGTTCGAATCTGACCTCGGGTGACTGTCTGTGTGGAGTTTGCACATTCTCCCCGTGTCTGCGTGGGTTTCCTCCGGGTGCTCCGGTTTCCTCCCACAGTCCAAAAATGTGCGGGTTAGGTTGATTTGGCTATGATAAATTGACCCTTAGTGTTAGGGGGGGATTAAATATGTGGGGTTACGGGGATAGGATGGGATATGTTAGGGGGAATTAAATACGTGGGGTTACGGGGATAGGATGGGATATGTGTCGGTGCAGGCTCGATGGGGATTCTGTGTGGGAAAGCAGGGACAGGGTAATGGATTTGGATGATCAGCCATGATCGTATTGAATGGTGGAGCAGGCTCGACGGGCCGAATGGCCTACTCCTGCTCCTAGATTCTATGTTTCTATGTTTCTTTCCTCATCTAAATCTATTAGCATAATCTTCTATTCCCTTCCCTCTCATATGCTTGCCTAGCCTCCCCTTAAATGCATCTATACTATTCGCTTCAACCACTCCCTGTGGTAGCGAGTTCCACATTCTCACCACTCTCTGGGTAAAGAAGTTTCTTCTGAATTCCCTATTGGATTTCTTGGTGACTATCTTATATTGATGGCCTCTAGTTTTGCTCTTCCCCACAAGTGGAAACATTCTCTCTGTATCCACTCTATCAAAACCTTTCATAATTTTAAAGACCTCTATTAGGTCACCCCTCAGCCTTCTTTTTTCAAGAGAAAAGAGACCCAGCCTGTTCATCCTTTCCTGATCGGTGTACCCTCGCATTTCTGGTATCATCCTTGTAAATTTTCTCTGCACCCTCTCCAGTGCCTCTATATCCTTAGAAGTGTTTAAAATGATGATGGGGTGGGACAGGGTAGATAGAAGCAGACCATTTCCAGTGGTTGCGGGGTCAAGAACGAGGGGCCAGAAATACAAGATTACATGTCAGATTTGGAACGGAGGGTGGGAGAAACTTCTTCACACAGTGAGTTGGGTGGCCGTGGAATTCACTCCCAGGGTTAGTGGTGGAGGCAGAAACGATGTCATCATCAAGATTGGGTTGGCTAGGATGAAGGAAAAGGGGTTGGAGGGATATGGGAACAGGGCGGGTAAATGTGATTGGGGACCAATGTTCCCTTTAATTTTTTTTTGGGCTGAGTGGCCCCTTTAAGAGGCTGCGCGGCCCAATCAAAATACCTCGCATGCGCGGTTGTTCCTATTTAAAAGCCGGTGAGCCGGCTGCGCGGGAGCTGTAGAGCGCTGGGCGGCCGCGCGCCCAAAAGGGAATATTGATTGGGACTAATTTCTCGTGTGGAGGGTAAACGCTGCCACGGATTGGCTGAGCCGAATGGCCGGTTTCCCTCTTGTATTTGTTTTGTGAAGCCAGTGATGTTCCCATTATGTTACAGTACTTGGCAGCAACACTCAGTTACTTTAAGCACAAACCATCATATAGGAGACTGGAGAAGCTGGGATTTTTCTCCTTAGAGCAGAGAATGTTAAGGGGAGAATTAATAGAGGTGTTCGAAATTATGAAGGGTTTTGATGGAGTAAATAAGGAGAAACTGTTTCCACTGGCAGGAGGGCCGGTAACCAGAGGACACAGATTTAAGGTAATTGGCAAAAGAACCAGAGGGGAGATGAGGAGAAATTGTTTTATGCAGCGAGTTGTTATGATCTGGAATGCGCTGCCTGAAAGGGCGGTGGGAGCAGATTCAATAGTAACTTTCAAAAGGGAATTGGAGAAATACTTGAAGAGGAGAATATTTGCAGGGCTTTGGGGAAAGAGCAGGGGGGAGTGGGACTAATTGGAGAGCTCTTTCAAAGAGCCGGCACAGGCACGATGGGCCGAATGGCCTCCTTCTGTGCTGTAAGATTCTATAACTGATTTGTAGATACAATATTGTACCTGAAAAGTCCAGCGTGTATGTGAAGGAGCCGGCTGTAAATTGTAGGGATCCTTGGGGAGTCTGCTGATAAATCTGTTCAATGTCTTGACTACTGACCGAGCAAACGGTCCCAACGTCACCCTGTGTGATTTAAACAACGAGTCAGAATCATGCAGGCGGCACTGTACAAAACTGCAGCTTTACAATATACAAAATACCTGGAGGAACTGTCAGTGAATATATTGAATCATAGAATGATACAACATAGAAGGAGGCCCATCGTGCCTGTGCCGGCTCTTTGAACGAGCTCTCCAATTAGTCCCACTCCCCCCGCCCTTTCCCCATAGCCCTGAAAATTCTTCCTTTTCAAGTATTTATCCAATTCCCTTTTGAAAGTTACTATTGAATCTGCTTCCACCGCCCTTTCAGGCAGCGCGTTCCAGATCACAACAACTCGCTGCGTAAAAAAAAATCTCCTCATCTCCCCTCTGTTTTTTTTGCCAACTCTCTTAAATCTGTGTCCTCTGGTTACCTGACACTCCAGCCAGTGGAAACGGTTTCTCCTTATTTACTCTATCAAAACCCCTCAGAACTTTGAACTGGGCTAAATCCAGCAAGCAGATTACTGCTCTGCAATAATGCTTATCCTGTTCAGATGTGCCAGGGCATGTACAGAGAAGGGACAAAGTCTGCTTCCAGGAACAGCTGCACGAGAGAGGGTCATAAAACCTCAGACACTAACGGATGCTGATCAGCTGAAACAAATGTACAAAAGTGCTGAAAATACATGGTAGGTTCATCAGCATTACAAAGTATTACATAGAATGTACAGCACAGAAACAGGCCATTCGGCCCAAATGGTCCGTGCCGGTGTTTCTGCTCCACACGAGCCTCCTCCCACCCCTCTTCATCTCACCCTATCAACAGATCCTTCTATTCCTTTCTCCCTCATGTGTTTTTCTAGCTTCCCCTTAAATGCATCGATACTATTCACCTCAACCACTCCCTGTGGGAGCGAGTTCCACATTCTCACCACTCTCTGGGTAAAGAAGCTTCTTCTGAATTCCTTATTGGAGTTATTAGTGACTCTCTTGTATGTATAATCCCTAGTTTTGGACTCCCCAAAAATGGAAAGATCTTCTCCACGTCTACCCTATCGAACCTCTATCAGGTCACCCCTCAGTCTTCTCTTTTCTAGAGAAAGGAGCCCCAGCCCGTTCAGTCTTTCCTGATTGTTATAACCTCTCAGTTCTGGCATCATCCTTGTAAATCTTTGTTGCACTTTCTCCATTGCCTCTATATCCTTTTTTGCAATGTGGCGACTAGATCTGTGCACAGTACTCCAAGTGCGGACTAACCAGGATTCTACATAAATTTAACATAACACCTCTGCTTTTGAATTCTATTCCTCCAGAAAGGGAAAAGATGGGTTATATAGCAAGGAAAGGGTATATAACACTATATCATGTCCACAGGATGGCCCAAAGTGTTTTACAACCAATGGATTGCTTTTGAAGCGTCATCACTTGTTTTGTAGGCAAACACAGCTGCCAATTTGTGCACAGCAAGATCCCACAAACAGCAAATGAATCAATGACCAATTAATCTATTTTGGTTGGTATTGGTTGAGGGAAGAATGTTGGCCAAAGCACCGAGAGAACTCCCTGTTCTTCTTTCAAAAAGTGACATGGGACCTTTTACATCCATCCGAACAGGCATAGGGGGCCTTGATTTAAAGTCTGATGCGAAACACGGCTCCTCAAACAATGCTGCACTCCCTCAGTACTGCAGCCGGGATTGCAGATGCGGGTTGTGTCATTGGGACTAATGCCCACAAACTTCTGACTCACAGGCGAGAGTTCTACCAAGCTAGTAATAAGGGATCACAATATTGAGGGAGTGCTGCATTGCCAGATGCTGCAGCCCAAAGCCAGATCCGATTGCACTATTTGATGACGAGTAGGGAGTTCTCCTGAAACAACAACAGCAACTTGCATTTATATAGCGCCTTTAACATTGTAAAAACCTCCCAAAGCGATTCACAGGAGCGACTTTCAAACAAAATTTGACACCAAACCACAGGGAGCGAATTCCAGAGCTTACGGGCCAGGCAGCTGAAGGCACGGCAGCCAATGGTGGAGCGATGAAAATTGGTAACCAAGGCAGCAGCCAATTTGTGCACAGCAAGACTCCACTATTTAAGAAAGGAGGGAGAGAGAAAACGGGGAACTACAGACCAGTTAGCCTGACATCAGTAGTAGGGAAAATGCTAGAATCTATTATTAAGGACGCGGTAACAGGGCTCTTAGAAAATAATAGGATTGGGCAGAGTCAACACGGAATTATGAAAGGGAAATCGTGTTTGACGAATCTGTTAGAGTTTTTTGAGGTTGTAACTAGCAGAATAGATAAGAGGGAACCAGTGGATGTGGTGTATCTGGATTTTCAGAAGGTATTTGATAAAGTGCCACACAAGAGGTTATTAAACAAAATTAGGGCTCATGGGATTTGGGGTAATAAACTAACATGGATTGAGGATTGGTTAACGGACAGAAAACAGAGAGTAGGAATAAACGGGTCATTTTCGGGTTGGCAGGCTGTAACTCGTGGGGTACCACAAGGATCAGTGCTTGGGCCTCAGCTATTCACAATCTATATCAATGATTTGGATGAGGGAACCAAATGTAATATATTCAAGTTTGCTGATGATACAAAGCTGGGTGGGAATGTAAGTTGTGAGGAGGATGCAAAGAAGATTCAAGGGGATATAGATAAGCTAAGTGAGTGGGCAAGAACATAGCAAATGGAATATAATGTGGAGAAATGTGAAGTTTTCCACTTTGGTAGGAAAAATAGAAAAGCAGAGTATTTTTTAAATGGTGAGAGATTGGGAAATGTTGGTGTTCAGAGGGACCTGGGTGTCCTTGTACACGAATCACTGAAAGTTAACATGAAGGTACAGCAAGCAATTAGGAAAGCAAATGGTTTGTTGGCCTTTATTACAAGAGGATTTGAGTATAAGAGTAAAGACGTCTTACTGCAATTATATAGGGCCCTGGTGAGACCACACCTGGAGTATTGTGTACAGTTTTGGTCTCCTTATCTAAGGAAGGATATACTTGCCATAGAGGGAGTGCAACGAAGGTTCACCAGACTGGTTCCTGGGATGGGGGGATTGTCCTATGAGGACAGATTGGGTAGACTAGGCCTATATTCTCGAGAGTTTAGAAGAATGAGAGGTGATCTCATTGAAACATACAAAATTCTTACAGGGCTTGTCAGGGTAGATGCAGGGAGGATGTTTCCTCTGGCTGGGGAGTCTAGAACCAGGGGTCACAGTCTCAGGATAAGGGGTCAGACATTTAGGACTGAGATGAGGAGAAATTTCTTTACTCAGAGGGTTATGAATCTTTGGAATTCTCTACCCCAGAGGGCTGTGGAGGCTCAGTTGTTGAGTATATTCAAGACAGAGATCGATAGATTTTTGGATATTAATGAAATCAAGGGATATGGGGAGAGTGCAGGAAAGTGCAGATGAAGTAGAAGATCAGCCATGATCTCATTGAATGGCAGAGCAGGCTCGAGGGGCCGAATGGCCGACTCCTGCTCCTATTTCTGATGTTCTTATGAAAGAGCAAATGAACAAATGGTGTTGGTTAAGGGAGGAATATTGGCGGACACACCAGAAGATCTCGAATCCTGCCGTGGGATCTTTTATTTCCACCTGAACAGGCAAACAGGGCCTTGGTTTAGCGTCTCAATCCAAAAGGCAGCACCTCCATCAATGCAGTACTCCCTCAGCACCGTACGGAGCCATCAACTTGCATTAGTTTCAGGTCCAGAGTGGGTCTTGAACTCCCAATTATCGAGCTTAGAGTGAAGAGTGCTACCAGTAAGCTGAGCTGATACTTTTGTTCACAGATGCTGCCAGACCTGCTGTGTATTTTCAGCTCTTCCCTCCTTCCACAAGGCTAAAGTATTGTTATTGGATGACGATCAATGAACCTGGTGGACTGGGTTAGGGCCAAGATCACCCCTGTGCTCGCTGACCTACACTGCTCCCGGTCCAGCAACACCTCGATTATAAAATTCTCATAATTGTTTTCAAATCCCTCCATGGCCTCGCCTCTCCCTATCTCTCTAACATGCTCCAGCCCTACAATCCTCCAAGATCTCTGCGTTCCTCCAATTCTGGCCTCTTGCTCATCCCCCACCTCCATCGCTCCACCATTGGCGGCCGTGCCTTCAGCTGCCGAGGCTCTAAGCTCTGGAATTCCCTCCCTAAACCTCGCTGCCTCGCTACCTCTCTCTCTCGTCCATTAAGACGCTCCTTAAAACCTACTTCTTTGACCAAGCTTTTGGTCACCGGTCCTGATATCTCTTTATGTGGCTCGGTGTCAATTTTTGTCTGACACCTTGGGACATTTACTACGTTAAAGGCGCGATATAAATGCAAGTTGTTGTTGCTGGTTATTGTCCATGGAGGGCACCTCACAACGTAGTGTAAGTAATACAAACAAAGGCAAGTGCAACAGTTTCTAAACCCGTAGATAGCCCGAGGCCCAAAATTCCACTGGGCCACTCCCGTAGTGGAAGAGCGGTGGAGCCGGTCCCGAAGCCCGTAGGTGACCGCAAGCCAAGACTCCAACAGCGGCCAAGAAAATCGTGCCACTCCAAGGGGAAGCGCCGAAGCCAGGCAGGCCAATTTAAAGAATGTTCCGAAGGGAACACTGGGTTTCCTAACGTTAAGCTGATTGATCCTCTCCAGGATTGATTACCTTTGGCCGATAAGAGTTCTGGGGTCTTTCCCGGGAGCTCAGTGAGACTGAGGGCAGCTGATGGGGCCTGCCGAGGGTGTACTGGGTAGAATTCCTGGGAACACCCCCAACACACTTCCTTGAGGTGTCAGCCTCAATGGGTAGCACTCTCTCTCTCACCTCTGAGTCAGAATGTTGTGGGTTCAAGTCCCACTTCAGAGATATGAACACAAAACCCAGGCTGACACTCCCGATAGCAGTACTGAGGGAGTGCTGCACTGTCGGAGGTGCCGTCTTTTGGATAAGACATTAAACCGAGGCCCCGTCTGCCCCCTCAGGTGGATGTAAAAGATCCCAAGGCACTATTCTGAAGAAGAGCAGGGGAGTTATTCCCCGGTGTCCTGGGACAATATTTATCCCTCAATCAACATCACTAAAACAGATGATCTGGTCATTATCACATTGCTGTTTGTGGGAGCTTGCTGTGCGCAAATTGGCTGCCGCGTTTCCCACATTACAACAGTGACTACACTCCAAAAGTACTTCATTGGCTGTAAAGTGCTTTGGGAAGTCCTGAGGTCGTGAAAGGCGCTATATAAATGCAAGTCTTTCTTTCTTGACATGGGATTGGGGCTGGGGGTAAGATAGCTGGGTGCAAGATTCACTCATCCACCCCTTCTGGAATTTCCCAGGCCTTGTTTAATGGGGCGGTGTTTCCATGTCGAGCACTCGGTCCAATCTCCTCCCGGGGCCCCAGTGGGATTTCAGGCCCCTGGTTTCTCGCTGATGTACCGGAATCTCCAGAGTCCTGCGTGTGAGAAGCGGATGTACGTGCGGGAAGAGAAGGTCCAGTCCTACCTGTCTCCTGTAATCCAGCCACCGGTCATCATCACCTTTGAACTGCCAAGCACAACAGTCGAGTGGGGTGGATAGCGTCACGTGACCCTCTGCGTCTGAACTGCTGCAGATTTCAAAAATCAACAATTACTAATCATTTTTATTTGTAAGGTAAGTACCCTTCCTAAAAAAACAAACCTGTTTTGCGCTTAAATAAAAACAGAAAATACTGGAAACACTCAGCAGGTCAGGCAGCATCTGTGGTGAGAGAAACAGAGTTAACGTTTCAGGTCGATGACCCTTCGTCAGAACTGGAACTGTTTTGCGCTCAAGCCTCTGGAGATGACGTGGCTTCCAAATTTATCATTTTGTAATATTTTCGGTGATATACCTGCTTATAGAAGTACAGTGAAACCCGTATAAAAGGACATTCCCCCAAAAAACAGAGAGACCCAAATAACTTGCATGGTAAAATATACAAGAGGCATTCTGAAACACAGACTCTCGCAATTTACAAACCACGGACAGCCTGCGATGCACCAAGACCGTTTACAACTTAAAGCACCGGCCACGCAGGTCGGCGCGAGGCGGTAGCGGGTTTTGTGAAAGAAACGGCTTTTGTGGAAGAGGGAGCTCTTTATCCAGCGTCCTCAGCAGGCAGAGGAACTGCTCCCTGTCTCTGGGCTCGAATGCTTACCCCAGGGATAGAGCGCTGGGTAAAGAACTCCCCAGTCTACTGTGAGTTTTTAAACAGTTCATACAATGACCATTTTGAAAATAAGGACACCTGCAAAAAAAAAGACAGCTGATGCCAGTCCCCCCTCAAGGTGTCCGTAATTTACAGGTTTCCCTGCGTCATGCCTTGGCGATGAATTACCAACGTGTTATGCTTCCATATTACTAACTTTAAAACGGAGATGAGGAGGAATTTCTTCTCTCTGAGGGTTGTGAATCTTTGGAATTCTCTTCCCCAGAGAGCTATGGAGGTTGGGTCATTGAATATATTCAAGGTGGAGATAGACAGATATTTGAGCTACAGGGGAGTCAAGGGTTATGGGGAGCGGGCGGGAAAGTGGAGTTGAGGCCAAGATCAGATCAGCCATGATCTTATTGAATGGCCATGATGCGGAGATGCCGGCGTTGGACTGGGGTGGACAAAAATGAGAAGTCGCACAACACCAGGTTATAGTCCAACAGATTTATTTAAAATTACAAGCTTTCGGAGCTGTCGCCCCTTCTTCAGGTACATTGTAACTTTACCTGAGGAAGGGGCGACAGCTCCGAAAGCTTGTAATTTTAAATAAATCTGTTGGACTATAACCTGGTGTTGTGCGACTTCTCATTATTGAATGGCGGAGCAGGCTCGAGGGGCCAAATGACCGACTCCTGCTCCTAGTTCTTATATTCTTATGTACCAGTTGTGAATGAGGAAAAAACTGGCAGCTTCCATTGGGAGAATGAGTGATTTTTAAAATCTATTTTTTTAAATTGGTAAACATAGTTAAAAAAAATACGGAGCATATTGTAGTCTAGGAAACCCTTAGGATAAAATGATTAGAATTTTTAAATTCTCATCCTTGTGTTCAAATCCCTCCATGGCCATGCCCCCTCCCTCTCTCTGTAATCTCCTCCAGCCCTACAACCCTCTGAGATCTCTGCTCTCCTCCAATTCTGGCCTCTTGAGCATCCCTGATTTTCATCGCTCCACCATTGGCGGCCGTGACTTCAACTGCCTGGGCCCTGTCGAAGTTTGACTTCCGATTAAAGACTCTTGTAAACAATATCGTCAAAGAAGACTTTTTATTATATTTTACTTGCAAGGAGACTGCAACCATAGCCCAATTAGCTATGATGACAGACTCCCGAATCACAGAAAATGGAGTATTCTTATACAGTATAATATCACATGACATGTTGTTTAAGGTAAGCTAAATTAACAATTAGAAAAAACACATTAGAAATGCCTTACAATGAGACTAGCTAATCTCTATAAAATGGAGTCTATCTATTTTACTTCTCTTACCAAGGCCAAGGCAACTGGTTTGTTTACTTTACTAGCCCTTGGTTATCTCAATATTAAGCCTGTTTTCTTTTGTGCAGGCAGTCTTTTGCTGACAGCATAGTCTAAGAATTTAAAGTTATTTTCAGAAAAGAACATAACAATGGATTTTTTTCCTTTTCCACACAAGTCAGAGTCGGCCATTTTATTAGTTTAAATTCAATGAAACCATTTTGTCCGAGACAAAAACTGCACTTCCACAGCCCTGAGCTCTGGAATTCCCTCCCTAAACCTCTCCATCTTTCCACCGTTGCTCCTTTAAGACGCTCCTTAATACCTCCCTCTTTGACCAAGCTTTTGGTCACCTGTCCTGATATCTCCTTATGTGGCTCGGTGTCAAATTTTGTTTGATAATCGCTCCTGTGAAGCGCCCTGGGACGTTTTTACTACGTTAAAGGCGCTGTATAAATACAAGTTGTTGTTGTAGAATACCTTGTTTCAACATTCTATTAGTGCTGGAGGTAAATGGCGCCGCACTAACCTGTTTACATTGTGACTCGCTGAGCTAAACCGTGACCTCCTCCTGACCTTTCTCTTCAGACCTGTTTGAACATTAGTCTGAATCATTGCTGAAAGGGCGGAGAAAAACAAAATCAATGCCTGTCCTGTTAACACACCAGCACACACACCATTGCACACTAATTATACTGAACCATCTCCACACCTTGAAAGTCCATGGTGTAACTTGAATTTCCAACTTGAAACTGAAAGGTATCTCGAGCTGCCGTCTGGAACTGGTATTCGACGTCAGAACTTTGAATCAATGCTGCTTTGTTGCCGGTGCCCTTGAAAGAAGAAGCAGATGTTTTTAATAGTGGGAAGTGGATTCCAGTGAGAGGGGTTCGATTAGAGTGTGATACTCCACTCAGAGGGTGGGGGAGAACTAGAAGATGCTGCATGAATGTTAGCAAGGATATATTGGCCTTGGAGGGAGGGCAGCGTAGGTTTACCAGAATGATCCAAGGGTTAAGTTACGAGGAGAGATTTTACACAAACTAGGGTTGTATTCCCTGGAATTTAGAAGGTTAAGGGGTGATTTGATCGAAGTTTTCAAGATATTAAGGGGAACTGATAGGGTAGATAGAGAGAAACTATTTCCGCTGGTTGGGAAAGTCTAGGACTGGGGGGCAGAGTCTAAAAATTAGAGCCAGACCTTTCAGGAGTGAAATTAGCAAACACTTCTACACACAAAGGGTGGTAGAAGTTTGGAACTCTCTTCCCCAAACAGCAGTTGATGCTTGATCAATAGTTAATTTTAAATCTGAGATTGATAGATTTCTGTTAACCAAAGGTATTAAGGGATATGGGCCAAAGGTGGGTATATGGAGTTAGGTCGCAGATCAGCCATGATCTCATTAAATGGCGGAACAGGCTCGAAGGGCTAATTGGTCTACTCCTGTACCTATATGTTCCTATAGATAACATACACTTACATTGTATTTACAGCACAGAAACAGGCCATTCGGCCCAACTGGTCCATGCCGGTGTTTATGCGCCACACGAGCCTCCTCCCACCCCTCTCCATCTCACTCTATCACCATATCCTTCTATTCCTTTCTCCCTCATGTGCTTATCTAGCTTCCCTTAAATGCATCTACGCTAGTCATAGAAACTTACAGCACAGAAGGAGGCCATTCGACCCATCGTGCCTGTGCTGGCTCTTTGAAAGAGCTCTCCAATTAGTCCCACACCCCCGCTTTTTGTCCCTAACCCTGTGAGTTCCTCATCCTCCAGTACCGTCCAACTCCCTTTTTAAAATTATTGATGGAATCAGCTTCCACCACCTTTTTAGGTCGAGCGTTCCAGATCCCGACAACTCTCAGTGAAACATTTCTCCTTATCTCCCCTCCAGATCCTTTGCCAATGATTTTGAATCTATGACCTCTGGTTATTGACCCACTCGCCGGAAGGAATAGTTTTTCTCTACCTACTCTATCAAAATCTCTCATCATCTTGAAAACCTCTATTAGATCATCTCTTAACCTTCTCTGTTCCAAGGAGTACAGTCCTAATTAGTCACCTCAACCACTCCCTGTGGTAGCGAGTTCCACATTCTCACCACTCTCTGGGTAAAGAAGTTTCTCCTGAATTCCCTATTGGATTTATTAGTGACTATCTTATATTTATGGCCCCTAGTTCTGGTCTCCCCCACAAGTGGAAACATCTTCTCTACATAGAGTCATAAGAGGAAAAATACGGTTGCCTGGCGCCTCCTGTTAGCGCCCTAAGAGGGTGCTAATGGGGCGCAAAGCAACTAGCGCCCAGGCATGCTGCCGCCAACGCCTCCTGCAGAATTCAGCGGGAGGTTAGCGGTGGTGGTAACCGGTAGCGCCCCGCGGCGCTGCACCGCCGATGACATCATCGCCATGCGCAGCGCCCCGCTCACGATCTTCGGGAATGCCCCCTGACTTCCCGCCAACGCTGTGTCCGACGGGGTCAGGGGGGCCTACCTGCAACCGGGGAGGCGCTCTTTAAAGGCGAGGTGAGGGGCGGCCATTTTTGTTGCTGGCTGCCTGCCAGCACCTGTCTCCGCTCCCATCCCCGACCTCCTGATTCGCCCCTCCGCGGAGTGCCGGCTGCACTCCATGAGCCCGGGACTTCTCTTGAGTGCCGGGCTTTTTGCCGGCACTCCTGATCCCCGGGGGCCCCACTGCGCCCCGGGTCGCGCTGCGCAAGGCCCCTCTCCTTTAAGAAGGGGAGGAAGGCCTGCAATACCGCAGCATGTAGCGCCGCAATATTCCGTCGCAGCGCCCCAAGAGGGAGGCGTTGCGTTTTCAGTAACGCCCCGCTTCCCTTTTGGGGCGCTGCTACCACTCAATTTCCGTCGCGGGGGTGCTAATTTTTCTGGGGCGCTAAAAGTAGCGCCCCAACGAAGTTAGCGCCCCAAAGGGGGCGCTACTCAACTTTTAGCCCATAGAGTCATACATCTACCCTATCAAACCCTTTCATAATTTTAAAGACCTCTATCAGGTCACCCCCTCAGCCTTCTCTTTTCTAGAGAAAAGAGGCCCAGCCTGTTCACCTTTCCTGATAAGTATAACCGCTCAGTTCTGGCATTATTCTAGTAAATCTTCTTTGCACCTTCTCCGCTGCCTCTGTATCCTTTTTAAAATATGGAGGCCAGAACTGTCCACAGCAGTCCAAGTGTGGTTTAACCAAGGTTCTATACAACATATTGGCCCAGAAATTGATCTCGCTCTGTTCCCGCGGGGGTAAGCCTTCCCCGCGATCTCTCACCTCGCTTGTGCTTTTTCAGATCCAGCTCGCACGAACTTGATGTTCCAGACATCAGCCGGGCAGTGCTTGCGTATCCCACCGGCGTAGTGAATTCGTGCGAGCTGTGGGATCACGTGACTCAGTTAGAGCCAATGGCAGCACACCATCTTCCATTCATAAGTTTCACAGCACCCTGTGAAATCTATGAATCTTACACCCCCCCCCAAAATAACAGCTAAACCTCAATTAAATTTTAAAAAAAAACCATCACATTAATAAAATAAGTATAGTTAAATAAATTAACCATTTTAAATAAAAAATTAAATTTTTGAAAAAATTTAAAATCTTTTAAAAAGTTATAAAAATAAACTTACCTGTCTTTAAAGTCTCTAAAAAAGATATACCTGTAAAAAAAAATTCAAAAAAATACTTAATTCACTACTTACCTTGTTAAAAGTGGGTCTTCCTCCTCCTTTTTACATTTCTAAAATCTTCCGTACTTACCTGCGTGTCCAAAGCACGAAGTGCACAGCGTGCGTGCAGCCTGTAGCGCGCACGCGATGCACCGAGGACCCGCCCCCTTTTCGAAAGAGCAATTGCCGGTTTTCAGCGCATGCGCAGGGCATGCAGAAAACCGGCAATTGGAGTGGGAATACGCGAGAGTACGCAGTGCGTACTCTCGCGTCGCGGGATGAATTTTTGGGCCAATATCGCTGCTTTTCAATTCTATCCTTCTAGAAATGAACCCATGTATTGTTTGCTTTTTTATCACCTTATTAACCTGTGTCGCCACTTTTAGTGATTTGTGTATCTGTACCCCCAGATCCCTCGACTCCTCCACCCCATTTAGACACATGTTCCAAGCAGTATGTGGCCTCCTTATTTTTCAGACCAAAATGTAACACCTCGCACTTATCAATATTGAAGTTCATTTGCCATGATGTCTCATCAGTTAATTAGAACCCAAAACTTAACACATTGTATGTAAAGGGTTGTGTTTTATTATCTCATTGACTTGATTGAATAAAGAGTATTAACCAGACGTTTCAGTGTTTCCAAGTCCTTGAACTTGTATTAGAGTCAATGGATACATGACAATATCCCACAATACTTCCACATAAGGGCAACAGAGAAAAATGGCAATAACAACAACAACTTGTATTAATATAGCGTCTTTAACATAGTAAAACGTCCCAGGGCGCTTCACAGAAGTGTTATAAAACAAAATTTGACACCGAGCTACACAAGGAGATATTAGGGCAGGTGATCAAAAAGCTTGGTCAAAGAGGTAGGTTTTTAAGGAGCCTCTGAAAGGAGGAGAGGGAGGTAGAGAGACGGAAAGGTTTAGGGAGGGAATTCCAGAGCTTAGGGCCCAGGCAGCTGAAGGCACGGCTGCCAATGGTGGAGCGATTATAATCAGGGATGCTCAAGAGGCCAGAATTGGAGGAGCGCAGAGATCTCCAAGGGTTGTGGGGCTGGAGGAGATTACAGAGGTAGGGAGGGGTGAGGCCACGGAGGGATTTGAAAACAAGGATTAAAATTTTAAAATCAAGGCGTTGCTTTACCAGGAGCCAATGTAGGTCAGCGAGCACAGGGGTGATGGGTGAACGGGACAATATCCCATAATACCCCCACATAAGGGCAATAGGGATATATGACAATATTCTATTTAATTACATTGCGTTCAGTGACCTGGTATGTACATTGCATTCACTCCAATCACCAAAGTTAAATCCATTCCAATCTTCTGTAGTCCTACCTGATCTCCATATTCCCTCCAGCAATGATCATCCCGAAAATACCAGTTGTATTCGTCCATCTGCTGGGCCTCTGGAAAGGTCAGCCTTTGTAGTTTGAAACTGCTGCCAGCAATTGCCATCTTGTCAAAGTCCAGATAGATTGTCCTACAACCGAACAGCAAGGCAAAACTCTCAAGTAAGCCTGGGGTTAGAAGAGCCTATATTCATAGAATCTCGCAGCACAGAAGGAGGCCATTCGGCCCGTCGTGCCTGTGCTGGCTCTGTGAAAGATCAGTCGTGCTCAGTCCCACCCCCCCCCGCTTTTTGTCCGTAACCCTGTGAGTTCCCCATCCTCCAGTACCGTCCAACTCCCTTTTCAAATTATTGATGGAATCAGCTTCCACCACCTCTTCAGGTCGAGCGTTCCAGATCCCCACAACTCTCTGAGTGAAACAATTCTCATCTCCCCTCTAGAATGTTTGCCAATGATTTTGAATCTATGACCTCTGGTTATTGACCCACTCACCAGAGGGAACAGCCTTTCTCTATCGACTCTATCAAAACCCCTCATCATGAAAAGAAAGACTTGCATTTTTACAACGCCTTTCACGACCACTGGACGTCCCAAAGCACTTTACAGCCAATGAAGTACTTTTGAAGTGCAGTAAATGTTGTAATGTAGGAAACACAGCAAATTTGAGCACAGCAAGCTCCCACAAACAGCAATGTGATAATGACCAGATAATCTGTTTTTGTTATGTTGATTGAGGGATAAATATTGGCCAGGACACCAGGGATAACTCCCCTGCTCTTCTTCGAAATAGTGCCGTGGGATCTTTTACGTTCACCTGAGAGAGCAGATGGGGCCTCAATTTAATATCTCTTCCAAAAGACAGCACCTCCGACAGTGCAGCACTGAAGTGTCAGCCTAGCTTTATGTGCTCGAGTCCCTGGAGTGGGTCTTGAACCCACAACCTTCTGACCTAAGAGACAAGGATGCTACCCACTGAGCCACTGGCTGACACACTGAGCAGTCCTAACTTTTCCAACCTCTCCTCACGGTTCTGACGAAAGGCCATCGACCTGAGACGTTAACTCTGTTTCTCTCTCCACAGGTGCTGCCCAATCTGCTGAGTGTTTCCAGCATTTTCTTTTAACTATTTCTGATTTCCATCATCCGCAGTATTTTGCTTTTGTCTTAAGTTTAGCCTGTTTAGTTTCCGTCACCAACATCATAGTAATAAGCATAGAAGCTAGGAGCAGAAGTAGGCCATTCGGCCCCTCGAGCCTGCTCCGCCATTTAATGAGATCATGGCTGATCATCCAAATTCAGTACCCTGTCCCTGCTTTCTCCCCATATCCCTTGATCCCTTTAGCCTTAAGAAATATATCTATCTCCTTCTTGAATATATTTAATGAATTGGCCTCAACTCCCTTCTGTGGTAGAGAATTCCACAGGTTCACCACTCTCTGGGTGAAGAAATTCCTCCACATCTCAGTCTTAAATGGCTTACCCCTTATTCTTAGACTGTGATCTCTGGTTCTGGACTCCCCCACCATCGGGAACATCCTTCCTGCATCTAGTCTGTCTAGTCCTGTTAGAATTTTATAAGTTTCAATGAGATCCCCTCTCATTCTTCTAAACTCTAGCGAATATAAGCCTAATCGACCCAATCTCTCTTCATACATCATTCCTGCCATCCCAGGTATCAGTCTGGTAAATCTTCGCTGCACTCCCTCCATGGCAAGAACATCCTTCCTCAGATAAGGTGACCAAAACTGCACACAATACTCAAGGTGTGGTCTCACCAAGGCTCTGTACAACTGCAGCAAGACATCCTTGCTCCTGTACTCAAATCCTCTCGCTATGAAGGCCAACATACCATTTGCCTTCTTAACCGCCTGCTGCACCTGCATGCTTACCTTCAGCGACTGGTGTGCAAGGACTCCCAGATCTCGTTGCACTTCCCCTTTTCCCAATCTATTGCCGTTCAGATAATAATCTGTCTTCCTGTTTTTGCCACCAAAGTGGATAACCTCGCATTTATCCACATTATACTCTGCCATGCATCTGCCAATCACCACCTGTCCAAATCATACTGGAGTTTCTCTGCATCTCCTCACAGCACACACGCCCACCCAGCTTTGTGTTCGTCTGCAAACTTAGAGATATTACATCTAGTTCCCTCGTCTAGATCATTAATATATATTGTGAATAGCTGGGGTCCTAGCACCGATCCCTGCGGTACCCCTCTAGTCACTGCCTGCCACTCGGAAAAAGACCCGTTTATTCCAACTCTTTGCATCCTGTCTGCCAACCAGTTCTCTATCCAAATCAGTACCTTACCCCCAATCCCACGTGCTTTAACTTTGCACGCTAATCTCTTATGCGGGACCTTATCGAAAGCCTTCTGAAAGTCCAAATACACTCTCGGGAACGGCACTGGGAGAACACTGGTAGCTGTCGCTTCATCAGCCTCTCACTGCAGGGAGCAGTATACGTGTACAAGAAAGGGAGAAAATAAAATTAATTGATGGGGGGAGGTGGGGGAAGGACAAAGGAGAAAGACATGATCATTGCTGTGGGTCAAAGTGGGCTATTTCCTTTAGCATAAGAACATAAGAAATAGGAGCAGGAGTAGGCCATTCGGCCCTTTGAGCCTGCTCCGCCATTCAATGAGATCATGGCTGATCTTCTGCCTCAACTCCATTCACCGGTCCTATCGCCATATCCTTGATGCCCTTACTAGTCAGAAATCTATCGACTTCTGTTTTGAATATACCCAATGACTGAGCCTCCACAGCCCTCTGGGGTAGAGAATTCCAAAGATTCACCACCCTCTGTGTGAAGAAATTTCTTCTCATCTCAGTCCTGAATGGCCTACCCTTTATCCTGAGGCTGTGGTCCCTGGTTCTAGACTCCCCAGCCAGGTGAAACATTCTCCCAGCATCCACCCTATCAAGCCCTGCAATAATTTTGTATGCTTCAATGAGATCCCCTCTCATTCTTCTGAATTCAAGAGAATACAGGCCTAGTTTACTCAATCTCTTCTCATACGACAGTCCCGCCAACCCACGAATCAACCTCGTGAACCTTCGTTGCACTCCCTCTATGGCAAGTATATCCTTCCGTAGGTAAGGAGACCAAAATTGTACACAGTACTCCAGGTGTGGTCTCACCAAGGCCCTATATAATTGGAGTAAGACTTCTTTACTCCTGTACTCAAATCCTCTTGTAATGAAGGCCAGCATACCATTTGCCTTCCTAATGGCTTGCTGCACCTGCACATTCACTTTCAGTGACTCATGTACAAGGACACCCAGGTCCCTTTGAGCATCTGCATTCCCCAATCTTTCACCATTTAGGAAATACTCTGCCTTTCTGTTTTTCTACCAGAGTGGATAACTTCACATTTATCCACATTATACTCCATCTGCCATGTTCTCGCCCACTCACTGAGCCTGTCGAGATCCCCTTGAAGCCTCTTCACATCCTCTTCACAACTGACACTGCCACCTAGCTTTGTATCATCAGCAAATTTGGAAATGTTACATTTAGTCCCCTCATCCAAATCATTGATATAGATTGTGAATAGCTGGGGCCCAAGCACCGATCCTTGCGGTACCCCACTAGTCACAGCCTGCCATCCTGAAAAAGACCAGTTTATCCCTACTCTTTGTTTTCTGTCTGTTAACCAATTCTCAATCCATGCTAGTATATTACCCTCAATTCCACGTGCCCTAATTTTGTTCACCAACCTCTTGTGTGGGACCTTATCGAAGGCCTTCTGAAAATCCAAATACACCACATCTACCGGTTCCCCTTTGTCTACTCCACTAGTTACATCCTCAAAGAACTCCAATAGGTTTGTCAAACAGGATTTCCCTTTCATAAATCCACGTTGACTCTGCCCAATCTTACTATTAGTTTCTAAGTGCCCAGTTATTGCATCCTTTATAATAGATTCCAGCATTTTCCCAACTACTGAGGTGAGGCTAACAGGTCTGTAGTTCCCCGTTTTCTCTCTCCCTCCTTTCTTAAATAGCGGGGTTACATTTGCTATCCTCCAATCTGCAGAAACCGTTCCAGAATCTATAGAATTTTCGAAGATGACAACCAATGCGTCCACTAAGATATAAGGGGAAAAATTGAGTCGCGCCCCCTTTGGGGTGCTAACTTCGCCGGGGCGCTACTTTAAGCACCCCGGAAAAAGTAGCGCCACCGCAGGCCAAAATTCACCGGTAGCATCCCAAGAGGGAAGTGGGGTGCTACTGGGAGCGCCCCGCCTCCCTCTTGGGGCGCTGCGAGTAAATATCGCTACGTGCCGTAGCGCCACGCTTTGTGGCACGTTGGGCCGCGGTACTGCAGGCCTTCCTCCCCTTCTTAAAGGGGAGGGGCCTAGCGCAGCACGACCCGGGGCCCAGCTGGGCCACCAGGGATCGGAGTGCCGGCAAAAGAGCCCGGCACTCAAGAGGAGTGCCGGGCTCACGAAGCGCAGCCGGCACTCCACGGGGGGGGGGCTGCAGAGGAGGCCGGGGACAGCATCGGGGGCAGGTGCTGGCAGGCGGCCAGCAACAAAAATGGCCGCCCGGCACCTCGCCTTTGATTAGCGCCGCCCCGGTCGCAGGTAGGCCCCCCTGACCCCGTCGGACATAGTGTCCGGCAGTAAATCAGGGGGCAATACTGAAGATCGCGGCCGGGGCGCAAGCGGGGCGCTGCGCACAGCGATGATGCCATCGCTGGTGGCGCAGCGCCGTGGGGCACTAACGGTTATCGCCGCTGCTAACCTCCCGCTGAAGTCGTTGGCTGCGCCACGCCCAGGCGCTAGTTGCTTTGCGTCCCACTAACGGGAGGCGCAAAGCAACCGAATTTTTAGGGCATAGAATGATACAGCACAGAAGGAGGCCATTCGGCCCATCGTGCCTGTGCCGGCTCTTTGAAAGAGCTCTCCAATTAGTCCCACTCCCCCCCGCTCTTTCCCCATAGCCCTGTGAATTTTTCTCTTCAAGTATTTATCCGATTCCCTTTTGAAAGTTACTGATTGAATCTGCTCCCACCGCCCTTTCAGGCAGCGTATTCCACTCACCCGTGTTCAGCCGTGTGGAGATGAATTCCTTCAGCTGCTGGTAGTGTGTATTGGGCTTCTATTATGTCATCATGGGCAACATCCAACCATTTCATCCCATCGTGAACCTGCCACTGGTATGGTTTCCCAGTCGGCTGGCCCCCCAGCGCTACCAAAGATAAGAGAGTAAAAAAAAAGACTTACTTACATTTATACAACACCTTTCATAACCTCGGGACAACCCAAAGCAATTTACAGCCAATGAAGTCCTTTTAAAGTGTTGTAATGTTGGAAACACGGCAGACTATTTGCGCACAGCAAGCTCCCACAAACAGCAACGTGATCATTTTTTAAATTAGTTTATCGAATGTGGGCGTCGCTGACAAGGCCGGCATTTATTTCCCATCACAAGTTGCCCCTGAGAAGGTGGTGGTGAGCCGCCTTCTTGAACCGCTGCAGTCCGTGTGGTGAAGGTGCTCCCACAGTGCTGTTAGGGAGGGAGTTCCAGGATTTTGACCCAGCGACGATGAAGGATCGGCGATATGTTTCTAAGTCAGGATGGTGTGTGACTTGGAGGGGAACTTGGAGGTGGTGGTGTTCCCATGCGCCTGCTGCCCTTGTCCTTCTAGGTGGAAGAGGTCACGGGTTTGGGAGGTGCTGCCGTAGAAGCCTTGGCGAGTTGCTGCAGTGCATCTTGTAGATGGTGCACACTGCAGCCACGGTACGCCGGTGGTGGAGGGAGTGAATGTTTAAGGTGGTGGATGGGGTGCCAATCAAATGGGCTGCTTTGTCCTGGATGGTTTCGAGCTTCTTGAGTGTTGTTGGAGCTGCACTCATCCAGGCAAGTGAAGAGTGATCAGATAATGACCAGATCATCTGTTTTTCAGTGATGTTGGCTGAGGGATAAATATTGACCAGGACACCGGGGAGAACTCCCCTGCTCTTCTTCAAAATAGTGCCACGGGATCTTTTACATCGACCTAAGAGAGAAGACAGTTTAGTGTCTTATCCAAAAGGCAGCACCTCTGACAGTGCAGCACTCCCTCAGAACTCCACTGGATACGTCAGCCTAGATGTTGGATCAGGGATCAAAGTGGCAATCTGTGTGTAGAGCCAGCAGATGTAGGTGGGGTTTTAAATGAATATTTTGCATCTGTGTTCACTACGGAGAAGGACGATGTAGGCATAGAAATCAGGCAGGGGGATTGTGATATACTTGAACAAATTAGTATTGAGAGGGAGGAGGTACTAGCGGTTTTAGCGGGCTTAAAAGTGGATAAATCCCCAGGCCCAGATGAGATGTATCCCAGGCTGCTGTGTGAGGCAAGGGAGGAGATTGCAGGGGCTCTGACACAAATTTTCAGAACATCTCTGGCCACAGGAGAGGTGCCAGAGGACTGGAGAACAGCTAACGTAGTACCATTATTCAAGAAGGGTAGTAGGGATAAACCAGGGAATTATAGGCCAGTGAGCCTAACATCAGTGGCAGGGAAATTATTGAAAAAAATTCTGAGGGACAAAATTAGTCTCCACTTGGAGAGGCAAGGATTAATCAAGGATAGTCAGCATGGCTTTGTCAGGGGGAGATCATGTCTGACCAATTTGATTGAATTTTTCGAGGGGGTGACTAGGTGTGTGGATGAGGGTAGTGCAGTTGATGTGGTCTACATGGACTTCAGTAAGGCTTTTGACAAAGTCCCGCATGGGAGACTGGTCAAGAAGGTAAGAGCCCATGGGATCCAGGGCAATTTAGCACATTGGATCCAAAATTGGCTTAGTGGCAGGAGGCAGAGGGTGATGGTCGAAGGTTGTTTTTGTGACTGGAAGCCTGTGTCCAGTGGTGTACCGTAGGGATCGGTGCTGGGTCCTTTGCTGTTTGTAGTGTACATTAATGATTTAGATATGAATGTAGGAGGTATGATCAGTAAGTTCGCAGATGACACGAAAATTGGTGGGGAGGTAAATAACAAGGAGGGAAGCCTCAGGCTACAGGACGATATAGACGGGTTGGTCAGATGGGCAGAACAGTGGCAAATGGAATTTAACCCTGAAAAGTGTGAGGTGATGCATTTTGGGAGGACTAACAAGGCAAGGGAATACACAATGAATGGTAGGACCCTAGGAAGGACAGAGGATCAGAGGGACCTTGATGTGCATGTCCATAGATCCCTGAAGGCAGCAGGACAGGTAGATAAGGTGGTTAAAAAGGCATATGGGATACTTGCCTTCATTAGCCGAGGCATAGAATATAAGAGCAGGGAGGTTATGATGGAGCTGTACAAAATGCTAGTTAGGCCACAGCTGGAATACTGTGTGCAGTTCTGGTCGCCACACTATAGGAAGGATGTGATTGCATTGGAGAGGGTGCAGAGGAGATTCACCAGGATGTTACCTGGGCTGCAGCGCTTCAACTATGAAGAGAGACTGGACAGGCTGGGGTTGTTTTCCTTAGAGCAGAGAAGGCTGAGGGGGACCTGATTGAGGTGTACATAGAAACATAGAAGATAGGAGCAGGAGTAGGCCATTCGGCCCCTCGAGCCTGCTCCGCCATTCAATGAGATCATGGCTGATCATCCAAATTCAGTACCCTGTCCCTGCCTTTTCCCCATATCCCTTGATCCCTTTAGCCTTAAGAAATATATCCAACTCCTTCTTGAATATATTTAATGAATTGGCCTCCACAGCCTTCTGTGGTAGAGAATTCCACAGGTTCACCACTCTCTGGGTGAAGAAATTCCTCCTCATCTCTGTCCTTATCTTTAGACTGTGACCCCTGGTTCTGGACTCCCCGACCATCGGGAACATCCTTCCTGCATCTAGTCTGTCTAGTCCTGTTAGAATTTTATAAGTTTCAATGAGATCCCCTCTCATTCTTCTAAACTGCAGCGAGTATAAGCCCAATCGACCCAATCTCTCCTCATACATCATTCCTGCCATCCCAGGTATCAGCCTGGTGAATCTTCGCTGCACTCTCTCCATGGCAAGAACATCCTTCCTCAGATAAGGCAACCAAAACTGCACACAATACTCAATGTGTGGTCTCACCAAGGCCCTGTACAACTGCAGCAAGACATCCTTGTTCCTGTATTCGAACCCTCTCGCTGCGAAGGCCAACATACCATTTGCCTTCTTAACCGCCTGCTGCACCTGCATGCTTACTTTCAGCGACTGGTGCACAAGGACTCCCAGGTCTCGTTGCACTTCCCCTTCTCCCAATCTATTGCCATTCAGATAATAATCTGCCTTCCCGTTTTTGACACCAAAGTGGATAACCTCGCATTTATCCATATTATAATAACTGGTACAAAATTATGAGGTGCATAGATAGGGTAGATAGAAAGGAACTTTTCCCCTTAGTAGAGGGGTCACTAACAAGGGGGCATAGTTTCAATGTAAGGGGCAGGAGGTTTAGAGGGGATTTGAGGAAAAACTTTTTCACCTAGAGGGTGGTTGGAATCTGGAACTCACTGCCTGAAAGGGTGATAGAGGCAGGAACCCTCACAACATTCAAGAAGCATTTAGATGAGCACTTGAAACACCATAGCATACAAGGCTACGGACCAAGTGCTGGAAAATGGGATTAGAATAGACTGGGCTTGATGGCTGGTGCAGACACGATGGGCCGAAGGGCCTCTTTCTGTGCTGTATAACTCTATGACTCTAGCCCCGCCCACTTTATTGACCAACTGCAGGGGAGCTCGGGGTCACATGGCTCCTGGTTTGAACCCGCGCGTATCCGGGGACGAGTTTCCTGAACCGGGGTCTCCTCCGGGGACATAGTTGCCCAGTGACTGTTCCCGGAAAACGGGACCTATGCTCGCCCTAACGTAGTAAAACGTCCCAGGGCGCTTCCCAGGAGCGTTATCAAACAAAATTTGACACCGAGCCACATGAGCAGATCTTGGTTTTAAGGAGCGTCTTAAAGGAGGAGAGGCGGACAGGTTGAGGGAGGGAATTCCAGAGCTTAGGGCCCAGGCAGCTGAAGGCACGGCCATCAATTTCACACATCTTTCCTCTGTTTTTCAACCTTGCTGTTGTCCTACCAGCCTGATCTTCACCAAGCTGGGTCTCCAATCAACAAAAGGTTGTTCCTGAAAATGAGACTGTCCTTGGAATCTTCTCGGGGCTTTCCAGCAGTAAGGTCGGCGAGTTAACCCTGCTCACCATTACCTTCACTTTCAGTAAAACGGGTGGGGGCAGATGTTAAGGAAGAAACGAAAAAGCATTAAAACCCGTGCTATTGGTAAATCTACCGAGATGGACTCATTCCCCGAGACTGCGGACAATCACAGCCCATGGGTTATCGGATTGACTCGCCTGCCATTGAATTGCTATCGCCGGTTTGGGTTATTTTTAATGCTGTGTCAATATTACAAGACGTCACATCCAGCTCTCGTGTAAACGGCAGCTTCTCCGACCCAACCCCAAGTCCCTAAACATGTCCAGTGGTCTCCTTACCTCCTGGCCTGTAGCCGTACTCCATGACTCTCCAAGGGGACCCCAGGAAGCCCCCCGTGTTTTGAGTTGAACCTCTGGCAAAGAGAAATTGACGGGCGGATCTTGCCTGCTGATCAGTTTCACTTTTGTATTCTTCAGTTTCCTGATGTCGCGGTAGTTCCCCCAAACTGCTGGGTTTAACTGGGTTGTACTACTCTCAGTTGGATGAATGTTGAATTCACATCACCAATCCTGGGAATCTCTTTTGAGACTGGAGCTGAAAGTCCAATTAAAATTTGCGATGAGTTGGGAAGAGTCTTCAAAATAGATGGCGTCATTGAAGGGCCTCCATGCAGAGGATTGGCTTGGAGTGATCCTGCTCCATGTTCTCCTCAGCTCTTCATATCTGTCTCATCATTGGTCCTTGGATCACAAGGCTGACTGGTCACACCTTATTTATTTTCATGGACCTTCTCATCCAGGGGAAAATAGGACATTGTTGACAACAACAACAACTTGTATTTATACAGCGCCTTTAACGTAGTAAAACGTCCCAGGGCGCTTCACAGGAGCGATTATCAAACAAAATTTGACACCGAGCCACATAAGGAGATACTAAGGCAGATGAGGGAGGTTTTAAAGAGCATTTTAAAGGAGGAGAGAGGCAGAGAGGTTTCGGGAGGGAATTCCAGAGCTTGGGGCCTCAGCAGCTGAAGGCACGGCCGCCAATGGTGGAGCGATTAATATCAGGGATGCACAAGAGGCCAGAATTGGAGAAGCGCAGCGATCTCGGGGGATTGTGGGGCTGGAGGAGATTGCAGAGATAGGGAGGGGCGAGGTCATGGAGGGATTTGAAAACAAGGATGAGAATTTTTAAATCAAGGCGTTGCTTAACCAGGAGCCAATGTAAGTCAGCGAGCGCAAGGGTGATGGGTGAAAGGGATTTTTGGATGACCTCAAGTTTACGTAGGGTGGAATGTGGGAGGCCGGCCAGGAGTGCGTTGGAATAGCCCAGTCTAGAGGTAAGAAAGGCATGGATGAGGGTTTCAGCAGTGGATGAGCTGAAGCAGGGGCAGAGTCGGGCGATGTTACGGAGGTGGCAATAGGCGCTCTTAGTGATGGCGTGGATATGTGGTCAGAAGCTGATCTCAGGGTCAAATATGACACCAAGGCTGTGAACAGTGTGGTTCAGTCTCAGACTGTTGCCGGGGAGAGGGATGGAGTCGGTGGGAAGGGAACAGAGTTTCAGGCAAGTTCAGCTCTTTCCAGTTTACCAAGAACGACAGTCTCCTCTGCTTCAAAGTGTGAGCATCTGGAGACTCTGGGCTCATTTACGCCAGTGCAGTGCTTATGTTACTGGGCTAATAATCCAGGAACAGGCAGGAAATGAGTCAGCTGCATTTAACTGAGGCCTGGGAGTTAAAACACACTGGGCCTGAAACCTAGGCCAGCGAATACGATTGACACTCGCCCTCCACACAACCCGCACTCCCCGCACGACCGAAAGCTGCTTGGGGTTAAAATCAACCCATGTGTTTACATATTAGAAAGAAAGACTTGCATTTATTTCACGACCTCAGGCACCCAAAAGCGCTTTACAGCCAATGAAGTACTTTTGAAGTGTAGTCACTGTTGTAATGTAGGAAACGCGGCCGCCAATTTACGCACAGCAAGCTCCCGCAAAATGACCAGATAATCTGTTTTTTAGTAAAGTTGGTTGAGGGATAAATATTAGCCAGGACACCTGCTCTTCCAAATAGTGCCATGGGATCGTTTTACATCCACCTGAGTGGGTAGATTGGGGCCTTGGTTTAACATCGTGTTTGAAAGATGGCACCTCGGGGAGTGTCAGCCTGGATTATGTGCTCAAGTCTCTGGAGTGGGACTATGATCCCAGGACCTTCAGACAGAGAGACAAGAGTGCTACCCACTGAGCCACAGCTGACACATTTAGATATTTATTTGAAAAGGAAAGATTTGCAGGGCTATGGGGAAAGAGCAGGGAGTGGGGCTAATTGGAGAGCTCGTTCAAAGAGCCGGCACAAGCACGATGGGCCGAATGGCCTCCTTGTTTGCTGTAAGGTCCTATGATCCTATGTCATCGTTTAAAAAGGAATTGGATGAAGATTTGAAAAGGCTTTCGATAAGGTCCTGCATAAGAGATTAGCATGTAAAGTTAAGGCACATGGGATTGGGGGCAAGGTATTGACTTGGATAGAGAACTGGTTGGCAGACAGAAAGCAGAGAGTAGGAATTAATGGGTCTTTTTCCAAGTGGCAGGCAGTGACTAGTGGGGTACCGCAGGGTTCAGTCCTTGGACCCCAGCTATTCACAATATACATTAATGATCTGGATAAGGGAACTAAATGTAATATCTCCAAGTTTGCAGATGACACAAAGCTGGGTGGGCGTGTGTGCTCCGAGGAGGATACTGAGAAACTCCAGGATGATTTGGACAGGTTGGGTGAGTGGGCAGAAGCGTGGCAGATGCAATATAACGTGGATAAATACGAGGTTATCCACTTTGGTGTCAAAAACAGGAAGGCAGATTATCTGAATGGCAATAGATTGGGAGAAGGTGAAGTGCAACGAGACCTGGGTGTCCTTGTGCACCAGTCGCTGAAGGTAAGCATGCAGGTGCAGCAGGCGGTGAAGAAGGCAAATGGTATGTTGGCCTTCATAGCGAAAGGGTTTGAGTATAGGAACAGGGATGTCCTGCTGCAGTTGTACAGGACCTTGGTGAGACCACACCTTGAGTACTGTGTGCAGTTTTGGTCGCCTTATCTGAGGAAGGATGTTCTTGCCATGGAAGGAGTTCAGCGAAGATTCACAAGGCTGATACCTGGGATGGCAGGAATGACATATGAGGAGAGATTGGGTCGATTGGGCTTATACTCGCTGGAGTATAGAAGAATGAGAGGGGATCTCATCGAAACATATAAAATTCTGACAGGTCTGGACAAACTAGATGCAGGAAGAATGTTCCCGATGGTCGGAGAGTCCAGAACCAGGGGTCATAATCTAAGGATAAGGGGAAAGCCATTTAGGACAGAAATGAGGAAGAATTTCTTCACCCAGAGAGTGGTGAACCTGTGGAATTCTCTACCACAGAAGGTAGTTGAGGCCAAGTCATTAAATATATTCAAGAATGAGTTAGATATATTTCTTAAAGCTAAAGGTATCAAGGGATATGGGGAGAAGGCAGGTACAGGGTACTGAATTTGGATGATCAGCCATGATCTCATCGAATGGCGGAGCAGGCTCGAGGGGCCAAATGGCCTACTCCTGCTCCTATCTTCTATGTCTATGTCTAAGCAGGAATATAAATCAATACGGGGATAGGGCAGGGACATGGAATGAGAGTAGACAGCTCCAGTTGGAGAGCTAGCAGTGATACATGTACGATGGGCTGAATGGCCTCCTTCTGTGTTGTTAATCTATGGCTGTAAAACATAACACAATAGACTTGGTCAGTGAAGTAAGCATCAAACTTGGCAGACGGAACATGCAGGGACTTGTGCGATTTACATGGGCTGGGGAAATGTCCTCGAAATGTCTTTAGTTGCAGTTTGACGGGATCTTGCAAACGTCTCGAATTCCTCTGGCTAGTGGGCCGTTAAGCAGAAGTTATCGATTTAAAATCATTGGCAAAAGAAATAGAGGGGAACTGAGGAGAAATTTCTTCACGCAGAGGGTTGTGAAGATCTGGAACGCACTACCTGAAAGGGCGGTGGAAGCAGATTCCATAGGAACTTTCAAAAGGCAATTGGACATGTGCTTGAAGAGGACTCATTTGCTCTTTCAAAGAGCCGGCACAGGTGTGATGGGCCGAATGGCCTCCTTCTGAGCTGTAAGATTCTATGATTCTACGTATCACAGAGACAGGGAGACACGAGCAGCAACACAAAACTTTATTTCAGGTTTCTTCACAGATACAAAACACCCATAAATGAAGTTAATTCAAGCAAAAGATAAATGATTTGCATTGTCGACAGTTTCAGATATAGCCGATTGGCTGAGGTAATAAAAAGGTGAGAATTAATGTTAATATGAAACCCAGAGATGACATCACCGACACTGTCACCCATCACTGAGCCCTTGATGCTAATGAATATTTATGCTTTCGATGAACTGTAGACCATCTCGACATTTACTCCAGCGCCTTCGTGGGGTAATATCGTAGGAGTACAATAGTGTCGTGGTTATGTTACTGGACTAGTATCCCAGAGGCCTGGGCTAAGAATCCCGTTCCAATCTCCCCCATGGCAGTTTGAGAAATTGAATTTAGTTTAAAACATCTGGAAATGGATGAACGGGCATCTGTAACAGTGACCATGAAGCTGTCGGATTGTCGTAACTGGTTCACTGATGTCCTTTAGGGAAGGAAACCTGCCGTCCTGGCCTGTATTTAACTCACAGAGACTCCAGGACAATCCTGGAGGGTTGGCAACGCTATCACCGCACGAGACGGCAGCCTATACACCGGGCAGCTGAATTACTATCACCCGTTTCCTGCCCGTCGATAAAAGTTAATGTGTGCCGACCGTGTGTGCGAGCGAGCGACTCTCCTTTTCATTATAAGAGTCTGGCGTAAACATCAGAAACAGCAACAACTTGCACTTATATAATACCTGTAACGTAGTAAAACATCCCAAGATGCTTCACAGAGGCGGAATCAGTCAGAAACTGGCCAAAGGAGGAGATATTAGGACAAGTGACCAAAAGCTTGGTCAAAGGGGTGGGTGTTAAGGAGGCTCTTAAAAGAAAAAAGGACTTGCATTTCTATAGCGCCTATCATGACCTCAGGACATTGCAAAGCATCTCACAGCCAATGAAGTACTTTTTTGAAGTGTAGTTACTGTTGCAATGTAGGAAACGTGGTGATAATCTATGTTTTTTTTAATTGATGTTGGTTGAGGGATAAATATTGGCCAGGACACCGGGGAGAACTCCCCTGCTCTTCTTTAATATAGAGCCGTGGGATCTTTTACATCCACCTGAGAGAGCAGACGGGGTCTCGGTTTAACGTTTCATTCCTAAAATCCTTAGCTAGATTTTTCCACTTTCTTTTTAAAATGTTGCTTATTGTGCAGATCAAGGAAGGCAGTGGTGTAAGTTTGGCAGTTTAAAGATTTGAAAAACAATCGGCAGATTAATCAAATACACGGCTAGTGTCGGTTAGTCAGATTGCAGCGTCGATGCTACGGGAATCAGCGGATGAGCCAGAACCTTTTCCATCATCGTCGTAAACCAGTTTCCGTCTGTTTCTCCACGGGTGGAATAGCAAAGCCCAGGATCATCAGACAGAGGCAGTTCCTCCGGTTACGTGGCTCCTTACGGTGAGAGGGGAACCCGTCGGACACTGCGTGTTGCACAGGTAGTCAGATTAGTCTGTGTCATGGCTGAGAAATTAAAATCGAAACGTGAAGTCGTTAAAACGGGGACATAAACTTAAAATTCAAAACGGCGCTAACATTCACGCCACACAACAACAACTTGTATTTATACAGCGCCCTTAACATAGTAAAACATCCCAAGGCGCTTCACAGGAGCGTTATAAAACAAAATTTGACACTGAGCCACCTGAGGAGATATTAGGACAGGTGACCAAAAGCTTGGTCAAAGAGGTAGGTTTTAAGGAGCATCTTAAAGGAGCAAAGAGAGAGGTGTAGAGGCGGAGAGGTTTAGGGAGGGAATTCCAGAGCTTAGGGCCCAGGCAGCTGAAGTCATGGCCACCAATGGTGGAGCGATTAAAATCAGGGATGCTCAAGAGGCCAGAATTTGAGGAGCACAGATATCTCAGAGGGTTGTGGGGCTGGAGGAGATTACAGAGATAGGGAGGGGCGAGGCCATCGAGGGACTAGAAAACAAGGATGAGAATTTTAAAATAGAGGTGTTGCTTAACCGGGAGCCAATGTAGGTCAGCGAGCACAGGGGTGAACGGACTTGGTGCGAGTTAGGACACGGGCAGCCGAGTTTTGGATGGCCTCAAGCTTAAGTAGGGTAGAATGTGGGAGGCCAGCCAGGAGTGCGTTGGAATAGTCAAGTCCAGAGGTAACAAAGGCATGGATGAGGGTTTCAACAGCAGATGAGCTGAAGCGGGGTGAGTCAGGCGATGTTACAGAGGTGGAAATAGGCGGTCTTAGTGATGGCGCGGATATGTGGTCGGAAGCTCATCTCGGGGTCAAATATGACACCAAGGTTGCGAACAGTCTGGTTCAGCCTCAGACAGATGTTAGGGAGAGGGCTGGAGTCGGTGGCTAGGGAACGGAGTTTGTGGCCGGGACCGAAGACAATGGCTTTGGTCTTCCCAATATTTAGTTGGAGGAAATTTCTGCTCATCTTGTACTGGATGTTGGACAAGCAGTCTGACAATTTAGATATAGTGGAGAGGTCGAGAGGGATGGTGGTGAAGTAGAGCTGGGTGTCGTCAGCATACTTCTTCTCTTCTTAGGCAGTCCCTCGGAGCCGAGGATGACTTGCTTCCACATTAAAAATGAGTTCTCAGGTGGCCGATGAGTCCAATGCGGGACCTACAGTCTCTGTCACAGGTGGGGCAGATGGTGGTTGAAGGGGCGGGTGGGTGGGGTGCTTGGTTTGACGTGCGCTCCTTCCGCTGTTTGCGCTTGGCTTCCGCTTGCTCCCGACGAAGAGACTCGAGGTGTTCGACGCCTTCCCGGATGCTCCTGGCTGTCAGCGTACATGTGGAAACTGACGCTGTGTTTTCGGATGATGTCGTCGAGGGGCAGCACGTAGATGAAAATAGGAGGGGCCAAGGATAGATCCTTGGGGGGGCACCAGAGGTAACAGTGTGGGAGCAGGAAGAGAAGCCATTGCAGGTGATTCTTGGCTACGATTAGATAGATAAGAATGGAACCAGGGATGTGTTGTCCCACTCAGCTAGACAACGGTGGAGAGATGTTGGAGGAGGATGGAGTTGATAACCGTGTCAAAGACTATAGACAGGTCGAAAAGGACAAGGAGGGATAGTTTATCTTTCTCACAGTCACATAGGATGTATTTGCGACTTTGGTAAGAGCCGTTTTGGTACTGTGGCAGGGGTGGATACCTGATTGGAAGGATTCAAACATGGATGGTTAATGCCTGGCAAATAAGTGCCAGGCAATGACTATCTCCAACAAGGGAGAGTCTAACCACCTCCTCTTGACAATCAACGGCATTACCATCATCGAATCCCCCCAACATCAACATCCTGGGGGTCGCCATTGACCAGAAACTCCACTGGACCAGCCATGTAAATACTGCGGCTACTAGAGTGGGTCAGAGGCTGGGTATTCTGCAGCGAGTGTCTCAACTCCTGACTCCACAAAGCTTCTCCACCACCTACAAGGCACAAGTCAGGAGTGTGATGGAATACTCTCCACTTGCCTGGATGGGTGCAGCTCCAACAACACTCAAGAAGCTCGACACCATCCAGTCCGTTTGATCGTCAGCCCATCCACCAGCTTAAACATTCACTCCCTCCACCACCGACGCACCGTGGCTGCAGGTGTCCTCATCTGCAGGATGCACTGCAGCAACTCGCCAAGGCTCCTTTGACAGCACCTCCCATTTCTCCCAGGTTTTATTTCCATTGACTTCAACGGAAAAATAAAATCGGGAGAGATGTAAAACGGGTTGCTGATGCGCTATCACCCGTTTTACACAATCGCACAAAGTCAAGATCTAGCCCTCTTTGAGTTTTAAGTTTTTGAAACTGACAAAAGAAATAACTCAAATGAGACACTACAATAATAGGGATACAATTCTTCTGCTTTTGAAATGACGAGAGGGATTTTTCATCTAATCAGAGGAGTGAAAGGAATTCACGCAAGATGGCAGAATGGTGTAGTTATGAGGTCAACGTCCTTTTACCTCTCTCTCCTCCTGGGCGGGTGGGGAAGGTAGGCAGGGTCTCTTTGGAGTCGAGGTAGCTCCAAAGAAATGCGTTGGCAAAGGACATTTAGCACAACGTCAACCCTCTGTGAGGGAATGGGAATCGGGTGCCAATTAGGCATTGTACATTGTACTAAATTGGACATATATTGGAAGAGGACTAATTTGCAGGGCTATGGGGAGAAAATTAGGGTGTGGGACTAATTGACATGCTGTTTCAAAGAGCCAGCACAGACACAATGGGCTGAATGGCCTCCTTCTGTGCTGTAAGATTCTAGGGGGGAGAAATTCGGTATCGCCCCGTTTGGGACGCAATTATCGGTCGGGTGCAAAGTTTAGCGCCTGGCGCTAATTATCGCCTCAGACTGCAAACTTGGCCTCTATCGCCCCTATAGGTGATTGGAGCGCTAAATCAGGCGCTACATACCTCTCTCAAGGCGCTAACGCCGAGGAGCGAGGCGCTACCTCAGAGCGCTGGCGAAGCTCATGTGATGTCAGTCAGCAATGGAACATAGACACACCGGCCAGTTCTTAAAGGGGAGGGTCGATCTTGCTCTCCATCCACACCCTGCTCATTGCAGCCTTGAATCTCGGCTTGGAGAGACCTGAACATCAAATCTGCTGGAAAGATCAATGGAGAGGCCCAGGGAAAGAGCTCAGAGTGCAGCCCCCATAGTCTCTTCTAAATTGATGCAAGGAAGGTCAAATCAAAATGAACCTGCAAAGTGCTGCTCACTACCCAAAACTCCTTTACACAGCATTGAATCTCTCCAGAAGTCTCTCTCTCTCTCTCTCTCAGAATTTGTGGTGCCAAAATGTCGCCGACAAAAAAGGCAGGAAGCGGTCGCCTTTAAATAGCGCTCCCACAGTCCCTTCCCGACTGCAAAACGCTCCCCTCAACCTCTCGTTGCTAGCGGCAGGCGGTAAGGTGCCACTCAATATCCGGTCCGGGGCGCTACTGGGGCGTTGCACGCTCGACTGACGTCACGATCTACGGGCGCAGGAGATCGTGGCGGTAGTGTTTAGCGCCGCCGCAAAATGTCTGGTCAATTTTGCGAGTGGCACAAACATCGTTGCGCCCGGGCGCTAGTTGCTTTGCGCCCCATTAGCGCCCTCAGGGCGCTAACGGGAGGCACAAAGCAACCGAATTTTTCCCCCTTGGTCTTGCAGCATTCCAAGGCACTGTCAATGACTGACCAACTAGCCTGGCTCACTGATGGAAACTGGACGAATATAACCTGAAACGGTCTCAGTGTAAAGCCATCCTCAGAGAAGCACTCCCATCTTTAAGAGTCTCTGAACTCATGGGACTGGGATTTTTCCCACCAGGCTCCAGATGACCCTGCAAGCCAATGTTTAATGGGCAGGGTGGTCCCGGCTGGACAAGCAGTGGGGTGTTTGCATGGTTGTAGCTGGTTACACTCACTTGTGGGTTCCCCAAGACTTGGCTCTGCCAACCTGCAACTCAGCTCTCTGGTAAGCCTAGTTGGGTAATGGGCAAACATAGCAATACATGGAAGTTGCAACACGGAAACATCCTTTAGTAGCAGCATTTGGTCCAACCAAGAGTATCACTTACCCGAGAAGTCCAGCTGGAACTTGCTGTTATTAACATAAAAGGTCATGCACCCATGTTGGTTCTGCCTGTATTCAGACTCGATCTCCCTACTGGTCACCGAGCATTCAGTGTTCGTTCCGCACTGTGAGATATAGAAGAAAGTCAGAAAATCTGGAACGCCAAAGGTTCGCTGGATCCAGCGGTCTTGCTGCTTCCAACAGTCGGTGCGCCGTAAGATCTCCCTGCCTCACTTAACCTTGTCTGCTTCGGACTGGTTGGCTGCTCAATCAGTTTGTCCCAGTGCTGGGAAGTCTCAAGCTATCTACCCGAGTCTGGTCAGAAGGTCATGTGTATGTTTGGTGATGGTACCGACTACCTCCCATATGATTGGTGGATTTAGTTGCCGTACCGGCTACCTCCCATATGATTGGTGGATTTAGTTGCCGTACCGGCTACCTCCCATATGATTGGTGGATTTAGTTGCCATACTGGCTACCTCCCATATGATTGGTGGATTTAGTTGCCGTACCGGCTACCTCTCATATGATTGGTGGATTTAGTTGCCATACTGGCTACCTCCCATATGATTGGTGGATTTAGCTGTCTCTCGGGGAGGCTCTGACAGTTTTGAGCGACAGCTGCCTTTAGTCAGCCACCAAGCGGAGCAGACTTGAACTCACGAAGGCTAATTCTCCAATTGCAGGAAGCCTGACCGCCAGTCCCGTGAATCGGGAAAATATGGGCGTGTTGTGGCGATTTTCAGTCCATTGTTCTCGAGGTGTGGTGGGGGGTGGAGGAGGGGAGGGGTGGGACTGAGCTCCAGCGAGGGGGTGCAGACTGCTTGATCATGTCCCACCGGTGCCTGGTCTACTCGGGCAATAGGGGTTCACCAGGGTGAGGCCTTTGCACCTTCTTGCCGCGAGGATTGAGTCTGTGCGCTGGCAGATGGTGTTTCGGTTCTTATTGATCACAATTTTCATAAAACACGATCTTTGTTCACGAAACAAAGCTGAATGGTACAATTTTAAAGGAGGTGCAAGAACAGAGAGACCTGGGGGTGTTTGTGCACAAATCTTTGAAGGTGGCAGGACAGGGTAACAAAGCAGTTAATAAAGCACATGGGATCCTGGGCTTTATAAATAGAGGCACAGAGTACAAAAGCCAGGAAGTTATGCTAAACCTTTATAAACACTAGTTCGGCCCCAGCTGGAGTATTGTGTCCAATTCTGGGCACCACACTTTAGGAAGGGTGTGAAGGCTTTAGAGAGGGTAACATCTGTCATTGGGAAAATGCTGGAGTCCATCATTAAGGAAGTGATAGCAGGACATTTAGAAAATCATAATATAGTCAAGCAGAGTCAACATGGTTTTATGAAAGGGAAATCATGTTTGACAAATTTGCTGGAGTCCTTTGAAGATGTAACGAGCAGGGTGGATAAAGGAGAACCAGTAGATATCATGTATTTGGATTTCCAGAAGGCATTCGATAAGGTGCCACATAAAAGGTTACTGCACAAGATAAGAGCTCATGGTGTTGGGGGTAGTATATTAGCATGGATAGAGGATTGGCTAACTGACAGAAAACAGAGAGTCGGGATAAATGGGTCATTTTCAGGTAAGCAAACTGTAACTAGTGGGGTGCCTCAGGGATTGGGCCTCAACTATTTACAATCTATATTAATGACTTGGATGAAGGGACTGAGTGTAATGTAGCCAAATTTGCTGATGATACAAAGATAGGTGGGAAAGCAAATTGTGTGGAGGACGCAAAGAATCTCCAAAGGGATATAGATAGGCGAAGTGAGTGGGCAAAAATCTGGCAGATGGAGTTTAATGTGGGAAAATGTGAGGTTATCCACTTTGGTAGGAAAAATAAAAAAGCAAATTGTTATTTAAACGGGGAGAGATTACAAAATGCTGAGGTACAGAGGGATCTGGGGGTCCTTGTACATGAATCACAAAAAGTTAGCATGCAGGTACAGCAAGTAATTAGGAAGGCAAATGGTGTGTTGGCCTTTATTGCAAAGGGAATCGAGTATAAAAGTAGGGGAGTCCTGTTACAACTGTACAGGGTGTTGGTGAGACCACACCTGGAGTACTGCGTATAGTTTTGGTCTCCTTATTTAAGGAAGGATATACTTGCATTGGAGGCAGTTCACAGAAGGTTCATGAGGTTGATTCCGGAGATGAGGGGTTGTCTTATGAAGAAAGGTTGAGCAGGTTGGGCCTATACTCATTGGAGTTTAGAAGAATGGGAGGGGATCTTATTGAAACATAAAAGATTCTGAAGGGGCTTGACAGGGTAGATGCAGAGAGGATGTTTCCCCTCGTGGGGGAATCTAGAACTAGGGGGCATAGTTTCAGAATAAGGGGGCACCCTTTTAAATCGGAAATGAGGAGGAATTTCTTCTCTCAGAGGGTCGTGAATCTTAGGAATTCTCTTCCCCAGAGAGCTGTAGAGGCTGGGTCATTGAATATATTGAAGGTGGAGATAGACAGATTTTTGAACGGTAAGGGAGTCAAGGGTTATGGGGAGCGGGCCGGGAAGTGGAGTTGAGGCCAAGATCAGATCAGCCATGATCTTATTGAATGGCGGAGCAGGCTCGAGGGGCCAATGACCGACTCCTGCTCCTACGTCTTATGTTCTTATGTAAGAGATTTACTAGAATGGTTCCAGGGATGAGGGATTACAGTTACATGGATAGACAGGAGAAGCTGGGGTTGTTCTCCTTAGAGCAGAGAAGGCTAAGAGGAGATTTGATAGAGGTGTTCAAAATCCTGAAGGGTTGAGATAGAGTAAATAAAGAGAAACTGTTTCCAATGGCTGAAGGGTCGATAACCAGAGGGCACAGATTTAAGGTGATTGGCAAATGAACCAGAGGCGACGTGAGGAAAAGCTTTTTTATGCAACGAGTGGTTAGGATTTGGAATGCGCTGCCTGATAGGGTGGTAAATACAGATTCAATAGTAGCCTTCAAAAGGGAATTGGATAAATACTTGAAGGAGAAAAAAATTGCAGGGATATGGGGAAAGAGCGGGGGAGTGGGACTAACTGGATTGCTCTTCGAAAGAGCCGGCGCAGACTCGATGGGCCGAATGGCCTCCTCCTGTGCTGTACTATTTGATGATTCTATGAAACGGTTCCTTACCCGTGTTTTGAACTCATACCATTTTCCACGTCTTCCTGCGAACTGCCATATGTACCGGTGACACTGCCCAGAGGGGTTCAGGTGGCCCATCGATTCTGAAACACTAAACATCGAGCAAAAAAATGCAGATTTTATAATCACTGCCTGGGATAAACCAAAGGGTCTTTTAACACTTAAAAAAACACACACCTTAAACTAACCAAGAAGGACCCAATGTTGGCACATAGGCCTGAAGAAGACAGCAAAGGTCGGGAGGGGTGATGTCCTGGAGGGAATTGATAAATGAAGATGGAAGATTTTTAATTCAGCACATTGTGGGGAGAGGAGCCAATGGAGCTCAGTGACCACAAGTCGAGAAGGCTGTTAAAAAGACAGACGGGATCCTTGGGTTTATAAATAGAAGCATAGAGTCCAAAACAAGGATGTTTTGCTGAACCTTTATAAAACACTGGTTAGGCCCCAGCTGGAATATTGTGTTCAATTCTGGGCACCGCACTTTAGGAAGGATGTCAAGGCCTTAGAGAATGTGCGGAGGAGATTTACTGGAATGGTTCCAGGGATGAAAGACTTAAGCTATGTGGAGAGACTAGAGAAGCTGGAGTTTTTCTCCTTAGAGCAGGGGAGGTTTGATAGAGGTGTTCAAGATCTTGAAGGGTTTAAAAATGAGAAGTCGCACAACACCAGGTTATAGTCCAACAGATTTATTTAAAATTACAAGCTTTCGGAGCTATCGCCCCTTCTTCAGGTAAAGTTACAATGAGTGAATCTACAAAAGTTCACAGAATATATGTGAACTTTTGTAGATTCACTCATTGTAACTTTAACTGACGAAGGGGCGATAGCTCCGAAAGCTTGTAATTTTAAATAAATCTGTTGGACTATAACCTGGTGTTGTGTGACTTCTCATTTTTGTCCACCCCAGTCCAACACCAGCATCTCCGCATCATGACCACTATTGAAGGGTTTAGGTAGAGTAAATAAGGAGGAACTGTTTCCAGTGGCAGAAGGGTCGGTAACCAGACGACACAGATTTAAGTTAATTGGCAAAAGAACCAGAGACAACATGAGGAAACATTTCTTTACTTAAAACCTCCCTCTTTGACCAAGCTTTTGGTCACCTGTCCTGATATCTCCTTATGTGGCTCGGTGTCAAATTTTGTTTGATAATCGCTCCTGTGAAGCGCCTGGGACGTTTTTACTACGTTAAAGGCACTGTATAAATACAAGTTGTTGTTGTAGAATACCTTGTTTCAACATTCTATTACTGCTGGAGGTAAATGGCGCCGCACTAACCTGTTTACATTGTGACTCGCTGAGCTAAACCGTGACCTCCTCCTGACCTTTCTCTTCAGACCTGTTTGAACATTAGTCTGAATCATTGCTGAAAGGGCGGAGAAAAACAAAATCAATGTCTGTCCTGTTAACACACCAGCACACACACCATTGCACACTAATTATACTGAACCATCTCCAGACCTTGAAAGTCCATGGTGTAACTTGAATTTCCAACTTGAAACTGAAAGGTATCTCGAGCTGCCGTCTGGAACTGGTATTCGACGTCAGAACTTTGAATCAATGCTGCTTTGTTGCCGGTGCCCTTGAAAGAAGAAGCAGATGTTTTAATAGTGGGAAGTGGATTCCAGTGAGGGGGTTCGATTAGAGTGTGATACTCCACTCAGAGGGTGGGGGAGAACTAGAAGATGCTGCATGAATGTTAGCAAGGATATATTGGCCTTGGAGGGAGGGCAGCGTAGGTTTACCAGAATGATCCAAGGGTTAAGTTACGAGGAGAGATTTTACACAAACTAGGGTTGTATTCCCCAGAATTTAGAAGGTTAAGGGGTGATTTGATAAAAGTTTTCAAGATATTAAGGGGAACAGACTGGGTAGATAGAGAGAAACTATTTCCGCTGGTTGGGGATTCTAGGACTAGGGGGCATAGTCTAAAAATTAGAGCCAGACTTTTCAGGAGTGAAATTAGGAAACACTTCGACACACAAAGGGTGGTAGAAGTTTGGAACTCTCTTCCCCAAACAGCAGTTGATGCTTGATCAATTGTTAATTTTAAATCTGAGATTGATAGATTTCTGTTAATCAAAGATATTAAGGGATATGGGCCAAAGGCGGGTATATGGAGTTAGGTCGCAGATCAGCCATGATCTCATTGAATGGCGGAACAGGCTCGAAGGGCTAATTGGTCTACTCCTGTTCCTATATGTTCCTATAGATAATATAGACTTACATAGAATGTACAGCACAGAAACAGGCCATTCGGCCCAACTGGTCCGTGCCGGTGTTTATGCTCCACACAAGCCTCCTCCCACCCCTCTTCATCTCACCCTATCAGCATATCCTTCTATTCCTTTCTCCCTCATGTGTTTATCCAGCTTACCTTAAATGCATCTACGCTAGTCATTGAATCTTACAGCACAGAAGGAGGCCATTCGACCCATCGTGCCTGTGCTGGCTCTTTGAAAGAGCTCTCCAATTAGTCCCACACCCCTGCTGTTTGTCCCTAACCCTGTGAGTTCCTCATCCTCCAGTACCGTCCAACTCCCTTTTTAAATTATTGATGGAATCAGCTTCCACCACCTCTTCAGGTCGAGCGTTTCAGATCGTGACAACTCTCTGAGTGAAAAAAATTCGCCTCATCGCCCCTCTAGATCCTTTGCCAATGATTTTGAATCTATGACCTCTGGTTATTGACCCACTCACCAGAGGGAATAGTTTTTCTCTCTCTACTCCATCAAAACCTCTCATCATATTGAAAACCTCTATTAGGTCACCTCTTAACCTTCTCTGTTCCAAGGAGTACAGTCCTAATTAGTCACCTCAACCACTCCCTGTGGTAGCGAGTTCCACATTCTCACCACTCTCTGGGTAAAGAAGTTTCTCCTGAATTCCCTATTGGATTTATTAGTGACTATCTTATATTTATGGCCCCTAGTTCTAGTCTCCTCCATAAGTGGAAACATCTTCTCTATGTCTACCCTATCAAACCCTTTCATAATCTTGAAGACCTCTATCAGGTCACCCCTCAGCCTTCTCTTTTCTAGAGAAAAGAGCCCCAGCCTGTTCAGCTTTTCCTGATCGTTATAACCTCTCAGTTCTGGTATCGTTCTAGTAAATCTTCTTTGCACCTTCCCCAGTGCCTCTATATCCTTTTTATAATATGGAGACCAGAACTGTTCACAGTGCTCCAAGTGTGGTCTAACCAAGGTTCTATACAAGTTTAACATAACTTCTCTGCTTTTGAATTCTATCCCTCTAGAAATGAACCCCAGTGCTGTTTGTTTTTATGGCTTTATTAACCTGTGTCGCTACTTTTAGTGATTTGTGTATCTGTACCCCCAGATCCCTCGGCTCCTCCACCCCATTTAGACACATGTTCCAAGCAGTATGTGGCCTCCTTATTTTTCAGACCAAAATGTAACACCTCGCACTTATCAATATTGAAGTTCATTTGCCATAAGGTCTCATCAGTTAATTAGAACCCAAAACTTAACACATTGTATGTAAAGGGTTGTGTTTTATAATCTCATTGACTTGATTGAATAAAGAGTATTAACCAGACGTTTCAGTGTTTCCAAGTCCTTGAACTTGTATTAGAGTCAATGGATACATGACAATATCCCACAATACCTCCACATAAGGGCAACAGGGAAAAATGGCAATAACAACAACTTGTATTTATATAGCGCCTTTAACGTCGCACTTCACAGGAGTGTTATAAAACAAAATTTGACACCGAGCCACAAAAGGAGATATTTGGGCAGATCATCAAAACACTTGGTCAAAGAGGTAGGTTTTAAGGAGCGTCTTAAAGGAGGAGAGGTAGAGAGACGGAGAGGTTTAGGGAGGGAATTCCAGAGCTTAGGGCTCAGGCAGCTGAAGGCACGGCCGCCAATGGTGGAGCGATTAAGATCAGGGATGCTCAAGAGGCCAGAATTGGAGGAGCGCAGAGATCTCCAAGGGTTGTGGGGCTGGAGGAGATTACAGAGATAGGGAGGGGCGACGCCATTGAGGGATTTGAAAACAAGGATTAGAATTTTAAAATCAAGGCATTGCTTAACCGGGAGCCAATGTAGGTCAGCGAGCACAGGGGTGATGGGTGAACGGGACAATATCCCATAATACCCCCACATAATGGCAATAGGGATATATGACAATATTCTATTTAAACCCAACATTATATACATTGCGTTCAGTGACCTGGTATGTACATTGCATTCACTCCAATCACCAAAGTTAAATCCATTCTAATCTTCTGTAGTCCTACCTGATCTCCATATTCCCTCCAGCAACAATGATCCCGAAAATACCAATTGTATTCGTCCATCTGCTGGGCCTCTGGAAAGGTCAGCCTTTGTAGTTTGAAACTGCTGCCAGCAATTGCCATCTTGTCAAAGTCCAGATAGATTGTCCTACAACCGAACAGCAAGGCAAAACTCTCAAGTAAGCCTGGGGTTAGAAGAGCCTATATTCATAGAATCTCGCAGCACAGAAGGAGGCCATTCGGCCCGTCGTGCCTGTGCTGGCTCTTTGAAAGATCAGCCGTGCTCAGTCCCACACCCCCCGCTTTTTGTCCCTAACCCTGTGAGTTCCCCATCCTCCAGTACCGTCCAACTCCCTTTTCAAATTATTGATGGAATCCGCTTCCACCAACTCTTCAGGTCGAGCGTTCCAGATCCCCACAACTCTCTGAGTGAAACATTTCTCATCTCGCTTCTAGAACATTTGCCAATGATTTTGAATCTATGACCTTTGGTTATTGACCCACTCGCCAGAGGGAACAGCCTTTCTCTATCGACTCTATCAAAACCCCTCATCATGAAAAGAAAGTCTTGCGTTCCTGATCCTCACCGAGTCATACATAGAATTACATAGTATTTATAGCCCAACTGGTCCCTGCTGGTGTTTATGCTTCACATGTGCCTCCTCCCGCTCTTCTTCATCTAACCCCATCAGCATAACCAGCACCCCTGTGCTCGCTGACCTACATTGGCTCCCGGTTAAGCAACGCCTCCATTTTAAAATTCTTCTAGTTTTCAAATTCCTCCGTGGCCTCGCCCCTCCCTATCTCTGTAACTTCCTCCAGCCCTATAACTCCCTGGGATATCTGTGCTCCTCCAATTCCGGCCACTTGCGCATCCCTGATTTTAATCGCTCCACCATTGGCAGCCTCAGTACTGCCTCTCCGACAGTGCAGCGCTCCCTCAGTACTGCCCCTCCGACAGTGCAGCGCTCCCTCAGTACTGCCCCTCCGACAGTGCAGGACGCCCTCAGTACTGCCCCTCCGACAGTGCAGCGCTCCCTCAGTACTGTCCCTCCAACAGTGCAGCGCTCCCTCAGTACTGCCTCTCCGACAGTGCAGCGCTCCCTCAGTACTGCCCCTCCGACAGTGCAGGACTCCCTCAGTACTGTCCCTCCAACAGTGCAGCGCTCCCTCAGTACTGCACTGGGAGTGTCAGCTTAGATTATGTGCTTCAGTCTCTGGAGTGGGACTTGAACCCACGACCTTCTGACTCAGAGGCGAGGGTGCTGCCCGCCGAGCCACGGTGTAATGGTTCGGAGCTTGCCCGTTGATTCCTGGTGCCTGTGTGAATCATGTCCTGTTTTCATTACGCTTACGTTTCCAGTATTTCTGCCAGTGAAGTGGAGAGCAAATTCTGCAATCCTAGTCTGTGAAATCTGTTAATCAGCAACCTTGACAGTGGTGCACGTGTTACTCTGAATCCCCACTGAAGTCTTCCCATTATCGTTTTATTTGTATTGATTTGCTGCTTGCTCTCTGGTGAAGGGGCTTCTCTGTTCCTCGATCTGCAATTGGCTAATCAGTTCTCAGTGGTTTGTTTTTGAATGGCTGTGAATGTATTTAAATTATAATTATTTTTAATTCTTTGTGCACTATTATACTTGGAAACTTTGTGACCAGCAAGGCCTCCAGGAATCCACTGATTCAAAACTGGTGTAAGTCCCTTCCAAAATCTCAACTTTCGGCATTTCTCAATTGCTGGACTTATGCCATTGACCTGAGAGAAAATAGTCATGCTCATGGTTTGGGGTATAAAAGTAGGGAAGTCCTGCTACAACTGTACAGGGTATTGGTGAGACCACACCTGGAGTACTGCGTACAGTTTTGGTCTCCTTATTTAAGGAGGGATATATTTGCATTGGAGGCAGTTCAGAGATGATTCACTAGGTTGATTCCTGAGATGAGGGGGTTGACTTATGAAGAAAGGTTGAGCAGGTTGGGCCTATACTCATTGGAATTTAGAAACATATAAGATTCTGAGGGAGCTTGACAGGGTAGATGCAGAGATGCAGAGAGGATGTTTCCCCTCGTGGGGAAATCTAGAACTCGGGGGCACAGTTTCAGAATAAAGGGGCGCCCTTTTAGAACTGAGATGAGGAGGAATTTCTTCTCTCAGAGGGTCGTAAATCTGTGGAATTCTCTGCCCCAGAGAGCTGTGGAGGCTGGGTCATTAAGGTGGAGATAGACAGATTTTTGCAAGATAAGGGGGTGAAGGGTTATGGGGAGCGGGCGGGGAAATGGCTTTGAGCCCAAGATCAGCCATGATCTTATTGAATGGCAGAGCAGGCTCGAGGGGCCAAGTGGCCTATTTCTGCTCCTATTTCTTATGTTCTTCAGCTGCCTGGGCCCAGAGCTCTGGAATTCCCTCCCTAAACCTCTCCGCCTCTCTCTCCTCCTTTGAGACACTCCTTGAAACCAACTTCTTTGACCAAGCACCTGTTTTAATGTCTCCTTCTTTCCCCATAGCCCTGCAAATTTTCCCATTTTTCAAGTATTTATCCAATTCCCTTTTGAAAGTTACTATTGAATCTGCTTCCGCCCTCGGCTTTCAGGCAGCGCATTTAAGATCGCAACATTTCGTTGCTTAAAAACAAATTCTCTACACCTCCCCCCTGGCTCTTTTGCCAATTATCTTAAATCTGTGTCCTCTGGTTACCGAACCTCCTGCCAGTGGAGACAGTTTCTCCCCATCGACTCTATCAAAACCCCTTATCATTTCGAACACCTCAAAGGTTAGGTTTTCTTTAGAACGTGCTACTGAGATGCAGCTGGGTTGCACTCACCCGTGTTCAGCCGTGTGGAGATGAATTCCTTCAGCTGCTGGAAGTGTGTATTGGGCTTCTATTATGTCATCATGGGCAACATCCAACCATTTCATCCCATCGTGAACCTGCCACTGGTATGGTTTCCCAGTCGGCTGGCCCCCCAGCGCTACCAAAGATAAGAGAGTAAAAAAAAAGACTTACTTACATTTATACAACACCTTTCATAACCTCGGGACAACCCAAAGCAATTTACAGCCAATGAAGTCCTTTTAAAGTGTTGTAATGTTGGAAACACGGCAGACTATTTGCGCACAGCAAGCTCCCACAAACAGCAACGTGATTTATTTTTTTAATTCGTTTATCGGATGTGGGCGTCGCTGACAAGGCCCAGCATTTATTGCCCATCACAAATTGCCCTTGAGAAGGTGGTGGTGAGCCGCCTTCTTGAACCGCTGCAGTCCGTGTGGTCAAGGTGCTCCCACAGTGCTGTTAGGGAGTGAGTTCCAGGATTTTGACCCAGAGACGAGGAAGGAACGGCCGATCTATTTCTGAGTCAGGATGTTGTGTTGCTTGGAGGGGAACTTGGAGATGGTGGTGTTCCCATGCGCCTGCTGCCCTTCTAGGTGGTAGAGGTCGCGGGTTTGGGAGGTGCTGCCGAAGAAGCCTTGGCGAGTTGCTGCAGTGCATCTTGTAGATGGTACACACTGCAGCCACGGTACAGGGCGTCGGTTTAACGTCTCATCCAAAAGATGGCACCTCTGACAGTGTAGCACTCCCTCAGTTAAATAAACCTTGTAAATTGTTGGTGGCACTAAGAAGTATGACCACAAAAGCTGGTGGATTGTTGTAAAAACCCAACTGGTTCACAAATGTCCTTCGGTGAAGGGACCTTGCCAGCCCTATCTGGTCTGGCCTACACCTGGCAATGTGCGGTGGACTCTTAAGATCCTCTGGAGTGGCCTAGAAGTCGTTGGAAGGTGGCCACTGCCAATGCCTTTGAACAACAACAACTTGCATTTATATAGCGCCTTTAACGTAGTCAACCCAAGGCGCTTCACTGGGAGCGATTATCAAACAAAATTTGACAACGAGCCACATAAAGAGATATTAGGACAGGTCAACGAGATAGGTTTTAAGGAGCATTTTAAAAGGAGGAAAGAGAGGTGGAGAGGTTTAGGGAGGGAATTCCAGAGCATAGGGCCAAGGCAGCTGAAGGCATGGCCGCCAAAGGTGGAGCGATGAAAATCGGTGATGCGCAAAAGGCCAGAATTGGAGGAGAGCAGATATCTTGGAGGGTTGTAGGAGGTTACAGAGCTAGGGAGGGGCAGGCGGGCAGGCTGGTTGCCCAATTACAGACTGAAAGCTGCATCAGGCAGGCCTTGGGCGTCAATGGAGCAGACAAGGGTACCCCCTCCCCTCCCCTCCACCCATACCCTGCCCTGCCCTCTCAGGTTTGTAACTGGCGACTGTCCATTTCTCGAGCGAGGAATGTGCAACAGGCAGTTGGAAATCACCCCCACAGTGCCCTGCGTTATGCTGTGAATCTGAATTCGCACTGCGCTCTTCAGGGACTGAAGCCAATGTGAGAGAGTCTCCTACAGGGAGCTTCACGTCTCAGGGCCTTTAGCACTCTCGGGTTGTCTCCTGAAGCATTCCTTTGTGTTGATTCACATTCTCGCAGAGCGGTATGTCTAAAAATAGCCGGACCTGCCTTGTTCCAGGAACTGAAAGCAAAAACCTGCAGCTGTAGTTCTGATGAATGGTCCACACCCAAAACATGAATTCATCCGTTCCCGACCAATGCTGCCAGACACGCTGAGTGTTGCCGGTGATTCCTGTTTTTGTACCAGGAGATGGACTTCTCAACACCTCTCGAACGTTCCAGTTTGCTGGGGTGTCCCATGTTCAAATAGCTCATTAGCATCTCGTACACATTTAAAGGTGGCACCACAGTACATAGGAATAGGAGGAGACCATTCAGCCCCTCGAGCCTGTTCCACCAGTCAGTTAGATCATGGCTGATCTGTACCCCAACACCATTTACCGCCTTTGCTCCATATCCCTCGATACCCTTACCCAACAAAAATCTATTGACAGTCCGTAAGGGTGACCCCGAGCTTCTGGTCGCCTGTCACTTTAATTCTCTGCTCCACTCCCACTCTGATCTCTCTGTCCTCGGCCTCTTACACTGTTCCAATGAAGCTCAACGTAAGCTCGAGGAACAGCAACTCATCTTTCGATTAGGCACTTTACAGCCTTCTGGACTCAACATTGAGTTCAACAATTTCAGACTATAACCCCTGCCCCTATTTTTCAGGTGACTGTTGATGATTCTGCCATCCCCATTTGCAACATTTAATCTCTCCTACCTCCTACCCCAGCACAGACTGTTCCTTCAATTCCTTCCTCCCCTCCCCTCCCCCTTTCCCTGCCTCTGCACCTGCTTAAAACCTGTTACACCTCTAACCTTCTCCAGTTCTGATGAAGGGTCCCAGACCGGAAACGTTAACTCCGTTCTCTCTCCACGGATGCTGCCTGACCGGCTGAGTGCTTCCAGCATTTTCTGTTGTTATTTCAAAAATCTATCGATCTCAGTCTTGAAAGCTCCAATTATCCCCCAGCACCCACAGCCTTTTGGGGGAAGAGTTTTCCAGATTTCCACCAGCCTTTGTGTGAAGAAGTGCTTCCTGATTTTACTCCTGAATGGCCTGGCTCTAATTTTATTATGTCCCCTAGTTCTGGATTCCCCCACCAGAGGAAATAGTTTCTCTCTGTATCTACCCGATGGAATTCTTAGCTCTCACCACTTTCTCTTCCTTTATCCTTCATCAACTTGTCAGCCGTGGCTCAGTGGGCAGCACTCTCTCTCTCTCTCTCTCTCTCTCTCGCCTCTGAGTCAGAAGGTTGTGGGTTCAAGTCCTACTCCAGAGACTGGAGCACAAAAGTCTAGGCTGACACTCCAGTGCAGTACTGAGGGAGTGCTGTGCTGTCAGAGGTGCCATTGTTTGAGTGAGATGTTAAACCGAGGCCCCATCTGCTCTCTCAGGTGGATGTAAAAGATCCCGTGGCACTATCTCGAAGAATAGTAGGGGAGTTATCCCTGTTGTCCTGGGGCCATTATTTATCCCTCAATCATCATCACTAAAACAGATTATCTGGCCATTATCACATTGCTGATTGTGGGAGCTTGCTGTGTGCAAATTGGCTGCCACGTTTCCTACATTACAACAGTGACTTTACTTCATTGGCTGTAAAGTGTTTTGGGACGTCCTGAGGTTGTGAAAGGCGCTATATAAATGCAAGTTCTTTCTTTCTTGTTTTATTAGATCGCTGTGTGTGCTGTGTCCGGGCTCGAGCTGATGCAGGGCTGCTCCTCTAGAAGGGCAATGTGACAGGGAAAGAAAGAACTTGCATTTATATAGCGCCTTTCCTGACCCATGCCCATTCTGAAAATCTATTACTGTTTACCTGTACTTTCACACAGTAGACGTAATATATTTGGATTTCCAAAAAGCCTTCGACAAGGTACCGCATGGTAGAGTCATGATTAAGGTCAAAACATGTGGAGTCAGGGGACAAGTAGCAGAATGGATCGCAAGCTGGCTACAAAACAGAAAGCAGAGAGTAGGGATTAAAGGTAGTTACTCAGACTCGGAAGTGATGTTCCACAAGAATCAGTGCTGGGTCCACTGTTGTTCATTATTTACATAAACGATTTGGACTCTGGAATCAGAAGTACAATTTCAAAATTTGTGGATGACACCAAATTGGGGGCTGAAATTAATGCAGAAGACTGCGACAAAATACAGGAATACATTAATAAACTTGCAGAATGGGTGTGTTATTGGCAAATTAGAGAATGTGTGAGGTAATACATTTTGGTCGAAAAAATAAGGAGGCCACATACTGCTTGGAAAATAAAGGGGAAATTCGGTTGATTAGCGCCTCCCGTTTGGGGCGCAAAGCAACTAGCGCCCGGGCGCAGCGATGTTTGTGCCGCTCGCGAAATTGACCAGACATTTTGCGGCGGCGATAAATACTACCGCCACGATGTCCTGCGCCCGCAGATCGTGACGTCAGTCGAGCGTGCAATGCCCCGGTAGCGCCACGGACCGGATATTGAGTGGTGCCCCCTGCCTTTCCGCCTGCCGCTAGCAACGACAGGTAGAGGGGAAGGTTTTGCAGTCGGGAAGGGACTGGGGGAGTGCTATTTAAAGGCGGCCGCTTCCTGCCTTTTTTTGCCAATGACATTTTTGCACCATGTATTCTGAGAGAGAGAGAGAGAGAGAGAGAGAGAGACACTTCTGGAGAGATTCAACACTGTGTGAAGGAGTTTTGGGTACTGAGCAGCACTTTGCAGGTTCATTTTGATTTGACCTTCCTTGCATCGATTTAGAAGAGACCATGGGGGCTGCACTTTGAGCTCTTTCCCTGGGCCATTGTTCTTTCCAGCAGAATTGATGTACAGGTCTCTCCAGGCCGAGATTCAAGGCTGCAATGAGCAGGGTGTGGCTGGTGAACAAGATCGACCCTCCCCTTTAAGAACTGGCCAGTGCCAGTGTGTCTGTGTTCCATTGCTAACTGACATCACCTGAGCTTCGCCAGCGCTCTGAGGTAGCGCCTCGCTCCTCGGCGTTAGCGCCTTAAGAGAGGTGTGTAGCGCCTGATTTGGCGCTCCAATCACCTCCAGGGGCGATAGAGGCCAAGTTTGCAGTCGGAGGCGATTATTAGCGTCAGGCGCTAAACTTTGCGCCCAGCCTATAATTGCGTCCCAAACGGGGCGATACCGAATTTCTCCCCCTCAGTGTCTAAGTGGGGTAGAGGAGCAGAGGGATCTGGGGGTACAGATACACAGATCACTAAAAGAATCGACGCAGGTTAATAAGGCCATAAAAAAAGCAAACAAAAAGCACTGGGGTTAATTTCTAGGGGGATAGAATTGAAAAGCAGAGGAGTTATGTTAAACTTGTATTGAACCTTGGTTCGACTACACTTGGAGCACTGCGCACAGTTCTGGTCTCCATATTATAAAAAGAATATAGAGGCACTGGAGAAGGTGCAAAAAAAAGATTTACTAGAATGATACCAGAATTGACAGGTTATACCTACCAGGAAAGATTGAACAGGCTGGGGCTCTTTTCTCTAGAAAGTAGAAGACTGAGGGGCGACCTGATTGAGGTCTTTAAAATTACAAAGGGTTGGATAGGGTAGACGTAGAAAAGATGTTTCCACTTGCGGGCAAGACCAGAACTAGGGGCCATAAATATAAAATAGTCACTAATAAATCCAATAGGGAATTCAGGAAAAACTTCTTTATCCAGAGAGTGGTGAGAATGTGGAACTCGCTACCACAGGGAGTGGTTGAGGCGAATAGCAGAGATGCATTTATGGGGAAACTAGCCAAACACACGCGGGAGAAAGGAATAGAAGGATATGTTGATGGGGTGAGATGAAGGTGGGTGGGAGCAGGCTCATGAGGAGCATAAACAGTTGGGCTGAATGGCCTGTTTCTGTGCTGTAAATACTGTGTAAGACTATGTAAGACTTCAGGACGTCCCAAAGCGCTTTACAACGATTGAAGTACTTTTAAGAATGTAGTCACTGTTGTATTGTAGGAAACGTGTCAGCCAATTTGCACACAGCAAGCTCCCACAAACAGCAATGTGAGAATGATCAGTTAATCTGTTTTTGATAGTGTTTTGAGGGATAAATATTGGCCAGGACACCAGGGAGAAATCCCCTGCTCTTCTTTGAAATAGTGCCCATGGGATTTTTTATGTCCACCTGAGAGAGCAGACGGGGCCTCGGTTTAAACGTCTCATCCAAAAGATGGAACATTTTGTGGGAACAACGCATACCAATTTCTACCTCAAAGAGTTTGCAAATGGCCAAATGAACTGGGATGTCCGTGAGGTACTGGGAGAGATGGAAAGCCACGGGTCAGGTCTGAGATTAGAACAGGTTTAAAAATGGAGGCGTATCTAAAGTCTGAAGTTACCGACGTCGCCTCCAGTTTCCAGTTTCTCTCTCTCTGCATCACAACCTTTTTTGTCTAAAACTATTTCATGGAGAGCATGACTACGACCTTTGACCTGTCCTGTCTGTTGCTTCCTAGGCTTTGTGGAGACCATCCCACAAGGTCGTTTTCCTCCGTGTTGAAATCAACTCATTGGGGGTGAAATTGGTCTTCGACCATAGCCTGAAACGTGTGATAGCGAATCGGCAGCTTGTTTTACACCCTGCCCGATTTTCTATTCCAGCTCCTGGAACCCTTTCCCAGGACTCAAAATCTTGACCCGCCCCCCCCCCTCCCCCCCCCGCCCCCCCCCAACAAAGCTTAGTCAACTACTTCCTAATTTCAACAACAACAACAACTTGCATTTATGTTAGCGTGACCATATTTTCTAACCCGAATCCGGGGCGACGCAGGGTGTCACAGCAGAATAGCCAGGACGGAAAATGTCGGTTGCGCGGCGCAGCGAGGCAAAACTAGTTGTTATTTTTGATGCAAACTGAATTTGCAAAAAGCAGTTTCCGCCTGAATAATGCGGCCAACCGGTCACAGCATCTGCTAGGCCACCATCACCGGCGCCTCCCCCTCCTCACAGCCCGACACTCACCCGCACCATCCGAGGCCGCGGAGCGCGCTCCAATCCGGCTCCTGAAACATCTACACGGCCCAACTCCAGCCGCCGCTTATTAATCGGGTTATCGCCAGCCCGCGTTACTCGGACATTTTGGCTCCGGGGCCGATTTCTCTTCAACCGTATTTCACAGGACTATCCAGGGGGTGGGTGGGTGGGGTCGGGCTGGGCGGAGCATGCCCACTGCAGCCACAGAGCACGATCTCTGCATAAATTAAAGTCCCTCGGTGAGTCCACCCCTTCTGCTGGTTGAAAACAGGAGATTGACATCCCTCCCGCCGATGGGAACCCGCCCCCCGGCCCCGCCCACTTTATTGACCGACCGCAGGGGAGCTCGGGGTCACATGGCTCCTGGTTTGAACCCGCGCGTATCCGGGGACGAGTTTCCTGAACCGGGGTCTCTTCCGGGGTCATAGTTTGCCCGGTGACTGTTCCCGGAAAACGGGGACCTATGCTCGCCCTAACGTATACAGCACCTTTAACGCAGTAAAACGTCCCAGGGCGCTTCCCAGGAGCGTTATCAAACAAAATTTGACACCGAGCCACATGAGCAGATATTAGGGCAGATCTTGGTTTTAAGGAGCGTCTTAAAGGAGGCGAGGCGGACAGGTTGAGGGAGGGAATTCCAGAGCTTAGGTCTCAGGCAGCTGAAGGCACGGCCATCAATGTCACACATCTTTCCTCTGTTTTTCAACCTTGCTTTTGTCCTACCAGCCTGATCTTCACCAAGCTGGGTCTCCAATCAACAAAAGGTTGTTCCTGAAAATGAGACTGGAATCTTCTCGGGGCTTTCCAGCAGTAAGGTCGGCGAGTTAACCCTGCTCACCATTACCTTCACTTTCAGTAAAACGGGTGGGGGCAGATGTTAAGGAAGAAACTAAAAAGCTATTGGTAAATCTACCGAGATGGACTCATTCCCCGAGACTGCGGACAATCACAGCCCATGGGTTATTGGATTGACTCGCCTGCCATTGAATTGCTATCGCCGGTTTGGGTTATTTTTAATGCTGTGTCAATATTACAAGACGTCACATCCAGCTCTCGTTTAAACGGCAGCTTCTCCGACCCAACCCCAAGTCCCTAAACATGTCCAGTGGTCTCCTTACCTCCTGGCCTGTAGCCGTACTCCATGACTCTCCAAGGGGTCCCCAGGAAGCCCCCCGTGTTTTGAGTTGAACCTCTGGCAAAGAAAAATTGACGGGCGGATCTTGCTTGCTGATCAGTTTCACTTTTGTATTCTTCAGTTTCCTGATGTCGCGGTAGTTCCCCCAAACTGCTGGGTTTAACTGGGTTGTACTACTGTCAGTTGGATGAATGTTGAATTCACATCACCAATCCTGGGAATCTCTTTTGAGACTGGAGCTGAAAGTCCAATTAAAAATTTGCGGTGAGTTGAGAAGAGTCTTCAAAATAGATGGCGTCATTGAAGGGCCTCCTTATTTATTTTCATGGACCTTCTCATCCAGGGGAAAATATGACATTGTTGACAACAACTTGTATTTATATAGCGCCTTTAACGTAGTAAAACGTCCCAGGGCGCTTCACAGGAGCGATTATCAAACAAAATTTGACACCGAGCCACATAAGGAGATATTGGCCCGAAAATTAGACCTAATACGCGAGAGTACGCACTGTGTACTCTCGCGTTTTAGTTCTCCAATTGCCGGTTTCCTGCATGCACTGCCCATGCGCGGGAAACCGGCACTTCGTGAATTCAAAAGGGGGCGGTTCCTAAGTGAAACGCGTGCGCGCTACAGGCTGCGCGCACACAGTGCACTTAGTTATTTTTGCAGCTTTGAATGCGCAGGTAAGCATGGAAGATTGTACACATGAAGAAAGGAGGCGTAAGACCCTCTTTTAACAAGGTAAGTAGTTAATTAAGTATTATTTTAAATTTTTTTCAACAGGTTTATCTTTTTTAGAGACTTTAAAGAAAGGTAAGTTTATTTTTATAACTTTTAAAAAGATTTAAAACATTTTCAAAAATTTAATTTTTTGTTTAAAGTGGTTAATTTATTTAACTATACTTATTTTATTAATGTGATGGCTTTTTTTTAAAATTTAATTGAGGTTTAGCTGTTCTTTTGGGGGTGTGTAGGATTCATAGCTTTGACAGCTCTTGCTGTGAAAACTATGAATGAAAGATGGTGTGCTGCCATTGGCTCTAACTGAATCACGTGATCCCAGAGCTCGCACAAACTAATTGCGTCTCTGGGTCACGCAAGCACTGCACAGCTGCATGTGGGACTGGCCTTGAAACTAAAGTTCGTGTGGGCCTGGAGGAAAAAGGTAGGCGCGGAGTGAGATATCGCGTGGAAGCCTTACCCCCGCGCGAACACTCACTGTTTAATTTCTGGGCCATTAAGGCAGATGAGGTAGGTTTTAAAGAGCATTTTAAAGGAGAGAGAGGCGGAGAGGTTTAGGGAGGGAATTCCAGAGCTTGAGGCCTCAGCAGCTGAAGGCACGGCCGCCAATGGTGGAGCGATTAATATCAGGGATGCACAAGAGGCCAGAATTGGAGGAGCGCAGCGATCTCGGGGGATTGTGGGGCTGGAGGAGATTGCAGAGATAGGGAGGGGCGAGGTCATGGAGGGATTTGAAAACAAGGATGAGAATTTTAAAATCAAGGCGTTGCTTAACCAGGAGCCAATGTAGGTCAGCGAGCGCAAGGGTGATGGGTGAAAGGGATTTTTGGATGACCTCAAGTTTACGTAGGGTGGAATGTGGGAGGCCGGCCAGGAGTGCATTGGAATAGTCAAGCCTAGAGGTAAGAAAGGCATGGATGAGGGTTTCAGCAGCAGATGAGCTGAAGCAGGGGCAGAGTCGGGCGATGTTACGGAGGTGGCAATAGGCGCTCTTAGTGATGGCGCGGATATGTGGTCAGAAGCTGATCTCAGGGTCAAATATGACACCAAGGCTGCGAACAGTGTGGTTCAGTCTCAGACTGTTGCCAGGGAGAGGGATGGAGTCAGTGGGAAGGGAACAGAGTTTCAGGCAAGTTCAGCTCTTTCCAGTTTACCAAGAACGACAGTCTCCTCTGCTTCAAAGTGTGAGCATCTGGAGACTGTGGGCTCAGTTACGCCAGTGTAGTGCTTATGTTACTGGGCTAATAACCCAGGAACAGGCAGGAAATGAGTCAGCTGCATTTAACTGAGGCCTGGGAGTTAAAACACACTGGGCTTGAAACCTAGGCCAGCGAATACGATTGACACTCGCCCTCCACACAACCCGCACTCCCCGCACGACCGAAAGCTGCTTGGGGTTAAAATCAACCCATGTGTTTACATATTAGAAAGAAAGACTTGCATTTATTTCACGACCTCAGGCACCCAAAAGCGCTTTACAGCCAATGAAATACTTTTGAAGTGTAGTCACTGTTGTAATGTAGGAAACGCGGCAGCCAATTTACGCACAGCAAGCTCCCGCAAAATGACCAGATAATCTGTTTTTTAGTAAAGTTGGTTGAGGGATAAATATTAGCCAGGACACCTGCTCTTCAAAATAGTGCCATGGGATCGTTTTACATCCACCTGAGGGGGTAGATGGGGCCTTGGTTTAACATCGTGTTTGAAAGATGGCACCTCGGGGAGTGTCAGCCTGGATTATGTGCTCAAGTCTCTGGAGTGGGACTATGATCCCAGGACCTTCAGACAGAGAGACAAGAGTGCTACCCACTGAGCCACAGCTGACACATTTAGATATATATTTGAAAAGGAAAGATTTGCAGGGCTATGGGGAAAGAGCAGGGAGTGGGGCTAATTGGAGAGCTCTTTCAAAGAGCCGGCACAGGCACGATGGGCCGAATGGCCTCCTTGTTTGCTGTAAGGTCCTATGATCCTATGTCATCGTTTAAAAAGGAATTGGATGAATATTTGAGAAGCAGGAATATAAATCAATACGGGGATAGGGCAGGGACATGGAATGAGAGTAGACAGCTCCAGTTGGAGAGCTAGCAGTGATACATGTATGATGGGCTGAATGGCCTCCTTCTGTGTTGTTAATCTATGGCTGTAAAACGTAACACAATAGACTTGGTCAGTGAAGTAAGCATCAAACTTGGCAGACGGAACATGCAGGGACTTGTGTGATTTATATGGACGGGGGAAATGTCCTCAAAATGTCTTTAGTTGCAGTTTGACGGGATCTTGCAAACGTCTCAAATTCCTCTGGCTAATGGGCCCTTAAGCAGAAGTCATCAATTTAAAATCATTGGCAAAAGAAATAGAGGGGAACGGAGGAGAAATTTCTTCACACAGAGGGTTGTGAAGATCTGGAACGCACTACCTGAAAGGGCGGTGGAAGCAAATTCCATAGGAACTTTCAAAAGGCAATTGGACATGTGCTTGAAGAGGACTCATTTGCTCTTTCAAAGAGCCGGCACAGGTGTGATGGGCCGAATGGCCTCCTTCTGTGCTGTAAGATTCTATGATTCTACGTATCACAGAGACGGAGACACGAGCAGCAACACAAAACTTTATTTCAGGTTTATTCACAGATACAAAACACCCATAAATGAAGTTAATTCAAGCAAAAGATAAATGATTTGCATTGTCGACAGTTTCAGATATAGCCGATTGGCTGAAGTAATAAAAAGGTGAGAATTAATGTTAATATGAAACCCAGAGATGACATCACCGACACTGTCACCCATCACTGAGCCCTTGATGCTAATGAATATTTATGCTTTCGATGAACTGTAGACCATCTCGACATTTACTCCAGCGCCTTCGTGGGGTAATATCATAGGAGTACAATAGTGTCGTGGTTATGATACTGGACTAGTATCCCAGAGGCCTGGGCTAAGAATCCCGTTCCAATCTCCCCCATGGCAGTTTGAGAAATTGAATTTAGTTTAAAACATCTGGAAATGGATGAACGGGCATCTGTAAAAGTGACCATGAAGCTGTTGGATTGTCGTAACTGGTTCACTGATGTCCTTTAGGGAAGGAAACCTGTCGTCCTGGCCTGTATTTAACTCACGGAGACTCCAGGACAATCCTGGAGGGTTGGCAACGCTATCACCGCACGAGACGGCAGCCTATACAACGGGCAGCTGAATTACTATCACCCGTTTCCTGCCCGTCGATAAAAGTTAATGTGTGCCGACCGTGTGTGCGAGCGAGCGACTCTCCTTTTCATTATAAGAGTCTGGCGTAAACATCAGAAACAACAACAACAACTTGCATTTATATATCATCTTTAATGTAGTAAAATGTCCCAAGGCACTTCACAGAAAAAACTGGCCAAAGAAGGAGATATTAGGACAAGTGACCAAAAGCTTGGTCAAAGAAGTGGGTTTTAAGGAGACACTTAAAAGAAAGATAAAGAGAACTTGCATTTCTATCGCGCCTTTCATGACCTCAGGCCGTCCCAAAGTGCTTTACAGCCAATAAAGTACTTTTTAAAGTGTAGTCACTGTTGTAATGTAGGGAACGTGACAGCCAATTAGCGCACAGCAAGATCCCACAAAGAGTTCTGTATTTTTTTTTATTGATGTTGGTTGAGGGATAAATATTGGCCAGGACACCGGGGAGAACTCCCCTGCTCTTCTTTAATATAGAGCCATGGGATCTTCTACATCCACCTGAGAGAGCAGACGGGGGTCTCGGTTTAACGTTTCATCCAAAAATCCTTAGCTAGATTTTTCCAGGTTCTTTTTAAAATGTTGCTTATTGCGCAATTCAAGGAAGGCAGTGGTGTAAGTTTGGCAGTTTAAAGATTTGAAAAACAATCGGCAGATTAATCAAATACACGGCTAGTATCGGTTAGTCAGATTGCAGTGTTGATGCTACGGGAATCAGCGGATGAGCCAGAACCTTTTCCATTATCGTCAATTTCCGTCTGTTTCTCCACAGGTGGAATAGCAAAGACCAGGATCATCAGACAGAGGCAGTTCCTCTCTACTTGGCAGCTTACGGTGAGAGGGGAACCCGTCGGACACTGTGTGTTGCACAGGTAGTCAGATTAGTCTGTGTCATGGCTGAGAAATTAAAATGAAAATGTTTAAACAGTGATATAATCTTAAAATTCGAACTGGAGCTAACATTCGCACCACACAAGTGCCAGGCAATTACCACCACCAACAAGAGACAGTCTAACCACCTCCCCTTGACAATCAATGGCATTGCCATCGCCATATCTCCCACCATCAACATTCTGGGGGTCGCCATTGACCACAAACTCAACTGGACCAGCCATGTAAATGCCGTGGCTACTAGAGCAGGTCAGTGGCTGGGTATTCTGCGGCGAGTGTCTCAACTCCTGACTCTCCAAAGCTTCTCTACCACCTACAAGGCACAAGTCAGGAGTGTGATGGAATACTCTCTACTTGCCTGGATGAGTGCAGCTCCAACAACACTCAAGAAGCTCGACACCATCCAGGACAAAGCAGCCCGCTTGATTGGCAACCCCATCCACGACCTTAAACATTCACTCCCTCCACCACCGTCGCACCGTGGCTGCAGTGTGTACCATCTACAAGATGCACTGCAGCAACTCGCTAAGGCTTCTTCGACAGCACCTCCCATTTCTCCCAGGTTTTATTTTATTTCCATTGACTTCAATGGAAAAATAAAAATCGGGGAGAGATGTAAAATGGGTTGCTGATTCACTATCACCCATTTTACACAATTAGTATAAAGATATAAAAATGAGCGAGATCATGGAGATAAAGTGTTTATCTGGTCGATTAAAGTGAGATAATTTGGATACCTCAAGACTAGTGAAACAGCGCTGATATGGGCCCTTGGTATAAAGGCCTTGTACCAGGGAAGCTAGAAATGAAAGAGATAAAGTAAATTCCAATGGGGTGAAAAACTATAAACAAGATAACACTGAACATGGTAAAGTTGGTGGAAAAATACTGGAAAGGCGAGATGCTACCTTAGTCTGAGTGACAATGGTATTTTGATCATTAGAACCAATTAAAAAAGGTGATTTTGTTAAATGGACACTGGCCAAACAAACTGTTGATAAGAAAAGGGTTAAAACCTCGATACTCAAAGAACAACTTCACACAGATGTACTGCGAGAACAAAGGAACAGACTTAAGATGACGTCATCTGTGTCCGAGAGGTTCCAGAGACCTAGGGCTGCGAGCTACTCATTAAAACTATCGCCTAATATTAAGTGTATTACGCTGTATGCTTAATAAATCTTGATCTATTGCTCAAACATACTGGCTGCTGCCTATTGGTGTCTTGTCCAAGAACTCAGAGATCATTAAGATCTTACAACATCTAGCCCTCTGAGTTTTAAGTTTTTGAAACTGACAAAAGAAATAACTCAAATGAGACACTACAATTATAACTCAAATGAGACACTACAATTATAGGGATATAATTCTTCTGCTTTTGAAATGACGAGAAGGATTTTTGATCTAATCAGAGGAGTGAAAGGAATTCACGCAAGATGGCAGAATGGTGTAGTTATGAGATCAACGTCCTTTTACCTCTCTCCCCTCCTGGGCGGGTGGGGAAGGTAGGCAGGGTCTCTGGAGTCGAGGTAGCTCCAAAGAAATGCGTTGGCAAAGGACGTTTGGCACAATGTCAACCCTCTGAGGGAATGGGAATCGGGTGCCAATTAGGCATTGTACATTGTACTAAATTGGACATATATTGGAAGAGGACTAATTTGTAGGGCTATGGGGAAAAAGCTGGGGAGTTGGACTAAATTGGACAGCTCTTTCAAAGAGCCGGCACAGGCACTACGGGCTGAATGGCCTCCTTCTGTGCTGTAAGATTCTAGGTCTTGCAGCATTCCAAGGCACTGTCAATGACTGACCAACTAGCCTGGCTCACTGATGGAAACTGGACGAATATAACCTGAAACGGTCTCAGTGTCAAGCCATCCTCAGAGAAGCACTCCCATCTTTAAGAGTCTCTGAACTCATGGGACTGGGATTTTTCCCACCAGGCTCCAGATGACCCTGCAAGCCAATGTTTAATGGGCAGGGTGGTCCCGGCTGGACAAGCAGTGGGGTGTTTGCATGGTTGTAGCTGGTTACACTCACTTGTGGGTTCCCCAAGACTTGGCTCTGCCAACCTGCAACTCAGCTCTCTGCTAAGCCTAGTTGGGTAATGGGCAAACATAGCAATACATGGAAGTTGCAACATGGCGGTGGAAGCAGATTCAATAGTAACTTTCAAAAGGGAATTGGATAAATACCTGAAGGGGAAAAATTTTCAGGGCTATGGGGAAAGAGCAGGGGGGACAACGTGGGACTAATTGGAGAGCTCGTTCAAAGAGCCAGCACAGGCATGATGGGCCGAATGGCCTCCTTCTGTGCTGCATCATTCTATGATTCAATGATTGTATGGCAGGGAGCGGTAGATGAGGAAGCCTTGGTGTGGGATAGAACGTGGTTGGCGGACTTTTGGCAAAATTGGAGTTAGGTAGAATTTATGGCACAGAAACAGGCCATTCAGCCCAACAGGTCCGTGCCGATGTTTATGCTCCACACGAGCCTCCTCCCACCCTACTTCATCTCACCCTATTTTTTTTGTTTATTCATTCATGGGATGTGGGTGTCGCTGGCAAGGCCAGCATTTATTGCCCTATTAGCATATCACTAACCCTGCCAGTATTTTATGTAGGATGGGTCTTTGCAAGGCTAGTGAGGAGGGTGTTGGAGACATCGAGCTTGGGGGGGGCCAACAAAAGACATGAGTGAAGGTTTTCATTTTGATGGGGATGAATGAGATGAGTGGTGTCGCAGAGGTGGAAATCGCTGACAGGGATAGAGGGGTTTGAAGCGGATCTTAGGGTCAGATAGAATCCTGAGGTCACTCAACGCTGGGAGAGCAGCTCTGGAAGGGGATGGGATCAAGGGCTAAACGGCAGAGTTTGTGACAAGAGCTGAACAGCTGAGCCGACAAGTTTTGTCTCATTCTCAGCCGTGGCTCAGTGGGTAGCGCGTCTTGCCTTTGAGTCAGAAGGTCATGGGTTCAAATCCCACTCCAGAGACTTGAGCCCATAATCCAGGCTGACACTCCCAGTGCAGTGCTGAGGGAGCGCGGCACTGTCAGAGGTGTCGTCTTTCGGATGAGACGTTAAACCGAGGCCCCGTCTGCTCTCTCTCTTTCACAGATCTACGTAAAAGATCCCACGGCGCTATTTCGAAGGAGAGCAGGGGGAGTTCTCCCTGGAGTCCTGGCCAATATTTATCCCTCAACCAACTATGGCTAAAACAGATTATCTGGTCATTATCACATTGCTGTTTGTGGGAGCTTGCTGTGCGCAAAATTGGCTGCCGCGTTTCCTACATTACAATAGTGACTACACTTCAAAGCTACTTCATTGGCTGTAAAGCGCTTTGAGACGTCCTGAGGTCATGAAAGGCGCTATATAAATGCAAGTTCTTTCTTTTCATTTTTCAGTGTTGTCTTGGCTGCGCTCACCTGCCGATGTTCTTCCCTGAGCTTTGAAACTTGGGTCTCCGTCTGAGTCTTCGTTTTGTCCCAGTCGCCATGTTGATCTGCATCATTTCTAGAAAAAAAATTAGAAAAATGTCTCTTAGGAAACAGGAAGAGAAAAGCTGATTCAATACGAATACGTTAAAAGCGAGTAGACAGGTGCAAAAAGCAACCAAACGAGCTCCTGGAATGTTGGCCTTTATCTCAAGGGGGATGGAATACAGAGGGGAGGGAGTGATGCCTCGGTTTTACACAGCCTTGGTTAGATCCCATCTGGACACTGTGTTCAGTTCAGGCACCGCCCCTCGAAGGATAAACTGGCCTTGGAGGCGGTGAAGCACAGATTCACCGGAATGATACCGGGGCTTCGAGAGTTAAATTACGAGGACAGGTTGCATAAAGTTAAGGATGGAAGATTGAGAGGTGTTTAAAATGTTAAAAACGTTTAATAGGGTAGATACAGAGAAACTATTTCCTCAGGTGGGGACTCAATAACCAGAGGGCATAATCTTAAAATTAGAGCCAGGTCGTTCAGGAGTGAAATCAGGAAACACTTTTTCACACAAAGGGCAGTGGAAATCTGGAACTCTCTCCCACAAAAGGCTGTGGATGCTGGGGGACAATTGGAGTTTTCAAGACTGAGATTGATAGATTTTTGTTAGGTAAGGCTATCAAGGGATATGGAGCAAAGGTGGGTAAATGGAGTTGTATAGATGAGCAATGATCTGAGTGAATGTGCAGGCTCGAATGGCCTCCTCCTGTTCCTAAAGCATGATACCAACACCAAAAGCAGGGTTTCATAAATGTTATTTAAGGTAATTGGCAAAAGGACCAGAGATTTTTTTTACGCAACGAGTTGTTGTGATCTGGAATGCGCTGCCTGAAAGGGCGGTGGAGGCAGATTCAATAATAACTTTCAAAAGGGAATTGGATAAATACTTGAACAAGTAAATTTTGCACAGCTATGGGGAAAGGGCGGAGGAGTGGTACTAATTGGACAGCTCTTATAAAGAGCCGGCACAGGCACGATGGGCCGAATGGCCTCCTTCTGTGCTGTGAGATTCTATGGTTGCACGACAGGGTGTTACCAAACTCAATGAATTGCAGCAGGAATGCAGTTAAATCTTTCTCTGTATAATTTTACACTTCCCATTTAATACCAATTACGTCAGTGTGCCTGAGCTATCCACAACCTTTATCAACACACATTTGGAAATCCTACATGAATTGTTTCATATATGTCGAGTGCACTGTTAATAAGAACATAAGAAATAGGAGCAGGAGTCGGCCATTCGGTCCCCTCGAGCCTGCTCCGCCATTCAATAAGATCATGGCTGAACTTCTACATCAACTCCACTTTCCTGCCCGATCCCCATATCCCTGATTCCCTCAGTGCCCAAAAATCTATTGATCTCAGCCCTGAATATACTCAACGACTGAGCATCTACAGCTCGCGGGTAGAGAATTCCAAAGATTCACAACCCTCGGAGTGAAGAAATTTCTCCTCATCTCAGTCCTAAATGGCCGACCCCTTATCGTGAGACTGTGACCCCTGGTTCTAGACTCTCCAGCCAGGCGAAACATCTTCTCAGCGTCTACCCTGTCAAGCCCTCTAAGAATTTTCTACGTTCCAATTATATCACCGCTCATTCTTCGAAACTCCAGAGAATATAGGCCCATTGTACTCAATCTAAAAATTCTTAAAACGGAATTCGAATTCTCAAACTGCCTTGGTGGGATCTGAACTCGCGTTTCTCTGGATTTTTAGTCCAGTAACATTAGCACCATGCTACCATAACCCCAATTTCTATTTCTATCCATCCACCAAGCTGATTTTCAAGGCACGCTACGCAAACTTACCGCAGAAGCAGATCTTGTAAGATTTGTGATTCAATGAAATCTGGATGAATTTGTGCATATTCAGCTGGTACTCACACTCAATGTCAGCACTTCTGATGGTCTTACCCTATTAATAAAGAGGCACAGATCAATTACACTAATTAAGTACAAGTGTATCAGCTGTGATGCACCACAACATAGGTTCAGCCCAGTGTAGCACCAAGAACACAGGAACAGGAGGAGGCCATTCAGCCCCTCGAGCCTGTTCCGCAATTCAATGAGATCATGGCTGATCTGCGACCTAACTCCATATACCCCGGCTTTGGCCCATATCCCTTAATACCTTTGGTCAACAAAAAGCTATCAATCTCAGATTTAAAATTAACAATTGATCTAGCATCAATTGCCGTTTGCGGAAGAGTTTTCCAGACTTCTACCACCCTTTGTGTGTAGAAGTGTTTCCTAATTTCACTCCTGAAAGGTCTGGCTCTAATTTTTAAGACTATGCCCCCTAGTCCTAGACTCCCCAACCAGCAGAAATAGTTTCTCTCTATCTACCCGATCTGTTCCCCTTAATATCTTGAAAACTTTGATCAGATCACCTTCTAAATTCTAGGGAATACAATCCTAGTTTGTGTAATCTCTCCTCGTAATTTAACCCTTGGAGTCCAGGTATCATTCTGGTAAACCCACGCTGCACTCCCTCCAAGGCCAATATATCCTTCCTAAGGTGTGGTGCCCAGAACTGCTCACAGTGCTCCAGGTGTGGTCTAACCAGGGTTTTGTATAGCTGCAGCATAACTTCTACCCCCTTGTATTCTAGTCGTCTAGATATAAAGGCCAGCATTCCATTAGCCTTTTTGATTATTTTCTGTACCTGTTCGTGACATTTATGTGATCTATGTACCTGGACCCCCCAAGTATCTTTGGTCCTCCACTGTTTTTAGCCTTTCACCATTTAGAAAGTACCCTGTTCGGTCCTTTTTTGGGTCCAAAGTGGATGACCTCACATTTGCCTACATTGAAATCCATTTGCCATCAGGAACAGGAGGAGGCCATTCAGCCCCTCGAACCTGCTGCACCATTCAATTAGATTGTGGCTGATCTGTAGCCGAACTCCATTTACCTGCCTGTGCTCCTGAAACCCTTTCCCAACAAAAATCTATCAATCTCAGTCTTGAAAGTTCTAACTGACCTCCAGCATCCACAGCCTTTTGGGGGAAAGAGTTCCAGATTTCCACTAGCCTTTGTGTGAAGAAGTGCTTCCTGATTTCACTCCTAAATGGGCTAGCTTTAATGCTGTGCTATCACTGAGGCACATTTAGAGAGAGCTAATGGGGAGGGGGGGGGGGGGCGGAAATGGGGGGAAGTTCTAGAGTGCAGGGTACAGAAATCTGAAGCAATGCTCCCCGTAATTTTGTTTTGGGCCGTGTGGCTCCTTTAACGCCTATGCGCGGTTTTTTCAATTTAAAAGCCAGCTCACTGGCTGCGCGGGACCCTGGAACATTGATCTGAACGCCCTGGCACCAATGATGGAATGGGTGATGCAAAGAAGACGAGAGACAGAAGAGAGGCAGATCGGGCTGGCGATGGTTTCAGAGCTCGGCTCCAGAGGACTTTATGCCTGGCGTCAGCCGTGGCTCAGTGGGCAGCACTCTCGCCTCTGGGTCCAAAGGTTTTGCTTCAGGTCCTACTCCAGGGAATTGAGCACAAAAATCTAGGCTGATGCTCCCAGTTCCAGTACTGAGGGAGCGCTGCACTGCCGGAGACCGTCCTATAGGTGAGGTTAACCCGAGGCCCCATCTGGACGTGAAAGATCCCATCGTACTTTTTTTTTAAAGAAGAGCAGATGAGTTCTCCCCGGTGTCCTGAGCAAAATGTTTCCCTCAACATAACACCACCAAAAAATCAGATTGTCTGGTCAATTATCTCTTGGTGTTTTGCGGAACCTTGCTGTGCGCAAATTGGCTGCCGCGTTTCCTACATAACAACAGTGATTAAAACAGGGCTGTCCCGAGGATGTGAAAGGCGCTACATAAATGCAAGTTCTTGCTTTCAACAACGACGAGGGTTTTGAATTCGATGCGTGGGAGAATGCGCGGCAGTGGAGAGTGGTGAGGAGAGGAGTAATAGGAGAGCAGGACACAGTGCGGGATAGGATGCAGGCGACGGTGCTTTTGGACATGTTGGAGTTTGCGTAGGGTGCAGCGTAGGAGGCCAATGAGGAGAGTGTTGGAGAAGTTGAGGCTGAAAGTGACAAACACACGAACGAGGGCTTCAGCAATGGGAGGGTGACTCAGAAGTTAAAACATGACTTGGCTGGAGGTAGACTTGGACTCGTACCTTTGTTGAAAATTGTTTCCATTTGAGCTTCTTACGATAATACCAGAGCCACTCATCATTGTTTGGGGAATTAGGAAAGGTCTTACGTTGAACTTGGAGGTCTTTTCCACGGACTTCCATCTTATTAAAATCAATGGAGATCAGACTGAAAAATACAGAATATTCATTGACTGCAATCCCTGTACATTGCATTGGCTAATTGCCACAGTGAGTTCCAGCTCGTGCAGTGAGAGGGTGCATGCTCAGTTACCCCTTCAAATCTCACCCATGCCACCAAACGATGCTGCCAAGGAAAGGCTAGCTCCTTCTCCTTGGGAGAGGAAAAGTGGTAGAACACTCGGCCCCGAAACATTCCCCTAACCATCCTAGATGTTGCCTCAGGCCCGGCAGCTAATTGACGGCTTGCCCTCAGCTGGAGTGTGGCCCAGGAGGAGACAAAAGAGTTTTACCTTCAAAGTAAAAAAGACATGATCCTATATATCTATCTGTATAGAATCATATGGCACAGAAGGAGGCCATTCAGCCCATCGTGCCTGTGCCGGCTCTTTGGTAGAGCTCTCCAATGAATTCCACTCCCCTGCTCTTTCCTCATAGCCCTTCAAGTATTTATCCAATTCCCTTTTGAAAGTTACTATTGAATCTGCTTCCAACGCCCTTTCAGGCAGCGCATTCCAGATCACAACAACTCGCTGTGTAAAAAATGATTCTTCACGTCTCCTCTAGTACTTTTACCATTATTCTATCTCTTATTCTATCAATATCTCCATCATTCTAATTATCTGAATCTCTTATTCAATCAATCTATTATTCTATATTTGGCTCATTTTATTCTATGTCATTCCATTCTATCTATTCTATATTCTATTGGGTATTGGAAGTGATGTAATCGGCAGGATTCCTGCCTAGGAATGAAGAGAAAATATATTCATTCTCGGGATGTGGGCGTTGCTGGTAAGGGCGGCATTTATCGCCCATCCCTAATTGCCCTCGAGAAGGTGGTGGTGAGCCGCCTTCTTCTTGAACCGCTGCAGTCCGTGTGGTGAAGGTACTCCCACAGTGCTGTTAGGTAGGGAGTTCCAGGATTTTGACCCAGCGATGATGAAGGAACGGTGGTATATGTCCACATTGGGGTAGTGTGTGACTCGGAGGTGATGGTGTTCCCAGGCACCTGCTGCCCTTGTTCTTCTAGGTGGTGGAGGATGCGTGTTTTGAGGTGGTGGGGTGGGGGGGGGGTGCTGTTGAAAAGCCTTGGCGAGTTGCTACAGTGCATCCTGTGGATAATATACACTGCAGCCATGGTGTGTCGATGGTGGAGGGAGTGGATGTTTAAGCCACTGGATGGTGTGCCGATCAAGTGGGCTGCTTTGTCCTGGATGGTGTCGAGCTTTTTGAGTGTTGTTGCAGCTGCACTCATCCAGGCAAGTGGAGAGTATTCCATCACACTCCTGACTTGTGCCTTGTCGGTGGTGGAGAAACTTTGGGGAGTGAGGTGAGACACTCGCAACAGAATACCCAGCCTCTGACCTACCCTAGTAGCCATGGCATTTATGTGGCTGGTCCAGTTGAGTTTCTGGTCAATGGTGACCCCCTAGGATGTTGATGGTTGGGGTTTTGGCGATGGTAATGCCGTTGAATGTCAAGGGGAGGTGGTTAGACTCTCCTTTGTTGGAGATAGTCATTGCCTGGCACTTGTGTGGAAAAGAAGAAGGAAAACAGGAACAGGAGGAAGCCATTCAACAATTTCCTCACCTCCTTTTAATACACTGGGGTGGAAACCATGGGGTCCTGGACCTCCCATGACTGCTCATCAGTAGTTTTATCCGTTAATAGTTCTGCCCAGTCTATTGTGGTCAATTCCTGCCTCATCCCTCCAAAGTCAGCCCTACCTAAATTTAAAGCCTTGGTTCGTGACTCACCTTCTTCCCTCTCAAACCTAATATCAAATTCTATCATATTATGGTCACCCTTAGCTAGGTGTTCCCTTACCCATTAGATTATTGACTACTTCAGGCTCATTACTCATTACTAAATCTAAGATGGACTGTTGTCTTGTGGGTTCAAGAACATATTGTTCCAGAAAACCGCCCCGAATACACTCAGAAAATTTGCTGCCTTTGGGACTCGAGCTGTTCTGCTTTTCCCCAGTCTTTCTGAACATTAAATTGTAACCACTGTGTTTTTGCAACAGGCTTCTCTGATCTCCATGTTTATGTATCCCACTACTTTACCACTGCTATCTGGAGGGCTGTAGACAACTCCCACCAAACTCTTGCATCCTTTTCTGTGTGGAGCGAATGTGACCTGCCACTTATCAGCCCAAGCCTGGATGTTGCCCGGGTCTTGCTGCCTGCGGGCACGGACTGCTTCATTATCTGAGGAGTTGCGAATGGAGCTGAACACCGTGCAATCATCAGCGTACAGCCACACTTCTGACCTTATGGTGGAGAGAAGGTCATCGATGAAGCAGCTGAAGATAGTTGGGCCTCGGCCAAGCTTAGATGCTTGTGGATGACTAATTTAGATACTTTTCCTGGATTACAATCTATTCCTTTACTCCCCTGCTGTCGTATTTGATAAACCTTGTAAGTTTCGAACAGCTCACCCATATCTTGAATTGTACAGTTTGATGCCTTTTGCCCAAGGCAGTGAATACTGAGCCTCTATGATGTAGTCGGATTTGATATCACTCCATCCTTTCTCGTCCTTAATCTGCCACTGGTAACGCTTTGCTGCAGGCCGTCTCTTTGTTTCTGTTGATTGTGAAAATACGGAGAAGAAAAAACATGAATAATAAAAGCACTTTGCAGTTGCACAACTTGCCAGTTATGGGGAGACCCAACGCAGATTGGGTGATCGCTTTGCCGAACACCTCCGTTCAGTCCGCAAGCGAGACCCTGGGCTTCCGGTCGCTTGTCATTTTAATTCTCCGTCCCACTCCCACTCTGACCTCGGCCTCTTACACAATTTGACCCATACTTGCAGTTTCCCTTGAAGCTCGAGGGGCAGCACCTCATCTTTCGATTAGGCACTTTACAGCCTTCCGGACTCAACATTAAGTTCAACAATTTCAGACCATAACCTCCGCTCCCATTTTTTCGGACAGCAGGCACAGGTAATGATTCTGCTGTTGCCATTTACACCTCCTCTAGACCCATCTTTTGTTTCTTTACTTATCTGATTACCATCTCCGGTTGTCTTGCACCGAAGATACTGCACAGAAGCGATTATCGAACAAAATTTCACAGCGAGCCACATAAGGAGATATTAGGACAGGTGACATAAAGCTTGGTCAAAGAGGGAGGTTTTAAGGAGCGTCTTAAAGGAGGAGAGAGAGGCGGAGAGGTTTAGGGAGGGAATTCCAGAGATTAGGGCCCAGGCAGCTGAAGGAGGGGGTTACAGAGATCGGGAGAGGCGAGGCCATGGAGGAATTTGAAAACAAGGATGAGAATCTTTACAAATGTCACCGCTGACAGTTTCGATAGCACCATTCTCTTCTCAATAAATAAACAGAACCTCACTTGTTGGTGTGTCTTGATCCGATGACATGGAGGATTCAGTGTCAGAACTCATCCTGTGGCTCAGTCTACAATTTGCCCCATACTTGCAATTTCCCTTGAAGTAATACTTGCAAACGTGCAGGTACGCGCAGTTCCTGTCCTTGCATTTACGTTGGTTGTAATATTTGCATGGCTGGAAGGAAAGAGAAGTCCTGCAGTTAAGATGTGCTTTGATGAAGATTGCTAACTAGGTTTTTCAGGGTGTCCAATTCAGGCCACTGAGACACAGGGGAAATGCTCAAGTACTGGAGACAGGACAGGGAGAGCCACGAGGCTTCACAATAATGTTACAGGTCTGAGTTATGAGGGCCAATTGGAGAAACGTGGAACCATAGAATTGTACAGAACAGAAGGAGGCCATTTGGCCCATCGTGCCTATGCTGGCTCTTTGAACGAGCTCTCCAATTAGTCCCACTCCCCCCGCTGTTTCCCCATAGCCCTGCTAATATTTCCTTTTCAAGTATATATCCACACACCAGCCCGACTTGGACATATATCGGCCGTTCCTTCATTGTCGCTGGGTCAAAATCCTGATACTCCCTGCCCAACGGTATTGTGGGAGCACCTTCACCACACGGACTGCAGCGGTTCAAGAAGACGGTCCACCACCAATGCTCCCGTTAAGCTGTGTGGCTGCGCGGCCGCGCAGTGGTCTGGAGGTCTCGCGCAGGCCACTTGCCGGCTTTACAATGGAAAAACCGCGCCTGCGCGGATATTTGAACGGGCCGCGCAGCCCCTTAAAGGGGCTGTCCACCCAGAAAAAATATTTAGAGGGAACATTGCCCACACCATCTTCTCAAAGGCAACTAGGGGATGGGCAATAAACGTCGGCCTTTCCAGCGACTCCCTAGAATTAATAAATAGTAAAAAAAAAGCAACTATTTTAGTTACCAAGACTCTCGTTCGTGATCAGTTTTAAAGTTGAAAGGGGGACTCAGGGACTGTCTTCAGCCAGGCAGGAATTGTCAGTCAGCCCTGACTTGTGTCTTTCTTGTTCCCCGAATTCTATTCAGAATCCTTCTAATGGGGTCTACACATCAGAGTAAACTTATGGATCCAGCCTCTCAGCAGGGAACTGCTCTCAAAGGGAAGGTGACTTGGAGATAGGGCCATGACTAGGCTTATATTCCCTAGAGTTTAGACGAATGAGAGGTGATCCCATTGAAACGTATAGAATTCCTAAGGGGCTTGACAGGGTAGATGCGGAGAGGTTGTTTCCCCTGGCTGGAGAGTCTAGAACCAGGGGTCACAGTCTCAGAATAAGGGGTCAGCCATTTAGGGCTGAGATGAGGAGAAATCTCTTCACTCAGAGGGTGGTGAATCTTTGGAATTCTCTACCTCAGAGGGCTGTGGAGGCTCAGTCGTTGAGTATATTCAAGACAGAGATCAATTTTTGGATACTAAGGGAACCAGGGGATATGGGGATAGTGCGGGAAGGTGGAGATGAGGTAGACGATCAGCCATGATCTTATTGAACGGTGGAGCAGGCTCGAGGGGCCGAATGGCCGACTCCTGCTCCTGATTCTTATGTTTTTATGGCACTGCAGTGTTGATTCCTTGACCCAAGCTCTTCAGTGCTGCTTCCACTGGGAGTGTGGGATCAGGGAAGTCACCCAATAAAAAGGACAAGTGGAATCAAACATGAGGTGAAGAGAAACGGAGGTAAGAGGGAGACAGTGTGTTTGCATGTGATTTTGTTTAAGATATTGCTTTTATGATCTAATTTCTATCACCTACACTCCAACATAGAATGTGCAGCACACAAACAGGCCATTCGGCCCAACTGGTCTGTGCCGATGTTTATGAACCTCCTCCCACTCCTCTTCATCTCACCCCATCAACATATCCTTCTATTCCTTTCTCCCTCGTGTGTTTATCCAGCTTCCCCTTAAATTCATCTCTGCTATTCGCCTCAACCACTCTCTGGGGGAAGAGGTTTCTCCTGAATTCCTGATTGGATTTATTAGTGACTATCTTATATTTATGGCCCCGAGTTCTTTGAATTGAGAAACCTTGAAGGTTTGGCATCAGAGTGGCAGTGGGCCTCATTGTTCCTGGGCTAGTGGTGGGACCACCATTTCTACTCCTGATCGCTGCCCCGTGACTCCTGCTGTTTGTGTGCATGTGTGGACATAGATGGAGACAGGATCCAGCTCAACCAGTGGCTCAGTTATCTCCAGGGCACTCACTGTGCAAGCTCGCAGGTGACCAATGGTCACTTGGGTGACTAAGTGAAGGGCTGCTGCTGGTGAAACAATCTTCAACCCAGAGATGGAGGGGGAGAAAAATAAAGTTCATGTGCAATTGCAATGTCAATTCCTATCAATATGTGCTCATTTTACAATTTGGTTAATTTTTGTGTACTCTAATGAACCAAATTCTCCATCTTCATCATCTCATGGGGCTTCCATGTCTTTCATGCTCTACTATGCTTGTTGCCCAGGTAGCATGCCCCTCTCCTGACCTCCTCATTTGACAACATTATTCTTTGTATTAGGCACGTACCTGGATGTTGGTCTTTGCTCTCCTTGTCCCACTCATTGCGTATTGTTCTTCATCAAATGTTCCTTCAGCAAGGCTGTCCGTATCACTTCCACTCAGCTCTTCATCGCTGTCGTCACTGTCATCGCTGTCGTTGCTGTCGTCACTACAATCATCATCATCGCTGCAATCGCTATAGTTGTCTTCCTCTTGAGTGAAAGACAGAAGAAAGAAAAACTTGCATTTCTATAACCTCTTTCATGACCTTAGGACGTCTCAAATCTCTTTACAGCCAATGACGTACTTTTGGAAGTGTAGTCACTGTTGTAATGTAAAAAACGCGGTAGCCAATTTGCGTACAGCAAGCTCCCACAAACAGCAATGTGATAAATGACCAGATAATCTCTTTTATTGATGTTGGTTGAGGGATAAATATTGGGCCAGGACACCAGGGAGAACTCCCCTGCTCTTCTTTGAAATAGTGCCGTGGGATCTTTTACATCCACCTGAGAGGGCAGACGGGGCCTCGGTTTAACATCTCATCCAAAAGCCGGCATCTCCGACAGTGCAGCGCTCCCTCAGTACTGCACTGGGAGTGTCAGCCTGGATTATGTGCTCAAGTCTCGGGAGTGGGACTTAAACCTTCTGACTCAAAGGCAAGAGTGCTACCCACTGAGCCACAGCTGACACCAAAAGAACCTGCATTGATATAGCACCTTATCACCTCCTCAGGACGCCCCAAAGTGTTTTGCAAACAACATCAGCAACAACTTGCGTTTATATAGCGCCTTTAATGTAGTAAAACATCCCAAGGCGCTTCACTGGAGAGTTAACAAGCAAAGGAGATATTAGGGCAGGTGACCAAAAGCTTGGTCAAAGAGGTAGGTTTTAAGGAGCATCCTAAAGGAGGAAAAAGAAGTGGCGAGTAAGAGAGTTTTAGGGATGGAATTCCAGAGCTTAGGGCCCAGGCAGCTGAAGGCACGGCCGTCAATGGTGGAGCGAAGAAAATCAGCGATGCTCAAGAGGACAGAATTGGAACAGCGCAGATATCTCGGAGGGTTGTGGAGCTGGAGGAGATTACAGAGATAGGGAAAGGCCATGGTAGGATTTGAAAACAAGGATGAGAATTTTATAATTGAGGTATTCTGACGCGACACAACAATTGGGAGCCCATGCTCCTTGTATCTTAATCAACACCTTTCTGAGCCCCTCTTGAGCCATCCAGGAGCACTCTTGTGGTGAGACGGGTATCTAAGAAGCATTAGACCTTCTCCACTCACACTGAATTCCTCTCTGCATATTTTTGTTAAAACACCATAAAGCAGACCAGACATGATAGCTTTCTGTGAGATCTTGCTATGCACAAAATGGCTGCTGCTTTTTGCTTGTGTAACAAGTCATTGCACTTGAAAATAATTCCTTGTAGGGGAAGCCCTTCGTTTGAAAGACTTGCTAAAAGTCAGTGCCATATCTCTATGTCTCTCTCTTCCCATTCTCTCTTTTTCATGCTGTCCCTTGCACTTTCTCTCCCTTTTTGTCTTTCTCCTTTCTCTCTCTCCCTCTGTGTGTCTCGTTATGTCACACAATCTGTCTTTCTGTTTCTCCCTCTCTTGCTCTCCCCTTTCTCTGTCTCTCTCTATACACCCCCTTCCCACCTCTCATTTTAAATTCATATTGGAAACCTTTTTCATTTACAATAAAAACGAGTCAATATTGGCAATTATAAAGTTGCATTAAAGGGGGAAGCTAGATAAGTGCATGAGGGAGAAAGGAATAGAAGGATATTCTTACATAAGATAGATAGCACAGAAACAGGCCATTCGGCCCAACCAGTCCACTCGCGCCTCCTCCCACCTTTCCTCATCTAACTCTATCAGCGTAATCCTCTATTCCCTTCTCCCTCATATGCTTGTCTAGCCTCCCCTTAAATGCAACTATACTATTCGCTTCAACCACTCCCTGTGGTAGCGAGTTCCACATTCTCACCACTCTCTGGGTAAAGAAGTTTCTTCTGAATTCCCTATTGGATTTCTTAGTGACTATTTCATATTGATGGCCTCTAGTTTTGCTCTTCTCCACAAGTGGAAACATTCTCTCTGTATCCACTCTATCAAAACCTTTCATAATTTTAAAGACCTCTATTAGGTCACCCCTCAGCCTTTTCTTTTCAAGAGAAAAGAGACCCAGCCTGTTCAACCTTTCCTGATATGTATACCCTCGCATTTCTGGTATCATCATTGTAAATCTTCTCTGCACCCTCTCCAGTGCCTCTATATCCTTTTTATAATATGGCGACCAGAACTGTGCGCAGTACTCCAAGTGTGGTCTAACCAAGGTTCGATACAGGTTCTATCCCTCTAGAAATAAACCCTAGTGTTTGGTTTGCTTTTTTTTTTAATGGCCTTGCTAATCTGTGGCGCAACTTTTAGCGATTTGTGTATTTGTACACCTAGATCCCTTTGCTCCTCCACCCCATTTAGATTGTTATTTTCCAAGTAATAAATGACCTCCCTATTCTTCCTACCAAAATGTAATACCTCACATTTATCTGTGTTGAATTTCATTTGCCAATTATATGCCCATTCTGCAAGTTTATTAATGTCTTCCTGTAATTTGTTGCAGTCCTCCTCAGTATTAACTATCCTCCCCAATTTGGTGTCATCCGCAAATTTAGAAATTGTGCTTTTGATTCCAAAGTCTAAATCGTTAATATAAATTGTGAACAACAGTGGTCCCAGCACTGATCCTTGTGAAACACCACAACCCACCTTCTGCCACTGTGAATAGCTATCCTTTACCCCTACTCTCTGCTTTCTGTCTTGAAGCCAGCTAGCTATCCATTCTGCTACTTGTCATCTGACTCCGCATTCTCTGACCTTATTCATTAGTCTATTATGTGGTACCTTATCGAAGGCCTTTTGAAAATCTAGGTAAATTACATCTACTACATTACCCTTGTCAACTCTCTGTTATCTCTTCAAAAAATTCAATGATATTGGTCAAGCAAGACTTTCCCTTTTGAAATCCATGCTGACTATTCATTATTTTATTTTTGGCTGTTAGATGTTCTTCTATTTTCTCCTTTAGTAGGGATTCCATTATTTTTCCTACCACCGATGTTAAGCTGACTGGTCTATAGTTCCCTGGCCATGTTCTATCCCTCTTCTTAAATATTGGTATTACGTTAGCTATCCACCAGTCCTCTGGCACTACACCTTTTTCTAATGAATTATTAAATATGTGTAGTAATGCCTCTGCTATCTTTTCCCTAGATTCTTTTAAGATGCGTGGATGCAATCCATCCAGACCAGGGGTTTTATCCTCTTTGAGTTTGATTAGCTTATTTAATATATCCCCTCTTTTTATTTTAAATGCAGTTATCTCATTACTAATCTCATCATCTGATGTCATGTCCACCTGTTTTATCTCCCTGGTAAATACTGAAGCAAAGGTGAATGAATGGGTGAGATGAAGAGGGGTGGGAGGAGGCTCGAGTGGAGCATAAACTCCAGCATGGACCAGTTGGGCCGAATGGCTTGTTTCTGTGCTGTAAATTCCATGTAAAATAAATTACACAGAGGCAGTGAGAAAACCTCCCCCCAATGCCCAAGAGAAATCATCCAACAGATCATCACCACGGTAAATAAGCCTTGTTATTCTGTCTGCGGCCGAGTCTGTCAGCTCAACAATTTGCTATCACTTTCGATTCCCATTGTGGACGTGGAGGAGAGGGGAAGTCTGGATAAACCTCTCTCAGAGGGTGGTGGATAACTTGGGGCAAGGTTGGAACAGGGACCCGGGGTGGGGGAGAGACCAATTGGTCAATTGACTCCTCATTATTGGGACAGAGAGAGAGAGAGAGGAGGGACACAGACTGAAAAGGGGATCTTCACGTCGCCCCAGCCCAACCCAACCCTCCCAATGAGGTGGGACCAGGAATGAGCTCCCCTCCCCTGGTCTGACAGCCCCAAGGTTCAATCGGTGATAAACCCCAAGTCACTGAAACGAGTTTCGGAGCCCGTGAGCAAAATAGGGGGAAACTGACACTGGTCGCTGGCCCGTAATTAACATCAGGTCAGATTTCCCCCCATTGCCCCGAGTGAGAATGGGGAATGGAACCGCCTCAACTCCACTCACCACTCGCTGGTTCCATGCTCGAAGCCATGCCGACCTCTTCAAGACGCTTTCCTCCTCCCTGCAAAACCTCAAAGCAACTTTTGCTTCCTTCTGAGTTGCGAGTTGTCTTCTCAAAATTGGCACCCAATCAAACTGCGAGGGCGGAGCGCCGAGCGCCAATGGGATGTCATCAGAGAGTTCCAGATAAATCTTTTTATTCAAATACAATAATACTTATACAACTCATCAATTACATAGTAAATCCATTACATAGTAAATCCATTACATTCATCCATCACAGTAAAAAATAAAGCCTTAAAAACAGCCTTGTAGTTAATGTAAATGCAATGATAAATTTTACAAATAATCAATAATGTTTACAGTACAAATACCCTTAAACAATACCACACAACTTTAGATTTAAAATAATAAATCTCAAAGTTAACTCCACATAAAACAAAAACCATTTCAACACCAGTGTACAAACACATAGCACCATCATAATCCAATTAAATGCTACAGATAACACTTATTCCAATAAACCAAGAAAAAACCCGTTTTACGCCAGTCCTACTGGCATTGTTCGTTCGATCATTCGTTCAATTGTTCGTTCGTTCATTCAAGCGTTCGTTCGTTCGTTCGATCGAGCGTAAGTTCCAATATGTATGTATGAGTGCGTGCGTGCGTATCATTTGTCTAAGTGCGCGTTTGTATGCGTTCGCTCGATTATCGTTCGGAGAGCTCCAGATAAAGACGTCAGGGTGAATTTTTGGGACCGTAGAAGGTCTTTTTTTAATTTGAACTGCCGTGGTTACACTTCAGTTGCCCCAAACAGGGACATTGTCAGCCGTGGCTCAGTGGGTAGCACCCTCACCTTCTGAGTCAGAAGGTTGTGGGTTCAAGTCCCACTCCAGAAACTTTGAGCACAAAAAATCTAGTTGACACTCCCAGTGTAGTACTGAGGGAGCGCTGCACTGTCGGAGGGCCAGTACTGAGGTGAGCGCCACACTGTCGGAGGGGCAGTACTGAGGGAGTGTTGCCCTGTCGGAGGGACAGTACTGAGGGAGCGCTGCACTGTCGGAGGGTCAGTACTGAGGTGAGCGCCACACTGTCGGAGGGGCAGTACTGAGGGAGCGCCACACTGTCGGAGGGTCAGTACTGAGGGAGCGCTGCAGTTTCGGAAGGGGCAGTACTGAGGGAGCACTGCACTGTCGGAGGGACAGTACTGAGGGAGCGCTGCACTGTCGGAGGGTCAGTACTGAGGTGAGCGCCGCACTGTAGGAGGGGCAGTACTGAGGGAGCGTTGCACTGTCAGAGGGGCAGTACTGAGGGAGCGCCGCACTGTAGGAGGGGCAGTACTGAGGGAGCGCTGCACTGTCAGAGGGGCAGTACTGAGGGAGCGCCGCACTGTCGGAGGGGCAGTACTGAGGGAGCGCCGCACTAGCGGAGGGGCAGTACTGAGGGAGCGCCGCACTGTCGGAGGGGCAGTACTGAGGGAGCGCTGCACTGTCGGAGGGGCAGTACTGAGGGAGCGCCGCACTGTCGGAGGGGCAGTACTGAGGGAGCGCCGCACTAGCGGAGGGGCAGTACTGAGGGCGCGCCGCACTGTCGGAGGGGCAGTACTGAGGGAGCGCTGCACTGTCAGAGGGGCAGTACTGAGGGAACGCCGCACTAGCGGAGGGGCAGTACTGAGGGAGCGCTGCACTGTCAGAGGGGCAGTACTGAGGGAACGCCGCACTGTCGGAGGGGCAGTACTGAGGGAGCGCCGCACTGTCGGAGGGGCAGTACTGAGGGAGTACTTCATTGGCTGTAAAGCACTTTGGGACGTCCAGTGGTCCTGAAAGGCGCTGTAGAAATGCAAGTCTTTCTTTCATAAAATTGTTATAACGAACGCCCTGGGTCACCACAATGGGTTCAAAATAAATAGAGGTGCCCAATTGGAGCAACAGCATGAAAATAACAATTAAATTCTAACAGGCCAGATTTTGCTGTTAAAATAATGTTGAGGTTAATTGGCGCTCACGTTATTTATGGGTAAATGGTGCCCAACTTCAGACGACGGGCAGATACGTGGTTAAACGCGGAAAACCAAAAGTTGCTGTCCGAGATGCGTCGCTCTGCCTTTAGCTTTGCGAAAACGGCATCTCGCTGTCTGCTTCACCATTGAAATGCATTGAATGGCGTGAAGTCGCTGTATTTGTGCGGTAGATACGGACTAAGCTCGCGCTGAAAGTTAAGTCTTGTCATTACGAGTGTAAGTACCCTGTTAACAATGTGATCATTGTTAATGACTGCCAATCCATCTCTCGCGCACTGACAATTAACTATTACAAGTGTGGAGTCTCACTCCTTCAGTTATTCATTGTTGTTGGAGTTTTAAAAAATGTCAAATAAATTTTTTAAACTTTTCCATTCTAACTCTTTTCTCTCTCTCTTAATCCGATCTTCCTTTCCCTCTCTTTATTTCTCTTTCTGTACCTGATTTGACATTGAATTTGCCCACTCTAATTTACACAATCTTCTCAGTCCTTGAGCTGTTTAGTTCCCATTCCCTCAATCTCATTGGTGGAGGAGATACCCTCTTGGTTGCCCTGTTCACTCGGGTCCCAGATGCCCTGTTTCCCTCGCTGTGACATTAACAGCTCGCACTTCCAGCAAAATTGTTTTGAGCTGAAGAGTGAAGAGGCATGTTTTCTTAGTGGCAGACGCCGTTAGATGCTTTACTGCAGCAAGATCATTCCATACCCTGTGGCGCCCACTACTCACGGAAGGAGGTAGCTCTGGGGAATCAGGGTAGGGCAGGGGAATTATTTTTCTACTGTTAAAAGTGTTATATAAATGCAAGTTGTTGTTGAGAGGTGTTCATGAACGGGGGTCATAGAATCATAGAATGATACTGCACAGGAGGAGGCCATTCGGCCCATCGTGCTTGTGCTGGCTCTTTGAAAGTGGTCTCCAATTAGGCCCACTCCCCCTTGCTCCTTCCCCATAGCCCTGCAAATTTTTCCTTTTCAATATTTATCCAATTCCCTCTGAAAGTTACTATTGAATCTGCTTCCACCGTCCTTTCAGGACACCGGGGAGAACTTCCCCTGCTCTTCTTCAAAATAGTGCCATGGGATCTTTTACATCCACATGAGAGAGCAGACGGGGCCTCGGTTTAAGGTCTCATCCGAAAGATGGTACCTCAACAGTTCAGCAGACCCTTTTTTTATGCAGAGAGTTGTTACTGAAATGCCTGTAAGGGCGGTGGAAGCAGATTCAATAGTAACTTTCAAAAGGGTATTAGATATTTACTTTAAAAGGTAAAAATTTGCAGGGCTGTGGGGAAAGAGCAGGGGGGCGTGAGACTAATTGGAGAGCTCTTTCACAGAGCCGGCACAGGCACGATGGGCCGAATGGCCTCCCTCTGTGCTGTAAGATTCTAGGGGCTAGAAATTGGCTTCCTTTGCCCCTCCCAGTATTGCCCTCAGGGGGCGATAACGGGGCGCTAACGACTTACCAACCGGGCGCGGCGAAAGAAACGACTCCTGCAAAATTCAATGGGGGCGGTGGTAGCACCGGCGGTAAAACTTACCGCCTCGATCTCCTGCGCCCCGGAGATCGTGACATCATCGCCCCGTTACCGCCCCGGATCCTAAATTCGCTTCCGCCCCCTGCAGCCTCAGTAACGGCCGCTGCAGGAGACGTGGTGACCTCGACCGGCCGCTTGTGGAGCGCTAATTAAAGGGATTGGCGGTCAGGGAGGCCAAAAAAATATTCTCACCCCTTTGTGCTGCTTTTAAAAAATTTTCATTGCTGCGATTGATCAGCCCTGCACTCTCTCAGAGTGCGATAATGAATTTCTCCCCCTAGGATTCTAGGTAAGGAGTTCCAGGATTTTGACCCAACGACGATGAAGGAACGGCCGATATATTTCCAAGTCAGGATGGTGAGTGTGACTTGGTGGGGAACTTGGAGGTGGTGGTGTTCCCATTGCACCTGCTGCCCTCGTCCTTCTGGGTGGGAGAGGGCGTGGTTTTGGGAGGTGCTGCCGAAGAAGCTTTGGCGAGTTGCTGCAGTGTAACTCCTCGGAGATCAGACTGGAGACCCGATTGACAGGGCGAGATCAGTTGGCAGATGCCTGGTTCGGTGATGCCCTTTCACGTTGGCGTTCGGCTCTGCCTTTTCCCAGTCCTTTGCCTCCTTTACCTCTGCCAGACATGGTGACACCATCACCAACTGGCTGTTGAGATGACCTACAGCCTTCTTTAATTTCCCACGGTCCATTATTTTATGTTATGCCCGAGAAATCGGCTGCACTGCCCTCCGAATCCAGCAGGTGGGAGCAGAGCACAGGATATGTGTGGTGGCAGAAAGATGGGGCCTAGTTTCCTGATGCGGAGATGCCGGTGTTGGACTGGGGTGGACAAAATTGAGAGGTCGCACAACACCAGGTTATAGTCCAACAGTTTTATTTTAAATCACAAGCTTTCGGAGTTACAACTCCTTCGTCGGGTGAAGTGAGGAGATACAGAATCGTCAAAGCATATATAGATAGAGAACAATGCATGTGTAACTTACAATTGCAGACAACTAAATTCAATCATCCTGACTGTTTATCTGCCGAGGTGTGATAAAGTTAATCAGGTCAGCCAGGAAGGTACCACATCAAAGACATAGCAAGATACAACTGAGACAATGAGGTGGAGTCGCATGGGTCTAACGTGTCAAAAGCTGCCGTCTGTATGTAAAACGATTAACTTTAAAATTTTTACTTTTTTACTGGGAATCACATCTGTGAACAAGCCAACGACGACTCGAGTCCGGATCACATCATGTATCGTGACATAAACCCAAGATCCCGATTGAGACCGTCTTCATGAGTGCGGAACTTGGCTATCAGTTTCTGCTCGATGATTTTGCGTGTTCCTGCCAGACCTGTTCAAGCTGATGCGGAGCAACTAGCAAAACATTTTACTTTAAACAGTTGAGCGTGCGATGAAATCGAGGCATTACTACTATTTAGTTCTTAATTTTAATAAGAAATACGGTAAAAAGGCTGGGGCTCCGTTCTCTGGAAAAGAGAGGACTGAGGGGGTGACCTGATAGAGGTCTTTAAAATTATGAAGAGGTTTGATAGGGTAGACGTGGAGAAGATGTTGCCACTTGCGGGTGAGACCAGAAACTAGGGGCCATTAATACAAGATAGTCACTAATAAATCCAATAGGGAATTCAGGAGAAACTTCTTTACCCAGAGAGTGGTGAGAATGTGGAACTCGCTACCACAGGGAGTGGTTGAGGTGAATAGTATAGATGCATTTAAGGGGAAGCTAGATAAACAAATAAGGGAGAAAGGAATAGAAGGATATGTTGATAGGGTGAGAGGAGCCTCATGTGGAGCATGGACCAGTTGGGCCGAATGGCCTGTTTCTGTGCTGTAAACACTATGTACTCTAATACTACGTAACATTTAAAACAATGTACAGTCAATGCACACACATGTGTGCTGGACTGTCAGATGCCAAAGGTCAATCTACATCTTGTGCGAGGTGATCTCTGCCCCGGCCAGGAACCAGTCCAGCTCTCTGGAAGGAATTCATAAGAACATAAGAAATAGGAGCAGGAATAGGCCACTTGGCCCCTCGAGCCTGCTCCGCCATTCAATAAGATCATGGCTGATCTTGGGCTCAAAGCCACTTCCCCGTCCGCTCCCCATAACCCTTCACTCCCTTATCTTGCAAAAATCTGTCTATCTCCACCTTAAATGTATTTAATGACCCAGCCTCCACGGCTCTCTGGGGCAGAGAATTCCACAGATTTACGACCCTCTGAGAGAAGAAATTCCTCCTCATCTCAGTTCTAAAAGGGCGACCCTTTATTCTGAAACTGTGCCCCCGAGTTCTAGATTTCCCCACGAGGGGAAACATCCTTTCTGAATCTACCCTGTCGAGCCCCCTCAGTATTTTATATGTTTCAATAAGATCATCTCTCATTCTTCTAAATTCCAATGAGTATAGGCCCAGCCTGCTCAACCTTTCCTCATAAGTCAAACCCCCTCATCTCTGAAATTAACCTAGTGAATCGTCTCTGAACTGCCTCCAATGCAAGTATATCCTTCCTTAAATAAGGAGACCAAAACTGTACGCAGTACTCGAGGTGTGGTCTCACCAATACCTTGTACAGTTGTAGCAGGACTTCCCTGCTTTTATACCCCAATCCCCTTGCAATAAAGGCCAACATTCCATTTGCCTTTTTGATTACTTGCTGTACCTGCATGCTAACTTTTCGTGTTTCATGCACAAGGACCCCCAGGTCCCTCTGAACTGTAGCATTTTGTAATATCTCTGCATTTAAATAATAGTTTGCTTTTATATTTTTCCTGCCAAAGTGGATAACCTCGCACTTTCCCACATTATACTCCATCTGCCAAATGTTTGCCCACTCACTTAGCCTGACTATATCCCTTTGCAGATTCTTTGGGCTGGATTTTGATACTGGGGCGGGTTGGGGTCGTGTCATCCGCATTTCGTGTTATCCACCCGACTGCAATTGGATGTGGGAGATTGATGCAATTTTCACTTAATTGGGCAATTGAGTTCCAGCATGTGGGAACCCATGAACCAATTAGTGGTTTCAGTCTGAAAGTCGCCTCTGATGATGTCATCATTGCTGCTGCATTGAAGGCTTTCAGACACTGCCTGGTCTCAGACACTGCCTGGCCTTTGCTGTGAGAGGACCTGGATGAAAAATGAGCAGCATCTCAGAGAGAGAGAGAGAGAGAGAGAATTTTTTTTGCAACCAAGTCCTCCCAGGCAGTCTCTCAAGACATTCAATGCAACAGCATCAGAGGTGACTTTCAGACCTAATACTACTACTACCTTCATCACATCTCCGTTGTAATAGTGGACCTGCAGCTCATAGTGAGCTATCCACTTGTGCTCCCGCCAGGTTTCACTGGAGTGTTTCACACCAGGCGTGCTTCACGTTGGAAAAGGGTTAAACTAGCTAAAACGTTTCAAAATGGCATTACAGAGCCAATTTAGGGCTTGTTAAGGGCTTTAATGGCTCTCCCGCCTCTTGGAGGCGGGACGGAGTCGGGGACCCCGCGACCGATTTTGTCAAAATTGCGTGGAGGCGGAATGGAGTCGGGATCAAGTCCGCCCGCCACTTTTCGCTATTTTAACCCCCCACACGCCTCCAAACCCGACTCCACGGGTCATTGAAAATCCAGCCCTTTGAGTCCTCTGCACAACTTGCTTTCCCACCCATCTTTGTATCATCCGCAAACTTGGCTACATTACACTCGGTCCCTTCATCCAAGTCATTAATGTAGATTGTAAATAGTTGGGGCCCACCTAGCTCCGCCCTTGGATAACTTATAACCAGGACCCCGGGACTAGATTGTATCCACATTGACAAACTATTTCAATCGGGTAGGTTGCAGAGGACCAGGTGTCCTGGTTATAAGTTATCCAAGGGCAGAGCTAGCTTGGCGGTTGGGTGGGTCTTCTTTTCCCAGAGGATACTGGACCTGTGCAACAAGCTGCCGTCTAGTGCGGTGAACGCTGATTTGCTGAATTCCCTCCAGAGAGCTGGACTGGTTCCTGGCCGGGGCAGAGATCACCTCGCACAGGAGGTAGGTACCAAATCATATAGGTCACGGTCCGTGTGCCCTCCTGCACTAGTTTTGATCACCTGAAGGGGCCAGAGAGGAATTTTCCAGGTTTTTCTCCTCTCCCAGGAGATTAAAGAAAGAGCTTGCATTTCTACAGCGCCTTTCACAACCTCAGGGCATCTCAAAGCGCTTTACAGCTAATTAAATACTTTTGAAGTGTAGTCACTGTTGTAATGTGGGAAACGCGGCAGACAATTTGCGCACAGCAAGCTCCCACAAACAGCAATGGGATAATGACCAGATAATCTGTTTTTAGTTATGATGGGTGAGGGGATAAATATTGGTCAGAACACAAAAAATGGTGCCCTGGGATCTTTTACATACACTTGAGAGGGCAGATAGGGCCTCTGAAAGACGGCACCTCCGACAGTGCAGCACTCCCTCAGTACTGCACTGGGAGAGTCAGCCTGGATTTTGTGCTCAAGTCTCTGGAAGTGGGACTTGAACCCACAACCTTCTGACTCAGAGACGAGAGAGTGCAGCCCACCGAGACACAGCCAACACCAAGACCACCTCTGGGCTTCCAAAATAAGCCACCAATGGGCCCATCCGAGAAGCCAATGACCCTTGACACGAGGGACAAAGTCGTATACAGAGAGCATGAGAGGCAGCAAGCTGAATGACGAGGCAGGGAATGAAACGCTCAAGGGAATGTTTGTTGTGGGATCGCTCGGAACACAGCAGACTCGGGGAGAGGAGAAAGACGAGCTGATTCGTCCCAAACAGGTGACACTATTTTGGAGGGCTACTGATCGGCTCACAGCAGGAATCGAAGTCCTTGCTGTTAAAAAAATAAAATTTGCCATCATTTCTGATTTTAACAGATTCCCAGAATTTCTGCCTGGAATGTCTGAGGCAGGGGCAATTTCCTTGCCCCCCCCCCCACCCCCTTTGAAATAACTCATTGCCTCGCAAAGCAAAATAGCTCAATTTAAGAAGGGCTTTGGCCATTGTTGAGGTGTCATTGTGTTTCTGAAAAGGACCACAAAATGGCAGTCACAGCAACGCAGGTCGCTGGTTGTCTTCAGATTATTTTTGGATTAATGAATGAGGCTTTAGATAAAAGAAAGGAAACTGCACACCTTCAGATGTCAGGAGGTCAGACTATTTAGAGTCCAGCAAGTTGTTCATCCTCTGTGCTTCTGATAGGGTTTGTGCAGCACTCTGCTCGAATATTACCCTTTCAGCTCTGGGACACGGATGACACAAAAGAAAGTCCCTCCCTCTCTCTCCCTCCCTCTCTCTCTCCCCCTCTCCCTCTCTCTCCCTCCCCCTTTCCCTCTCTCTCCCTCCCTCTCTCTCTCCCTCTCCCTCTCTCCCTCTCCCTCCCTCTCCCTCCCTCTCCCTCTCCCTCTCCCTCTCCCTCTGCCTCTCCCTCCCTCGCCCTCTCCCTCCCCCTCCCTCTCCCTCTTCTTCCCCCTCCCTCGCCCTCTCCCTCCCCCTCCCTCTCCCTCTTCCGCCCCCTCCCTCTCCCTCACCCTCCCTCTCTCTCCCTCTCCCTCTCCCTCTCCCTCTCTCTCCCCCTCCCTCTCCCTCTCCCTCTCTCCCCCTCACCCTCTCCCTCTCCCTCTCTCTCCCTCTCTCCCTCCCTCTCCCTCTCTCTCCCTCTCCCTCTCTCTCCCTCTCTCCCTCCCTCTCCCTCCCTCTCTCTCCCTCTCCCTCTCTCTCCCTCTCGCCCTCTCTCGCCCTCTCCCTCTCTCTCTCCCTCTCCCTCTCCCTCTCTCTCTCTCTCTCTCTCTGCCTTTGGGGCCCATAAAGGCTCAGGCATGATTTGAGTTTGACCAATCCCTATCTAATGCCAGGAGCAGCACCAGGCATGCCTAAAAATGAGGTGCCAACCTGGGGAAGCTGCAACACAGGACTACATGCATGCTAAAAAGCGGAAGCAGCATGATATAGACAGGGCTAAGCGATCCCACAATCAACGGATCAGATCAAAGTTCTGCAGTCCTGCCACATCCAGTCGTGAATGGTGGTGGACCATTAAACAACTAACGGGAGGAGGAGGCTCCAAGAATATCCCCATCCTCAATGATGGTGGAGCCCAGCACGTGAGTGCAAAAGACAAGGCTGAAGCGTTTGCAACCAACTTCAGCCAGAAGTGCCGAGTGGATGATTCATATCGGCCTACTCCCAAGGTCCCCACCATCACAGAAGCCAGTCTTCAGCCAATTCGATTCACTCCACGTGATATCAAGAAACGGCTGAGCTCACTGGATACAGCCAAGGCTGTGGGCCCCGACAACATCCCAGCTATCGTGCTGAAGACTTGTGCTCCAGAACTAGCCGCGCCACCAGCCAAGCTGTTCCAGTACAGCTACAACACTGGCATCTATTCGACAATGTGGAAAACTGCCCAGGTATGTCCTGTCCACAAAAAGCAGGACAAATCCAACCCGGCCAATTACCGCCCCATCAGTCTACTCTAAATCATCAGCAAAGTGATGGAAGGTGTCATCGATGGTGCTATCAAGCGGTACTTACCAATAACCTGCTCACTGATGCCCAGTTTGGGTTCCGCCAAGACCACTCGGCTCCCGACCTCATTACTACCTTGGTCCAAACATGGACAAAGGAGCTGAATTCCACAGGTGAGGTGAGAGTGACTGCCCTTAACATCAAGGCAGCATTTGACCAAGTCTGGCATCAAGGAGCCCTAGTAAAACTGAAGTCAATGGGAATCAGGGGGAAAACGCTCCACTGGCTGGAGTCATACCTAGCACAAAGGAAGATGGTTGTGGTGATTGGCGGTCAATCATCACAGCCCCAGGACATCGCTGCAGGAGTTCCTTAGGGCAGTGTCCTAAGCCCAACCATCTTCAGCTGCTTCATCAATGACCTTCCCTCCAACATAAGGTCAGAAATTGGGATGTTTGCTGATGACTGCACAGTGTTCAGCGCCATTCGCAACTCCACAGATAATGAAGCAGTCCATGCCCGCATGCAACAAGACCTAGATGACGTTCAGGCTTGGGCTGATAAGTGGCAGGTAACATTCGCGCCACACAAGTGCCAGGTAATCACTATCTCCAACAAGCCAGAGTCTAACCACCTCTCCTTGACATTCAATGACATTACCATCGCCGAATCCCCCACCATCAACATCCTGGGGGTCACCATTGACCAGAAACTTAACTGGACCAGCCACATAAATACTGTGGCAACAAGAGCAGGTCAGTGGCTAGGTATTCTGTGGCGAGTGTCTCACCTCCTGACTCCCCAAAGCCTTTCCACCATCTACAAGGCACAAGTAAGGAGTGTGATGGAATACTCTCTACTTGCCTGGATGAGTGCAGCTCCAACAACACTCAAGAAGCTCGACACCATCCAGGACAAAGCAGCCCTCTTGATTGGCACCCCATCCACCAGCTTAAACATTCACTCCCTCCACCACCGGTGTACCGTGGCTGCAGTGTGTACCATCTACAAGATGCACTGCAGCAACTCGCCACGGCTTCTTCGGCAGCACCTCCCAAACCCGCGACCTCTAACACCTAGAAGGACAAGGGCAGCAGACGCATGGGAACACCACCACCTCCATGTTCCCCTCCAAGTCACACACCATCCTGACTTAGAAGTATATCGCCGATCCTTTATCATCGCTGGGTCAAAATCCTGGAACTCCCTCCCTAACAGCACTGTGGGAGCACCATCACCACACGGACTGCAGCGGTTCAAGAAGGCAGCTCAGCAACACCTTCTCAAGGGCAACTAGGGATGGGCAATAAATGCTGGCATTGCCAGCGATGCCCTGATTCCATAAACGAATTTAAAAAAATTCCCAAAGGACCAGTCGCTAAACTCACTGCCACTACATACAAAATTCTTAGAGGGATTGACAGGGTAGATGCTGAGAGGCTGTTTACCCTGACTGGAGTGTCTAGAGCCAGGGGTCACAGTCTCAGGATAAGGGGTCGGCCATTTAGGACTGAGAGGAGGAGAAATTTCTTCACTCAGAGGGTGGTGAATCTTTGGAATTCTCTACCCCAGAGGGCTGTGGAGGCTCAGTCGTTGAGTATATTCAAGTCTGAGATCGATAGATTTTTGGACTCTCGGGGAATCGAGGGATATGGGGATAGGGCGGGAAAGTGGAGTTGAGATCGAAGATCAGCCATGATCTTATTGAATGGCTCGCGGGGCTGTATGGCCTACTCCTGCTCCTATTTCTTATCTTCTTATGTTCTTATGGTCACAGAGCTGGGGAACGAAAGTGTCAGTTACAAAATATTTTCTTCAGAGATTGAAGTTATGTACAACCAGTGCTAAATCAGATTGCCACGAGGTCCTGCTCATTATGTGCCATGTGTAAATTAAAGAAGGAATGGACTTGCATTACTATAGCACCTTTCACGACCTCAGGATGTCTCAAAGCACTTTACAGCCAATGAAGTACTTTTTGAAGTGTAGTCACTGTTGTAATGTAGGAAACACGGCCGCCAATTTTCGCACAGCAAGCTCCCACAAACAGCAACATGATAATGACCAGATAATCTGTTTTTTAGTAATGTTGATTAAGTAATAAATATTGCTCAGGACACTGGGAAGAACTCCCCTGACCATCTTCCAATAGTGGCCGTGGGATCTTTTACATCCACCTGAGAGAGCAGACGGGGGCCTCAGTTTAACGTCTCATCCAAAAGACGGCACATTCGACAGTGCAGCGCTCCCTCAGTATGGCACTGGGAGTGTCAGACTAGATTTTGTGCTCAAGTGTCTGGTGTGGGACTTTGAATCCATGACTGTCTGACTCAAGAGGCGAGGGTGCTACCCACTGAGCCACGGCTGACACTTAGAGGAGAAAAGGGAGGAGATCACTGTTAGAAAAGGCAGAGTGGGGTAGGGAGGGAGCAGTAGGGATGGAACAGGTGTGCTCGAAGGGGGAGGAAGTGTCGGAGGAGTAGGGTGGGGGCGGCTAGGCTAGCATTTGATGATAAGGGCTAGCTCATCACACCAGCGGTTTGAGTGGGGAAAAGTGATGGAAGGTGTCGCCGGAGGGGAGAGGCTTCGATGAGGGAGAGGAAGTCACTGCCCATGAAATATGTTTCTGTCAATGCCAGGATATCAACAACAACAAGAAGTTTCATTTATATAGCGCCTTTAACATAGAAGCGTCCCAAAGTGCTTAACCGAAGAGTTATCAGACAAAACTGTCTGATGCATTTTGGCAGGAGGACCAGGGAGAGGCAATATACACTTAATGGCACAGTTTTAAAGAGTGTGCAGGGACAGAGCGACCTGGGAGTTAATGTGCATAGGTCCCTGAAGGTGGCGGGACATATTGAGAGAGTGGTTAGCAAAGCTTGGGTTTCATAAATAGAGGTATTGAGTACAAAAGTAAAGAAGTTATGCTGAATCTTTATAAAGCGCTGGTTCGGCCACAACTGGAGTATTGCATCCAGTTCTGGTCACCACATTTTAGGAAGGATGTGAAGGCCCTTGAGAGGGTACAGAGGAGATTTACCAGAATGGTTCTGGGGATGAGGGATCTTAGCTACAAGGACAGGTTGGAGAAGCTGGATTTGTTTTCATTAGAGCAAAGGAGGTTGAGGGGTGATTTGATAGAACTGTGCAAGGTTATGACGGGTTTGGATAGGCTAGACGGGGAAAGGCTGTTCCCACTAGTTGATGGTACAAGGATTGGGGGACACAGATTTAAGGTTTTGGGCAAGAGATACAGGGGGGATGCGAGGGGATCCTTTTTTACGCAGCGAATGGCGAGGACCTGGAACTCGCTGCTGACGGAAGTGGTGGAAGCGGACACACTCAATGTTTTCAAGGGGAGACTGGATAGGCACTTGAGGGAAATAAACTTGCAGAGCTAGGGGGATAGAGCGAGGGAATGGGACTGACTGGATTGCTCTACAGAGAGCTGGCACGGACTCGATGGGCCGAATGGCCTCCTGCTGTGCCGTTATGACTCTAAAATGAAAGCAGAGACAAAGGAGATAATAGGAGGGATGACTAACAGCTCGGTCAAAGAGGTAGGTTTTAAGGAGCGTCTTAAAGAAGGAGAGCGTGAAGTGGAGAGGTTTATGGAGGGAATTCCAGAGCTTAGGCAGCCAACTGTTTACTTCCCTCTAAAGTGGCTTAGCGAGCCAGTCAGTTGTATCAAAACCGCTACAAAGAATAGCCTTTTTTTTTATTCATTCAGAAACCCCAGCATTTATTGCCCATCCCTAATTGCCTGTGAGTAGGTGGTGGTGAGCCACCTTCTTGACAACTGAGTGGCTTGCTAGGCCATTTCAGAGGGCAGTTAAAAAAGAAAGACTTGCATTTATATGCTGCCTTTCACGACCACCAGATGTCCCAAAGCACTTTACAGCCAATGAAGTACTTTTTGAAGTGTAGTCACTGTTGTAACATAGGAAGAGTCAATCACATTGCTGTGGGTCTGGAGTCACAGAGGCCAGACCAGGTAAAGACGGCAGATTTCCTTCCCTAAAGGACATCAGTGAATCAGGTGGGTTTTTACGACAATCCGGTAGTTTCATGGTCACCATTACTGATACTAGCTTTTTATTCCAGGTTTATTTAATTAACTGAATTTAAATTCCCCAGCTGTCGTGGTGGGATTGTGAATTCTCAGATCATTAGTTGAGGCCTCGGGATTACTCATCCAGTAACATAACCACGATGCTACCTTCACCGCACAAAGTGCAGCGCTTCAAGAAGAAGACCCACCACCACCTTCTCAGGGAAACTAGGGATGGGCAATAAATGCCGGGCTTGCCAGCGAAGCCCACATCCTGAGAATGAATTAAAAAATATATATATTTATCTGAAACTAGGGTTTTGTGGATTTTTTCCCCACAAAAAGTCACTAGGACCAGATGGGATGCATCCTAGGACGCTGAGGGAAGTGAAGGAAGAAATCGCGGAGGTACTGGCCATAATCTTCCAATCCTCCTTAGAAACGGTGGTGGTGCCAGAGGACTGGAGAATTGCAAATGTTACACCATTGTACAAAAAAGGGTGTAAAGATAAACCCAGCAACTACAGGCCAGTCAGTTTAACCTCGGTAGTGGGGAAGCTTTTAGAAACAATAATCGTGTTTAACTAACTTGATCAAGTTTTTTGATGAGGTAACAGAGAGGGTTGATGAGGGTAATGCGGTTGATGTGGCGTACATGAACTTCCAAAAGGCGTTCGACAAAGTGCCACATAATGGGATTGCCAGCAAAGTTGAAGCCCATGGAATAAAAGGGACAGTGGCAGCATGGATACGGAATTGGCTAAGTGACAGGAAACAGAGAGTAGTGGTGAACGGTTGTTTTTCAGACTGGAGGAAGGTATTATACAGTGGTGTTCCCCAGGGGTCGGTACTCGGACCACTGCTTTTCTTGATATATATTAATGACTTGGATGTGGGTGTACAGGGCACAATTTCAAAATTTGCAGATGACTCAAACTTGGAAGTATAGTGAACAGTGAGGAGGATAGTGATAGACTTCAAGAGGACATAGACAGGGTGGTGGAATGGGCAGACACGTGGCAGATGAAATTTAACGCAGAAAAGTGCGAAGTGATACATTTTGGTAGAAAGAATGGGGAGAGGCAATATAAACTAAATGGTACAATCCTAAAGGGGGTGCATGAACGGAGAGGCCTGGGGGTATATGTGCACAAATCGTTGAAGGTGGCAGGGCAGGTTGAGAAAGCAGTTAAAAAAAACTTATGGGATCCTGGGCTTCATGAATAGAGGTATAGAGTACAAAAGCGTGGAAATTATGATTAACCTGTATAAAACACTGGTTCGGCCTCAACTGGAGTATTGTGTCCAATTCTGGGCACCGCACTTTAGGAAGGATGTGAAGGCCTTAGAGAGGGTGCAGAAAAGATTTATGAGAATGATTCCAGGGATGAGGGACTTCAGTTATGTGGATAGACTGGAGAAGCTGGGGTTGTTCTCCTTAGAGCAGAGAAGATTGAGAGGAGATTTGATAGAGGTGTTCAAAATCATGAGGGGTCTGGACAGAGTAGATAGAGAGAAACTGTTCCCATTGGTGGAAGGGTCGAGAACCAGAGGACACAGATTTAAGGTGATTGGCAAAAGAACCAAAGGCGACATGAGGAAAAACTTTTTTACTCAGCGAGTGGTTATGATCTGGAATGTACTGCCTGAAAGGGTGATGGAGGCAGACTCAATCGTGGCTTTAAAAATTGAGTTGGATAAGTACCTGAAGGAAAGAAATTGCAGGACTACGGGGGAAGGGCGGGGGAGTGGGACTAGCTGAGGTGCTCTTGCAGAGAGAGCCGGCACGGGCTCAACGGGCTGAATGGCCTCCTTCTGTGCTGTAACCATTCTATGATTCTATAAATACCAGGATGGTTCTGTGATCTGTCCCTCCCAGCGTCTTGGGAGACGATAGGTGCGGAGGCTGATATTTTCTGTTTATTAGAATAGAAAGTCAGGGGCCACATGTTGATTGGTGGAATGAACCCCCCCATTTCCACCACAACAGCATCAGCTGCAGGACATCACTGTGCCAAGACTTTAACAAGAATGATACCAGAACTGAGAGGTACCAGCCCTAATTTCTTCTTATGTGGCTCGGTGTCAAATTTTTTGTCTTATAATACTCCTGTGAAGCGCCTTGGGACGTTTTACTACATTAAAGGCGCTATATAAATACAAGTTGTTGTCGTTGTTGTTTTAACGATCAGGAAAGACTGAACAGGCTGGGGCTCTTTTCTCTAGAAAAGAGAAGGCTGAGGGGTGACCTGATAGAGGTCTTTAAAATTATGAAGGGGTTTGATAGGGTAGACGTAGAGAAGATGGAGGAGTCCAAAACTAGGGGCCATAAATATAAGACAGTCACTAATAAATCCAATAGGGAATTCAGGAGAATCTTCTTTACCCAGAGAGTGGTGAGAATGTGGAACTCCCTACCACAGGGAGTGGTTGAGGCGAATAGTATAGATGCATTTAAGGGGAGGCTGGACAAACACATGAGGGAGAAAGGAATAGAAGGTTATGCTGATGGGGTTAGAGGAACAACACCAGAACAACTTGTATTTATATAGCGCCTTTAACGTAGTAAAACATCCCAAGGCGCTTCACAGGAGTGTTATAAGACATAAATTTGACACCGAGCCACATAAGGAGAAATTAGGGCAGGTGACCAAAAGCTTGGTCAAAGAGGTAGGTTTTAAGGAGCGTCTTAAAGGAGGAAAGAGAGGTAGAGAGGTTTAAGGAGGGAATTCCAGAGCTTAGGGCCCAGGCAGCTGAAGGCACGGCCACCAATGGTGGAGTGATGGAAATCAGGGATACTCAAGAGGGCAGAATTAGAGGAGCGCAGATATCTCAGGGAGGTTGTGGGGCTGAAGGAGATTACAGAGATAGGGAGGGGCGAGGCCATGGAGGGATTTGAAAACAAGGAAGAGAATTTTGAAATTGAGCCGCTGCTTAACTGGGAATCAGTGTAGGTCAGCGAGCACAGGGGTGATGGGTGAACGGGACTTGGTGCGAGTTAGGACACGGGCAGCCGAGTTTTGGATGACCTCAAGTTTACGGAGGGTAGAATGTGGGAGGGCAGCCTGCAGTGCATTGGAATAGTCAAATCTAGAGGTAACAAAGGCATGGATGAGGGTTTCAGCAGCGGAGGAGCTGAGGCAGGGGCGGAGACGGGCGATGTTACGGAGGTGGAAATAGGCGGTCTTAGTTATGCCGCGACTATGTGGTCGGAAGCTCATTTCAGGGTCAAATATGACACCAAGGTTGCGAACAGTGTGGTTCAGCCTCAGACAGATGTAAGGGAGAGGGATGGAGTTTGTGGCTAGGGAACGGAGCTCATGGCGGGGACCGAAAACAATGACTTCTGTTTTCCCAATATTTAATTGGAGAAAATTTCTGCTCATCCAGAACTGGATGTCGGAGAAGCAGTTTGACAATTTAGAGACAGTGGAGGGGTCGAGAGAAGAGGTAGTGAGGTAGTGCTGGGTATCGTCAGCGTACATGTGGAAACTGATGCTGTGTTTTCGGATGATGTCGCCAAGGGGCAACATATAGATGAGAAATGAGAGGGGGCCAAGGATAGATCCTTGGGGGACCCCAGAGGTAACGATGCGGGAATTGCAGGTGATTTTCTGGCTATGATTAGATAGATAAGAATGGAACCAGGCAAGTGCAGTCCCACCCAGCTGGACGATGGTGGAGAGGCGTTGGAGAAGGATGGTGTTGACAACTGTGTCAAAGGCTGCAGACAGGTCGAGAAGGACAAGGAGGGACAGTTTACCTTTGTCACAGTCACAAAGGATGTCATTTGTGACTTTGATGAGAAACGTTTCGGTACTGTAGCAGGGGCGGAAACCTGATTGGAGGGATTCAAACATGGAGTCTCGGGAAAGATGGGCACGGATTTAGGAGGCGATTTGGGTTCAAAGACTTTGGAGAGGAAAGGGAGGTTGGAGATGGGGCGGTAGTTTGCAAGGACAGAGGGGTCAAGGGTTGTTTTTTTGAGGAGAGGGGTGATGATGGCAGATTTGAAGGAGAGGGGGACAGTACCTGAGGAGAGCGAACCGTTAACAATATCAGCTAACATGGGAGCCAGAAATTGACGGGTCAGCAGTTTAGTGGGAATAGGGTTGAGGGAGCAGGAAGTGGGTCTCAAGAAAGGTGGGCAGAGGCTCATGTGGGACATAAACACCAGCATGGACCAATTGGACCGAATGGCCTGTTTCTGGGCTGTAAATTCCAGGGAATTCTATGTAAGAGGAGATCTTAGGCTGTGCCCAGAGGTAGAGCATGAGAACGAACCAATGATTCGTCCAGTGGTGAGTTTGTAATCTTGTACCTCCAGGTAGGAAGATTGTAATTAGAGAGATATCTGTGTTAAATCACATTGTAATGGCATTAAATTTCAGCCCAATGGAAAAGCATCTTAAATAAGGAAAGAAGACAGGCGGCGGGGGAATGCCGGACTTGCTAAAAATATTTGGAGCTTTAACATCAATCCCCTCTTAGCCTTTGCTCTACCGCAGAGATATAAAGGAATTGGCACATTTGCCATGCGCAAACAAAGCAACTTTAGGTCATCTTGCATGTGGAATATGATATAGAGTCATATAGAGTCATAACGGCACAGAAGGAGGCCATTCGGCCCATCGAGTCCGTGCCGGCTCTCTGTAGCGCAATCCAGTCAGTCCCATTCCCCCGCTCTATCCCCGTAGCCCTGCAAGTTTATTTCCCTCAAGTGCCTATCCAGTCTCCCCTTGAAAACAGTGAGTGTCTCCGCTTCCACCACTTCCGTCGGCAGCGAGTTCCAGGTCATCACCACTCGCTGCGTAAAAAGGTTTTTCCTCGCGTCCACCCTGTATCTCTTGCCCAAAACCTTAAATCTGTGTCCCCTAGTCCTTGTACCATCAACTAGTGGGAACAGCCTTTCCCCGTCTAGCCTATCCAAACCCGTCATAATCTTGTACACCTCTATCAAATCACCCCTCAACCTCCTTTGCTCTAATGAAAACAAATCCAGCTTCTCCAACCTGTCCTTGTAGCTAAGATCCCCCATCCCCAGAACCATTCTGGTAAATCTCCTCTGCACCCTCTCAAGGGCCTTCACATCCTTCCTAAAGTTTGGTGACCAGAACTGGACATAATAGATGTGCCGAATTTTAATATCACAGTGAAGGTGACATGGCAGTACATCAAAACACAAGGGGGTCGATCGTGACGTTGTGCGATAGTGTAAAACGGGCGATGGCGAGTCGGCTACTCGTTTTACTTCTCCCCCGCTCCCGATTTTTGAAGTCACTGGAAATATAAACGGGGAGAGATGTAAAACGGCCCGCCGACTCGCCACCGCCTGTTCTGCAGAATCGAACAAAGTCAAGATCGAGCCCAAAGTCGCTTGCTGATGAATGGGTAGAAAGTTCTCAGGGAAAATCCAAGCCTCTTCTGATGCTGGCGGCCAAGCAATCTGCTCAATGAATGTGCCGTTAAAAATCATGGCAAATGCCCGACAACCCTCCGGGATCACGGCACTGCTCCAATTCTGGCCTCTTGCGCATCCCTGATTTTTGACCAAGCTTTTGGTCACCTGTCCTAATGCCTCCTTATGTGGCTCAGTGTCAATGTACTGGTTTACGAGAGGGGTTGACTGGCCATTCATCTCATTTGTTGTTTGTGTATCTTGCTTGTGTGAAACTTGACTGCTGCATTTGCTTACATAACAACACATCAAAGAGCAAATCATTGAATGTGAAGCAATTTAGGATGCCCTGAGGATATGATAAGGTGCTATATAAGGTGCTATTTCTAGATGTAGGTTATGATGCGGAGATGCCGGTGTTGGACTGGGGTGGACAAAAATGAGAAGTCGCACAACACCAGGTTATAGTCCAACAGTTTTATTTGAAATCACAAGCTTTCGGAGCTGCTGCTCCTTCGTCAAAGCCCAGTAGTGCCCGATACCCTACAACCCTCCAAGATCATGGCACTGCAGCAGCTCTGAAAGCTTGTGATTTCAAATAAAACTGTTGGACTATAACCTGGTGTTGTGCGACTTCTCATAGATGTAGGTTGTCAAGGCATCGGAGAGGATGCAGAGGAGATTTACTAAAATGGCACCAGGGATGAGGGACTTCAGTTACGTGGAGAGATTTAGAGAAGCTGGGATTGTTCTCCTTAGAACAGAGAAGGTTAAGGGAAGATTTAATAGAGATGTTCAAAATGATGATGGGTTTTGATAGAGTAAATAAGGAGAAACTGTTTCCACTGACAGGAGGGTCAGTAACCAGAGGACACAGATTTAAAGTAATTGGCAAAAATGCTAGAGGCGACATGAGGATCATTCTTTTTACGCAGCGAGTTGTTGTGATCTGGAACGCGCTGCCTGAAAGGGCGGTGGAAGCAGATTCAATAATAACTTTCAAAAGGGAATTGGAGAAATACATGAAAAGGAAAGATTTGCAGGGCTATGGGGAACGAGCAGGGGAGAGTGGGACTACTTGGAGAGCCAGCACAGGCACAATGGGTCAAATGACCTCCTTCTGTGTCGTATCATTCTATGGGCAACTTTGGGGGAAGTTTGGCTTGGTGGGCTAGAGGAAAAGAGGGAAACGGCAGAGGCAGCTGAACGGATCGTCTTAATCTTAGTGACCAAGATGTCCATCAGCTCCTCGCACTTGTTGTTGGCGGTGAGGGTGGAGGGGGCAGGGGAGAGGGGTTGAAGGAGACGGTTGGTAGTGGAGAAAAGAAGCTGGGGGTTATTTTTAGATCCCTAAATGATCCTGGAGTAGGGAGCAGTTTTGGCAGAAGACAGCAAAGCCCGATAGTGCCCGATACCCTACAACCCTCCAAGATCACGGCACTGCTCCAATTCTGGCTTCTTGGTACTAACCCGATTTTTGACCAAGCTTTTGGTCACCTGTCCTAATGTCTCCTTATGTGGCTCAGTGTCAAATTTTGTTTGATAATCGCTCCTGTGAAGCACTTTGGGAGGTCAAAGGTGCTATATAAATGCGAGTTGTTGTTGTTGATGTGTTTCCAGCCAGATCTGGCGATGAATGGCTAAACCAGCTGTCCGCCATAATCGTTCAAATGTGCGTCCCCCCCATACCAGTTTTTGCAATGCAGGCCATGTAAGACCCCAAAACGCTAAAACCGACAGTCACGAAAATGCAAAAAAAATGAATGAAGCGGCAATTATTTGTGGTTTTTCCGCAAAAATATAAAGTTTACTGCGTTAACCAGATCAATTGGGGAAGCTTGAGCTCCTCGACCACCATCAAAAATCCATAGACAAGCAATTTGTCTTGTTGAAGGAAGGAAGGAAGTCTTCTTGAATCTAGTAAAAAGAAGCCTGTCATTTGTTTTCCATCACAATTACTGTGACTAATAACTCCTGTAGGTTTGGGAACAATTCCTAGCACTGTACGTTGTGCTGAATAGTGAAGACAAACTTTTATATTTTGAGTGAGTTTACTTCCAATTTACAATTTGATTTGCCATTTAGCGCTCAAGTCTGTGATTTGAAGGCTGACGCTGTCTGCCTCTTCGGAGGGATGTGATTTATGATGCCCACGTAAATTGGGGCCGATAGGGTCAACAGAGGTCAAACTAATGATAACAGGTATAATGACAAGGATGATTGTGTTAGGTCATAGGTCATGATTTCAAAGGAAGCCATCAGCCCTGAAATGCCTCGGGGCTTTTTTCACCCAACAACTTCTGTCTTGTCTGTTAAGAGCATGACATGAACCAGTTAAGCTGTAAACTGTCACAGTTGATCCAGGGACATGGGCTATTAGACCCTGTCAATCCAGTCATACAGACCTCAGTAAGGTGGCCTGTTCATTGATGGAAGTAATAGAGTGTTATACGAACTCATGTCAGATCTGTGCAATCAGCAAGAAAGACACAAAAAGAAAGAACTTGCATTTCTTCAGCACCTTTCACGACCTCAGGACGTCCCAAAGCGCTTTACAGCCAATGAAGTACTGTTTGAAGTGTAGTCACTGTTGTAATGTAGGAAACGTGGCAGCCAATTTACGCACAGCAAGCTCCCACAAACAGCAATGTGATAATGACCAGTTAATCTGTTTTTTTGGTGACGTGATTGAGGGATAAATATTGGCCAGGACACCGGGGAGAACTCCCCTGCTCTTCTCCAAAATAGTGCCATGGGACCTGTTACGTCCACCCGAGAGAGCAGACGGGGCCTCGGTTTAACGTCTCATCCGAAAATAGCAACCTAGTGGCTCGGCTAGCTAACTAACTTTGTCTTTGCATCATTATCACAGTGACCCCAAAGTTTGATTTGTTTAAATTTCAAATAATAATCTTGCGCTCAGTACTTCCCCACTCTCAACTTTAAACATTCTCCAGGCATCAGACAGGTTAGGTTGGGTAAAGGGGGTCGGCACTGTCGTGGTATTGCCCCGGCCATATGCTGTAATCCTGGTCTCGGAAGGACACTCCCAACCGCATTAGTGCGACATTTCCGTTAACTGCACTGGCCATCTTTACCCACTCATCAAGCTTGCTAATTATCACCAAATTAGATTCACTGTGAACAAGGCTCATTTCTCATTGCTCACTTCACAGCTCAGAGACAAGAGGGAATACCAGAGGCTGCTGTCCTGTCAGTCTCAGGTGGATTCGAGTCCAGGTCCGGGGTGCACTCGCCCACCACGCAAAGTCCCTACAGCAGAAACTTATGGTTATTTACACAGAACGGTTGCCAATCAATCTTAATTTAACCTGCTAGTTACATCAAGGAAAAGAGTTTACACGTCTTCCATGGAATTACATGGGTAAAGAGGTTTTATCCTGAATTCCCTATTGGATTTATTAGTGACTATCTTATATTTATGGCCACTTAGTTTTGGACTCCCCCACAAGTGGAAACATCTTCTCCACATCTAACCTGTCGAAACCCTTCATAATTTAAAAAATCTCTTATCAGGTCACCCCTCAGCCTTCTCTTTTGCTTCGATTCTCTAGTCACAGGCTGGGTGGGCAGCCCACTTCTCAGGCTTCTAGCTACAGTATTCTAGGAATATTAGGAACAGGAGGAGGCCATTCAGCCCCTCAAGCCTGTTCCACCATTCAATGAGATCACGGCTGATCTCTGTCTCAACTTCATTTACCCGCTTTTCCTCCATATCCCTCGATACCCTTAACCAACAAAAATATATCAATCTCAGTCTTAAAAGCTCCAAATGTCCCCCAGCATCCACAGCCTTTTGGGGGAGAGAGTTCCAGATTTCCACTGCCCTTTGTGTGAAAAAGTGTTTCCTGATTTCCCTCCTAAATGGCCTAGCTCTAATTTTAAGATTATGCCCCCTAGTTCTTGATTCCTGGAGGAAATCGTTTCTCCGTATCTGTGCTAGTCAGATAGTTGCATGAGAGCAACATGGGTTGACTGGGTCTATGCTAAGGTTGGAAACTCAGAGTGTACATCCTCTCTGCTTTATTTTAAAAAAATTTTAATTTATTCATTCATGAGATGTGGGCGTCGCTGGCATTTATTGCCCTTGAGAAGGTGGTGGTGAGCCGCCTTCTTGAACCGTTGCAGTCTGTGTGGTGAAGGTACTCCCACAGTGCTATTAGGGAGGGAGTTCCAGGATTTTGACCGAGCGACGATGAAGGAACGGCCGATATCTATCCAAGTCAGGATGGTGGGTGACTTGGAGGGGAACTTGGAGGTGATGGTATTCCCATGCGCCTGCTGCCCTTGTCCTTCTAGGTGGTAGAGGTCACAGATTTGGGAAGTGCTGCCGAAGGAGCCTTGGCGAGTTGCTGCAGTGCATCTTGTAGATGGTACACACTGCAGCCACGGTGCGCCGGTGGTGGAGGGAGCATGACATTTTAGGAAGTGTGTGATGTACTCAAGATGTTTCATGTTATATATATAAAAAAACTTTGTTGGGAACTATCATCCACCATTAAGAAATCCTTAGTGTAGAATCACATAGAATTTACAGCACAGAAACAGGCAATTTGGCCCAACAGGTCTATGCCGGTCTTTATGTTCCACACAAGCCTCCTCTTGCCACTGTAGTTTCAATTTTCATTGGATTGGCTTGATTTTGCAAAGCTTTGTGGTGTTCCCATGCACCTGCTGCCCTTGTCCTTCTAAAGTCGCACAACACCAGGTTATAGTCCAACAGTTTTATTTGAAATCACGAGCTTTCGGAGCGCTGCTCCTTCGTCAGGTAAAGTGAGGGAATACAAATCAGCAAAGCATATATAGATAGAGAACAATGTGTAGCGTACAATGTCAGACGACTACAGTAAATCTTACTGACTGCCCTCCATCACACCTCGGCAGAGATACAATCAGTCAGGAAGGCATTACATCAAAGACACAGCAAAATACAGATTTTTGTTAACGAAAGGTATTAAGGGATATGGGGCAAAGGCGGGTATGTGGAGTTAGGTCACAGATCAGCCATGATCTTATTGAATGGCGAGATAGGCTCGAGGGGCTAAACGGCCTCCTCCTGTTTCTATGTTCCTATATTGTATGGGCCAATATTGTCCTGGTCAAGATTTATCCCTCTAGCAACATCACTAAAAAAAAAACAGATTATCTGGTCATTATCTCATTGCTGTTTGTGGGATCTTGCTGTGCGCAAATTGGCTGCCGTGTTTCCCACATTACAACAGTGACTACACTTCAAAAGTACTTCATTGGCTGTAAAGCGCTTTGGGACGTCCTGAGCTCGCGAAAGGCGCGATAGAAATGCAAGTCTTTCTTCCTGACGGTGGGAAAAAAATTAAAGTCCTTCCTGTTCTTGCCCCAAGATCAGGACTTTGATTCAGAGTGATCACCATACTGTCGCGTCCCTGCTCTCACCCTTGACTGACAGCCGGGCAGCCATTAATCATTGCTTACTATTGCCATTTTTACATTGATGTATTCATGTCGGTAATTACGATTCATTAAGTGGCCGATAAACTGCATTTGGCAAAATACAGTCAATGTGTGGAGCAAAGCACTTAAGGAAATCACATAATGGCAAAGTGAATGACTTATCCTCTAAATGAACTGTTGTTAGACGGACATTAGTTTCAGTTGCGGGACAATTGGCGCTTTGTCTGTGCGGTCCAAGTTATACCTTGCCTATGGGGAGCTGCCAGTCGCAGAACTTCGAACGTGGCTCTTTGAAGCTCGGTGAATGAGTGTAACCCTTACGTACAATCTGTGGGTAATGAAGGCTTGGCGACGGGGCAGACTTTTTACTGTAGTAATTGGCTAACTGTACTTATCCTAATTCGCTACATTTTCATACATAGTTAGCATGTCAAGCATATGAAAAGAGGTACAGAATCTGCTTTGAAAGGGCAGCACAATGACATGTTATACTCTCCAGCAGGTGAAGCCTGTCGAGGCAGCCAGATCCAATGGCTCGCATTTTTTGAGTGGAAGGTCCCGTTCAGTTGGAAGTCCCATTTAGTTGGGAGTGCTGCATCTGGCAACGACTCTACTCTGCTGCACTTGTCGTCCCTGGAAGTTTTATTTTCAGTGCGGCGGCGAGGAAGCTACAAGGAAGAATTGCTCCAGGCTTAGCGAACCTATGAAAGCAGCCTCGGAGTTCCCTTTTCTAATAGGGCGACAACAATGGTACGTTGCACTAAGCAGCAGGTGATGCTGCTTAAAAGTTGGCAACTCCAATATTTGTTTGCCATGTTCGAATAGGAGCCTCATTTAACAAACGCTCAGCTGAATACAGTGTGTAGACAGCAATGTGTCTGATAGGTTCCCAGTTATGAAGGACCCCTACTTTACAGTATACTGGGCTGAGAGAGCTGCAGGCATACAACGACATTAGCATTTGTATGGAGAAGTTCTGGCATGACCAGTTGAAGTCTGGAACGAATTCATTTATAAATGATAAAATATAAATAAATACAGAATGATAATTTACAACCCTCAATGCACTTTATTGACATGGGGAAGGGGAGGTGGGGGGGGGGGGGGGAAGATAGTGCGAGAACAACATTTGCTCATTCGCATTGCGTTTCCTTGGCTACAGCACCGAGCTAGCTGCAAGTTGTTGTGAGTTTGACTTGTTTGGTCTGATTAGTCCCATTTAATTAAATTATCGCTCCTTTCATGCAGTTGTTTTGGGCATTTTTTAAAAGCTTATTGTAACTTCATGATACTAATGAGAGGTTCCTGTCTAACTGGGCCCTGGGCAGGCCGATTGTAACTTCTCAGCACCTCAAGTAAAACTCGGATTTACTTTAAATTGCAAGATTTAAAAGGAAACCAAACAGGACATTGAGCTAGAAACGACAGGGAGGGGGGTGGGGGGAATAGATTAACTCTGCCCAAACAGGAGTGGGAATTGGGATGAAAGATAGACTTGCATTTATATAGCGCCTTTCACAACCTCAGGACGTCCCAAAGCGCTTTACAGCCAATCAAGTACTGTTGAAGTATAGTCGCTGTCGTAATGTAGGAAACGCGGCAGAAAATTTGCGCACAGCAAGCTCCCACAAACAGCAATGTGATAACTGACCAGATAATCTGTTTTTCAGTGATGTTGGTGGAGGGATAAATATTGGCCCCAGGACCAGTGTTCCCGCTAAGCCGCGTGGCCGCACAGTCATCCGCAAGGTCCCGCGCAGGCCGCTCACTGCGAGAAGATTTGAATGGGCCGCGCAGGAGGCAGTGTGGCTGACGGGGGGACATTCACCAGGGCACCGGGGAGAACTCCCCTGTGTTTGTTCAAAGTAGTCACTGCGGGATCTTTCACGTCCGCCTGAGAGAGCAGACGGGGCCTCGGCTTAACGTCTCATCCGATAAAGAAATAAAAAAGAAAAAGAAGGATCATCTAAGCAAAACAACGGTTGAAACAGAGAGAACAGTTGTAAAGTAGGCCCGGGGGTGGGACCCAGGCACCATTCCCTTTCCTTTGCGCTCCTCCTTTCGGCCGTGTCGTCAAGAAAGAGAGACACCAAACGATGGTCTTCATCGGTGGCCACATCGCTCCAGACTACATAAGAACATAAGAACGTAAGAAATAGGAGCAGGAGTCGGCCATTTGGCCCCTCGAGCCTGCTCCGCCATTCAATAAGATCATGGCTCATCTGATCTTGGCCTCAACTCCACTTTCCCGCCGATCTCCATAACGCTTGCATACCTTGTAGCTCAAATATCTGTCTATCTCCGCCTTGAATATATTCAATGACTCCGCCTCCACAGCTCTCTGGGGTAGAGAATTCCAAAGATTCACGACCCTCTGAGAGAAGAAATTCCTCCTCATCTCCGTTTTACTACGTTAAAGGTGCTATATAAATGCTCTCACAGAGCCCCCCCTACAAGCTAAACTCAGAGTGCCATGGGCATTAATGAGTGAGCACACCGCCTCAATGGAGGAACGTCCCAAGGAGACCCAAGAAGATTGAGGAGAACACGATAATAAATTTCAATTTAATAAAAAATTCTTAATGAGCCCATGGCGTCAATTGAAAATGTAAAGCCACTGATGGGATCTCTTACGGGCTCTAGCCCATGCTTCAGGTACATCTATAGTCTTATGTCTGTGCGCTCTTCTTGTCAACTTTATCCATTATAAATTCCTTTGTCCACAGCTACAACGGGTACTGCCAATGGAAACATGTCACGCTGTAATTGCAACCTCCTGCCAGCGGAGGTGCTGCAGTGCCACCACTGGCGGGATGGTGTAAATACAAACAAGAAAGAAAGACTTGCATTTATATAGCGCCTTTCAAGACCACCGGACGTCTCAAAGCGCTTTACAGCCAATGAAGTACTTTTGGAGTGGAGTCACTGTTGAAATGTGGGAAACGCGGCAGCCAGTTTGCGCACAGCAAGGTCCCACAAGCAGCAGTGTGAGAATGACCAGATCATCTGTTTTAGTGATGTTGGTTGAGGGATAAATATTGGCCCCAGGACACCGGGGAGAACTCCCCTACTATTCTTCGAAATAGTGCCATGGGATCTTTTACAACCACCTGAGAGGGCAGACGGGGTCCTCGGTTTAACGCCTCATCCGAAAGATGGCACCTCCGACAGTGCAGCACTCCCTCAGCACTGCACTGGAGTGTCAGCCTAGATTTATGTGCTCAAGTCCCTGGAATAGGACAACCTGACAAGTAAACATTATTAATGTGGACATAGATATTTGTAATGGGAAAAGTTGACAGGAAATCTGAATGGATGTAAGGGTGTGAGCCCAGCAGTTACATTGGGATCGCACCTGCCAACAACAACTAGCATTTATACAGCACCTTCAACGTAGTAAAATGATGCCAAAGCTCTTCACAGGAGCGATTATCAAACAAAATTTGACACCGAGCCACATGAGCAGATATTAGGGCAGATGACTAAAAGCTTGGTCAAAGAGGCAGGTTTTAAGGAGCATCTTAAAGGAGGAGAGAGAGGCGGAGAGGTTTAGGAAGGGAATTCCAGAGCTTAGGGCCCAGGCAGCTGAAGGCACGGCCGCCAATGGTGGAGCGATTATAATCAGGGATGCGCAAGAGGCCAGAATTGGAGGAGCGCAGAGATCTCGGGGGGTTGTGGGGCTGGGGGAGATTACAGAGATAGGGAGGGGCGAGGCCATGGAGGGATTTGAAAACAAGGATGAGAATTTTAAACGTGAGGCATTGCCAGACCGGAAGCCAATGGAGGTCAGCGAGCACAGGGGTGATGGGTGAACGGGACTTGGAGCGAGTTAGGACACGGGCAGCCAAGTTTTGGATGAGTTGAAGTTTATGGAAGGTGGAAGAAGTTGATTCTTAACTACCCTCTGAAGGGGCATAGCAAAAATCACTCAGTTGTATCAAACCGCGACAAAGAATTTTAGCGGTTCAATAAGAAGGCTCACCACCGCCTTCTCAGGGCAACTAGGGATGGGCAATAAATGTCAGACATGGCCAGTGACGCCCACAGCCCCAGAATGAATAGTAAAAAAAACAAACATCCTCTTCAGTGAAAAACTCAGTGTGTATAAAGCAGGGTTCCTTGCTTAAAGCTCACGCTGATTATCTCGATAAAATTAACAAAGATAGGAATTTTGATCTTTTACAGACAATTACATAGACGTTGCAGCACAGAAACAGGCCATTTGGCCCAAGCCGGCGTTTATGCTCCACACGAGCCTCCTCCCACCCCTTCTTCATCTCACTCTATCAGCATATCCTTCTATTCCTTTCTCCCTCATATGTTTATCCAGCCTCTCCTTAAATGCATCTTTGCTATTCGCCTCAACCACTCCCTGTGGTAGCGAGTTCCACATTCTCACCATCCTCTGGGTAAGGAAGTTTCTCCTGAGTTCCCCATTGGAAGTGCCAATTTCTATAGTTAGTAACAGAGGGATGGGTATTGACCCCATTTGTCTGGCGTTAACGGGGCGGTAACGGCCTCACATTGGGGTCGGGAGCCGTCCCCTCCCGTTAACCCTGGCGTTGCGGCCGCCGCCATTTTGAAAGGCCCTGCCGTCGGGTGTCCAAACCGCCCGCCTGTTTCAGGCGATGGGCCCCTTTAAATATGGAAATTGGGTTTCCTGCGTCATGACTAGGAGCCCGCTTGCCATTTTAGGTCGGAACTGGTCAGAGTCTGCACCGCGCTCACTCCGACCCGTCACACGGCCAAGGCTCCGTCTTGAATTATTTTTGTGTCGGCCATTGAGGAGCAGGAGAGGGCCTCCGGGAGCCCCAGCCTCCGTGATCACGAGCACCCCACCACCCCCTCCCCCACCCGCCGCGATTTACCCCCACCCCTGGGTGCACCTCCCATTTCCTGTGCTCAATCCGGAGAGTCGTGACGAGGACGCCTGTACGGCTCGGCGCAGCTCGCCTGGCAAATGGAAATAAGGGCGGGGCCTCAAGATCGCGGTGGGGGGGTGGCCTCTTCACCACCGGAATGGGCGGCCAATCAGCTCTCGCCACCGGTCGGCCAATCAGAAGTCAAAGTAATCCCCAGTGTGTTGTTAATGTGCCGGTGGCTCGGACCAGTTTAATTTTCCTGTAAAGAATCAGATTTTAGGAAATATAGTTTGCAAATGTTGTGAGGCGAGAACGAGGGCATGCAGTGTCAGCCGGGGCTCAGTGGGCAGCACTCTCGCCTCCGAGTCAGGAGATTGTGGGTTCAAGTCCCGCTCCAGAGACTTGAGCGCAAAGTCTAAGCTGAGGGAGTGCTGCACTGTCAGAGGTGCCGTCTTTCAGATGAGATGTTAAACCGAGGCCCCGTCTGCCCTCTCAGGTGGATGTAAAAGATCCTATGGCACTATTTCGAAGAAGAGCAGGAGGGAGTTATCCACGGTGTCCTGGGCCAATATTTATCCCTCAACCTAAAAACAGATTATCTGATCATAATCACATCGCTGTTTGTGGGAGCTTGCTGTGCGTAAATTGGCTGCCATGTTCGCTACATTCCAACAGTGACTACACTGTTGTACAAAGATAGGAATTTTGATCTTTTACATACAATTACATAGAAATTACAGGACAGAAACAGGCCATTTGGCCCAAGCCAGCGTTTATGCTCCCCATGAGCCTCCTCCCACCCCTCTTCATCTCACCCTATCAGCAAATCCTTCTATTCCTTTCTCCCGCATGTGTTTATCTAGCTTCCCCTTAAATGCATCCATGCTATTCGCCTCAACCACTCCTTTGTACTAAACCAGGGGACATAGTCTCAGGATAAGGGGTCGGCCATTTAAGACTGAGATGAGGAGGAATTTCTTCACTCAGAGTGTTTTGAATCTTTGGAATTCTCTGCCCCAGAGGGCTGTGGATGTTCAGTTGTTGAGTATATTCAAGGCCGAGATGGATAGATTTTTGGACTCTTGGGGAATCAAGGGTTATGGGGATCGGGCGGGAAAGTGGAGTTGAGGTCAAAGATCAGCCATGATCTTATTGAATGGCGGAGCAGGCTCGAAGGGCCGTATGGCCGACTCCTGCTCCTAATTCTTATGTTCATATGTCCTTATGATTGGTTGTAAAGAGGTTTGGGACGTCCTGAGGTTGTGACAGACGCTGTATAAATACAAGATCTTCCTTCCTTTCTTTCTAGTGCAGGCTTACCTTATTGGAACAAAGCAAGTCTAGCACCTGTCCCCTCAGGTGCTCCTCTGCTCAGCCAAGCAGTCTCCTGCTCCATCTCACAATCGTTGATTGGTAACAATCGGTGTCCCTTTTCTCTTGCAGATTTGAGATCCTTACAGAAATGAGATTACACTGCAATTAACGGTCGCTGGCAGCCCATGTCAGTAACTTAGATCAACTCTGCTTGAGATCCAGATGGCTGGCTGTCAGAATTAAAAGCCTCACTTTTGTCAAATTAAAGTCACGGGCGTTTGTGTTTGATGCACATTCAATGTTCTGCAAGGGAATTCCGAGCTTCCTCAGGACGTCCCAAAGCTCTTTACAGACAATGAAGTACTTTTTGAAACGTAGTCACTGTTGTAATGTAGGAAACGCGGCAGTCAATTTGCGCCCAGCAAGCTCCCACAAACAGCATCGAGATAAATGAGCAGATAATCTGTTTTTAGTGATGTAGGTTGAGTGATAAAAATTGGCTCCAGGACACCGGGGCGAACTCCCCTGCTCTTCTTCACAAGTACAGCACCGAAGTGTCAGCCTGGATTATATGTTCAAATCTCTGGCGTTGAACCCACAACCTTCTGCCTCATAGGTGAGAGTGCTACCCACTGAGCCACGGCAAAGTTGTGATCCTCTATCACTTATCAATGGTTTACATTCCACCCTACGTAAACTTGAGGTCATCCAAAACTCGGCTGCCCATGTCCTAACCCGCACCAAGTCCCGTTCGCCCATCTCCCCTGTGCTCGCTGACCTACATTGGCTCCCGGTCCAGCAACGCCTCGATTTCAAAATTCTCATCTTTGTTTTCAAATCCCTCCATGGCCTCGCCCCTCCCTATCTCCGTAATCTCCTTCAGCCCCACAACCGCCCCCCCCCCCCCCCGAGATATCTGCGCTCCTCCAATTCTGCCCTCCTGAGCATCCCTGATTATAATCGCTCAACCATTGGTGGCCGTGCCTTCAGCTGCCTAGGTCCTAAGCTCTGGAATTCCCACCCTAAACCTCTCCGCCTCGCTACATCTCTTTCCTCCTGTAAGACGCTCCTTAAAGCCGACCTCTTTGACCAAGCTTTTGGTCACCTGCCCTAATTCTTAATGTCTCTTAATGTCTCTTAATCTCTCCTTTTGTTCTTTCATCCCCTCCCCCTTTTCCCAGCTTTATCCTTGCCTTAAATCTATTTGATTTCCTGCTATTTCCAGTTCTGACGAAAGGTCTTCGACCTGAAACGTTAACTCTGTTTCTCTCTCCACGGATGCTGCCTGGCCTGCTGAGTTTTTCCAGCGTTTTCTGTTGTTATTTCTAATTTATCCTTATGTGGATCGGTGTCAAATTTTTTGTCTTAAAATACTCCTGTGAAGCACCTTGGGACGTTTTACTACGTCAAAGGCGCTATATAAATACAAGTTGTTGTTGTTCTAGTGACATCAGCAACAACAAAAACAACACCTTGCATTTATATAGCGCCTTTAACGTAGTAAAACGTCCCAAGGTGCTTCACAGGAGCGATTATCAAACAAAATTTGACACCGAGCCACATAAGGAGATATTAGGACAGGTGACCAAAAATCTGGTCAAAAAGGTAGATTTTAAGGAGCGATGTAAAGGCGGAGAGAGAGGTAGAGAGGTTTAGGGAGGGAATTCCAGAGCTTGGGGCCCAGGCAGCTGAAGGCACAGCCACCAATGGTGGAGCGATGGAAATCGGGGATGCTCAAGAGGCCAGAATTGGAGGAGCGCAGAGATCTCGGCGGGTTGGAGGACTGGAGGAGATTTCAGAGATAGGGAGGGGCGAGGCCACGGAGGGATTTGAACACAAGGATGAGAAGTTTAAAATCAAGGTGTTGCCGGACCGGGAGCCAGTGTCGGTCAGCGAGCACAGGGGGCGATAGGTGAACGGGACTGGGTGCGAGTTAGGACACGGGCAGCAGGGTTTTAGGTGCGCTGAAATTTACGGAGAGTGGTAGAGTTTACACAGAGCGTTCCCACTCTGTGACAATGCCTTGCCGTCTTGGTGAATTTTATGATTGCTTTTTCTCCTTTGTTGTTGTGTCACCGTGTGAAGGCATTCAGAACTAAAATATCGAAGAAATGTTACGACAAAAAAAAAATCAAAGGCTGTCTCTCCCGGCATCTGCAACTTTCCCCCTGTGGCATGTCCACATGACCCTCCTCTGTAAGATCGCAGACCTTTCCGAATCAATGTTAACCGTGCTTTAAAAAAAAAAGAGAATATGTTGTTGTATTCTCTTGCTGTTTGACCCCTGTCTGTTGCCGGCTTTCCTTTAATGTGCTGAGGGCATGGGATAGGAGCAGATGGCAATTCGACAGCTCGTTCACAGACTCGGTGATAGTCTGCAGGTCCACAAGTAAAAACAAGCTTTCAATTATCTAGTCCACTCGAGCGACGTCGTTAATAAGGAAACCCTTTTTCTGAGCTATATTTTAGTGTGATTTAACGTTAGTGTGTGTCGCTCGGAAGCTGTGCGCAGCGGTATTAGGCACAGAATTTGGCATCGAAACGTTTGAAAAATCTTTGCAGCGAAGTCACTGTTTTTCTACACAAGTTGCAGATATTAAAGAGCTCATGTCCCAAATCTTGCTGTAAAAATAACGGTGTGTTAACGACGCTCGCCGTTATTCATGCGCCAATCGGCCAGCGAGCTCAGGGGATTCGGAGATACGCCGCGAGTGCATCTTGTAGATGATACACACTGCAGCCACGGTGCGCCGGTGGTGGAGGGTGTGAATGTTTAAGGTGGTGGATGGGGTGCCAGTCAAGCGGGCTGCTTTCTCCTGGATGGTGTCGAGCTTCTTGAGTATTGTTGGAGCTGCACTCATCCAGGCAAGTGGAGAGTATTCCATCACACTCCTTACTTGTGCCTTGTAGATGGCGGAAAGGCTCTGGGGAGTCAGGAGGTGAGACACTCGCCGCAGAATACCTAGCCTCTGACCTGCTCTTGTTGCCACAGTATTTATGTGGCTGGTCCAGTTAAGTTTGTGGTCAATGGTGACCCCCAGGATGTTGATGGTGGGGGATTCGGCGATGGTAATGCAGTTGAATGTCAAGGGGCGGTGGTTAGACTCTCGCTTGTTGGAGATAGTCATTGCCTGGCACTTCTGTGGTGCGAATGTTACCTGCCACTTATCAGCCCAAGCCTGAATATCGTCCAGGTCTTGTTGCATGCGGGCATGGACTGCTTCATTATCTGAGGAGTTGTGAATGACGCTGAACACTGTGCAGTCATCAGCGAACATCCCCATTTCTGACCTAATGTTGGAGGGAAGCAGCTGAAAATGGTTGGGCCTAGGACACTGCCCTGAGGAACTCCTGCAGCGATGTCCTGGGGCTGTGATGATTGACCTTCAACCACCACAACCATCTTCCTTTGCGCTAGATATGACTCCAGCCAGTGGAGAATTTTCCCCCCCGATTCCCATTGACTTCAGTTTTACTGGGGCTCCTTGATGCCACACTCGGTCAAATGCTGCCTTGATGTCAAGGGCAGTCACTCTCACCTCACCTCTGGAATTCAGCTCCTTTGTCCATGTTTGGGCCAAGGCTGTAATGAGGTCGGGAGCCAAGTGGTCTTGGCGGAACCCAAACTGGGCATCAGTGAGCAGGCTATTGGTTAGTAAGTGCCGCTTGATAGCACTGTTGATGACACCTTCCATCACTTTGCTGATGATTGAGAGTAGACTAATGGGTCGGTAATTGGCCGGATTGGATTTGTCCTGCTTTTTGTGGACAGGACATACCTGGGCAGTTTTCCACATTGTTGGATAGTTGCCAGTGTTGTAGCTGTACTGGAACAGCTTGGCTAGAGGTGCGGCTAGTTCTGGAGCACAAGTCTTCAGCACGATAGCTAGGATGTTGTCGGGGCCCATAGCTTTTGCTGTATCCAGTGCGAGGGAACAATATTGGCCAGGTCACCAGGGAGAACTCCCCCGCTCTTCTTAGAAATAGTGCCACGGGATCTTTTATGTCCACTTGAGAGAGCAGACAGTGCCTTGGTTTAACGTCTCATCCAAAAGACAGCACATGTGACAGTGCAGCACTGGGAGTGTCGACCTAGATTTTTGTGCTCAAGTCTCTGGAGTGGGACTTGAACCCACAACCTTCTGACTCAGGAGGCTTGGGTGCTACCCACCGAGCCACAGCTGACACTGTGCCTGAATGTAGTAAATTCTGCTTTGAGATTTTAAGAATGTAAAATTTTAAATTTATTTCTTACTTTTCCTTTATGTCTTTTTTCTCTCTCTTTCTTAATCCAATCTTTTTTTCCCTCTTTATTTCTCTTTCTGTACCTGATTTGACTCTAATTCACCTGATTTCCTTCTCCGTCGTTCCTGTTTCTTTCTCAATCCTTAAATCTCATTGGTTGAGGAGATAGACTGTTGGTCCCGTCATTCACCGAGGTCCCAGATGCCCCGTTCCCCTCGCCACGCCGTTATCAGCTCGCACTCCCAGCAAGATACAGGTTGTGGGTTCAAGTCCCACTCCAGAGACTTGAGCACAAAAATCTAGGCTGACACTCCAGTGCGGTACTGAGGGAGTGCTGCACTGTCGGAGGTGCCGTCCTTCAGATGAAACATTAAACCGAGGCCCCGTCTGCTCTCTCGGGTGGATGTAAAAGATCTGATGGCACTATTTCGAAGAAGAGCAGGGGAGTTCTCCCCGGTGTCCTGGGCCAATATTTATCCCTCAATCAACATCACTAAAAACAGATTATCTGGTCATTATCACATTGCTGTTTGTGGGAGCTTGCTGTGCGCAAATTGGCTGCCCCGTTTCCTACATTACAACAGTGACTACACTTCAAAAAGTACTTCATTGGCTGTAAAGCGTTTTGGGACATCCTGAAGTCGTGAAAGGCGCTATAGAAATGCAAATCTTTCTTTTTTTATCTTTCTCCCAGGAATTTAGCCTTCGCAGGGAAAACTCAAACTGCCCGACACAGTGTCGCTGTCCCTTTAAGGAGAGATGATGAATTGGCAATTCATATTTACATCGTAACTGAATCGGAGCCAAGATCAGAAGTAATAAAATGATAAGAGAACACATATAGCCCATGCTGGCCTGCTCCTGGTGAACTGTTCACAGTGCTCCCAGTAAATGGAGACTCTCCACGGTAGACCTGGCCACACTTGCTTGATTAGCGGTAACGTGCGGGTTTGACAGATTCTAGCTGCAGGCCGTTTTTAGATGATGAGGGGTGTTAAGATGCTTACATTTGGGCCGTTATCAAAGTTCATTAAAAAAAAAACAAACGGGCTCAACACCAGCAGCCTTGTTCAGGCTAACGGGGAGCGACAGATTTTTTTTTTGTTTCAAAAATATACTTTATTCATAAAGCTTTTTGTTGAGATACATGACAATACAGTCCACATCTGGTACAATACAAATTAACTGCGGTACATGGCACTCAATTTACAGAGACACGTTACAATACATTTCATTACACATTTTATAAGTCATACAGCCCGAGGGGGTCAAGGTACATTCCAATACTTGTCAGATACAGGTGTTGACGGCACCTGTCTTGTGCGTATGTGGTTTTTTATTTCTCCAGTCTGCCCCTCCCTTCCTCCCTCTCTCGCTGCCTCCCTCCCCTTCTCGCTGGGGCTTGTGCTTTCCTTAACAGATTCGACAGTAAGCATACTGTTGCTGGGGTTGTCAAACAATGGATGACTCCAGAAACACATTTCGCCTGTCACTCTGGTCAAACTGAGTTGCTATCGAAAACCTTTGAGGTCCCACTGCTGGAATAAATAATGCAGGGTTCCGTTGCGGCCACATTATTTTCTGGAGGTGGTGGTTTGAGAGTGACTTTAGGCAGAGACAACAAGGCACAGCTACTTTTGAAAATGACGGATAGGTTAGGCAATTGACTTATGAAAGGTTGGATCTGACACACACACACCCGAAGATTGATAGCTTCAGTGCTTCTGCATCGCCAGTGTTGCACAGCACAGCACGCATGTAAACCGGGAGAGGCGTGCGAAGGATTGGGGCCCCGCATTGCTGCAGCCACACATTGTGTCCCCCCCCCCGATGGGCGGAGATCAGCAGGGATGAAAGGCAAGGCCAAAGGTCAGAGAACGGGCACAATTGCGTGGAGGAGAATGTCACGCTGTGGTGGGGGCCCAGTCTGATGTTCGCAGGCTGTGTCTTGTAGCCACCAGGGGGCCTGAAAGAGGACCAAAAATATCGATCAGTACTTCTGTCTTTAAAACAAACAAAATGCTGGCTGCGAATAAAGATGTGAAAGGGGTCATTTTCCCCCTCACAATAAAGGAGGCTCATGTTGTTCTGCAGATCAAAGAGGAAGATTGGCTCTCTGGTGGGGCACTGAGTTTAAAATTAAATCCCCTTCTGCGCAAATCATAATTTTTTTATTTTAATAAATAATTGCAAATGCGTATATATTCTTACAACTTCTGCTATTACACCTCTTGACTTCGTGAAATGAATCATGGATATCGAGGGAGTGATTATAAGACAGGAATTTAATTCAGGAGCTCAGATGGTTTATATATAAAATAATAAATACCCAGGAGTAATGCAGTGTGAAATAGCATTAATTAATTTTCCATCATTTCTGGTCATTATCACATTGCTGTTTGTGGGAACTTGCTGGGCGCAAATTGGCTGCTGCGTTTCCTACATTACAACAGTGACTACACTTCAAAAAGTACTTCATTGGCTGTAAAGTGCTTTGGAACTTCCCGAGGATGTGAAAGGTGCTATAGAAATACACCTCCCAAACCCGCGAACTCTACCATCTAGAAGGACAAGGGCAGCAGGCACATGGGAACACCACCACCTCCAAGTTCCCCTCCAAGTCACACACCATCCTGACTTACATAGAAACATAGAAGATAGGAGCAGGAGTAGGCCATTCGGCCCCTCAAGCCTGTTCCGCCATTTAATGAGATCATGGCTGATCATCCAAATTCAGTACCCTGTCCCTGCCTTCTCCCCATATCCCTTGATCCCTTTAGCCTTAAGAAATATATCTAACTCCTTCTTGAATATATTTAATGAATTGGCCTCAACTGCCTTCTGTGGTAGAGAATTCCACAGGTTCACCACTCTCTGGGTGAAGAAATTTCTCCTCATCTCAGTCCTAAATGGCTTACCCCTCATCCTTAGACTGTGACCCCTGGTTCTGGACTCCCCCGCCATCGGGAACATCCTTCCTGCATCTAGTCTGTCTAGTCCTGTTAGAATTTTATAAGTTTCAATGAGATCCCCTCTCATTCTTCTAAACTCTAAGCCTAATCGACCCAATCTCTCTTCATACGTCATTCCTGCCATCCCAGGTATCAGTCTGGTGAATCTTCGCTGCACTCCCTCCATGGCAAGAACATCCTTCCTCAGATAAGACAACCAAAACTGCACACAATACTCAAGGTGTGGTACAACTGCAGCAAGACATCCTTGCTCCTGTACTCGAATCCTCTCACTATGAAGGCCAACATACCATTTGCCTTCTTAACTGCCTGCTGCACCTGCATGCTTACCTTCAGCGACTGGTGCAAAAGGACACCCAGGTCTCGTTCCCCTTTTCCCAATCTATTGCCGTTCAGATAATAATCTGTCTTCCTGTTTTTGCCACCAAAGTGGATAACCTCGCATTTATCCACATTATATTGCATCTGCCATGCATCTGCCCAATCACCCAACCTGTCCAAATCATACTGGAGTTTCTCTGCATCCTCCTCACAGCACACACGCCCACCCAGCTTTGTGTCGTCTGCAGACTTGGAGATATTACATCTAGTTCCCTCATCTAGATCATTAATATATATCGTAAATAGCTGGGGTCCCAGCACCGATCCCTGCGGTACCCCACTAGTCACTGCCTGCCACTCGGAAAAAGACCCGTTTATTCCAACTCTTTGCTTCCTGTCTGCCAACCAGTTCTCTATCCAAGTCACTACCTTACCCCCAATCCCATGTGCTTTAACTTTGCACGCTAATCTCTTATGCAGGACCTTATCGAAAGCCTTCTGAAAGTCCAAATACACCACATCCACTGGTTCTCCCATATCTATTCTACCAGTTACATCCTCAAAAAATTCCAGTAGATTAGTCAAGCATGATTTACCTTTTGTAAATCCATGTTGACTTTGTCCGATCCTGTCACTGTTTTCCAAGTGCTCTGCTATTACATCTTTTATAATGGACTCCAGCATTTTCCCCATTACCGATGTCAGGCTTACTGGTCTATAATTCCCTGTTTTCTCTCTACCACCTTTTTTAAATAGTGGGGTTACATTAGCTGCCCTCCAATCTATGGGAACTGTTCCAGAGTCTATAGAATTTTGGAAGATGACCAACAATGCATCTACTATTTCTAGGGCCACTTCTTTAAGTACCCTAGGATGTAGATTATCAGCCCCTGGGGATTTATCAGCCTTCAATCCCATCAATTTCCCTAACACCATTTCCCTACAAATACTGATTTCATTCAGTTCCTCCCTCTCATTAGACCCTATGTTCCCCGACATCTCTGGGAGGTTATTTGTGTCCTCCTTTGTGAAGACAGAACCAAAGTATATATTTAATTGGTCTGCCATTTCTTTGTTCCCCATTATAAATTCCCCTGATTCTGACTGCAAGGGACCTACGCTTGACTTCACCAATCTTTTTCTCTTCACATATCTATAGAAGCTTTTACAATCAGTTTTTATGTTCCCTGCAAGCTTACTCTCATACTCTATTTTCCCCCTCTTAATTAATCCCTTTGTCCTCCTTTGCTGAATCCTAAACTGCTCCCAATCCTCAGGTTTGCTGCTTTTTCTGGCCAATTTATATGTCCTCTCCTTGGATTTTATGCTATCCCTAATTTCCCTTGTTAGCCACGGTTGAGTCACCTTTTTGTTTTATTTTTGTGCTAAACAGGGATGAACAAATTCTGTAGTTCATCCATGCGATCTTTAAATGTTTGCCATTGCCTATCCACCATCAACCCTTTAAGTAACGTTCCCCAATCCATCCTAGCCAACTCGCGCCTCATACCATTGTAGTTTCCTTTATTTAAATTCAGGACCCTAGTCTCTGAGTCAACTACTTCACTCTCCATCTTAATGAAGAATTCTATCATATTATGATCGCTCCTCCCCAAGAGGCCTCGCACAACAAGATTTCTAATTAATCCTTTCTCATTACATAATACCCAGTCTAAGATGGCCTGATCTCTAGTTGGTTCCTCGACATATTGGTCCAGGAAACCATCCCGTATACACTCTAGGAATTCCTCCTCCACAGTATTGTTACTAATTTGGTTAGCCCAATCTATATATAGACTTGGAAATATATCGCCCGTTCCTTCATCATCGCTGGGTCAAAATCCTGGAACTCCCTCCCTAACAGCACTGTGGAAGCACCTTCACCATATGGACTGCAGCGGTTCAAGAAGGCAGCTCACCACCACCTTCTCAAGGGAAATTAGGGATGGGCAATAAATTCTGGCCTTGCCAGCGATGTCCACATCCAGGAACGAATAAAAAAAATGTTATTTCTTTTATGGGGATCCCTCAAGCTTGCAGAATCTGGAGATAGCTTGAGAAGGGTTTTGCCAATGATAGGAAGTCCTTACACAGTTGAAGAGCACAGTGCAGTTTGGGACCTTGGGTGCATTGACTGTAGGGCTGTGACATGCTCCTTTTTGCCAAATGCCTCACTGTTGCTCACCTGCTGTGTGCGGTTGGGAATGGAAGAAAATAATATCGTAATTCATTGACTTAGAATGAAGCAGGAGCTGCTTGTTTCAACGACGACAACAACAACAACTTGCATTTATATCGCGCCTATAACATAGGAAATCATCCCAAGGTGCTTCACAGGAGCGTTATCAGACAAAGAACTTGAGACAGAGCCAGAGAAGGAGATATTAAGAGAGGTGACCCAAAGGTTAAAGATTCATCTGAGGGGAAGCTAGATAAGCACCGGAGGGAGAAAGGAATAGAAGGATATGCTGATAGGGTGAGATGAAGAAGGGTGGGAGGAGGCTCGTGTGGAGCATAAACACCGGCATGGGCCAGTTGGGCTGAATGGTCTGTTTCTGTGCTGCAGACTCAATGTAACTCGATGTAATGGATACATTTCCTGGAATCCTCTGCAAATCTTAATGCTTAAAAAGTTTTTTGGCCAATCGAGCAACGTTGCTCCAGCCTTTCATGACCCTCTTGCAGTATGCCATGCTGTTTTGGTGCCAATAAAACATGTTTGAGCTTGATGCCCTATCTCACTGAAACAAATAGTTCTCGTTTGCCATCGCATAGTCTGGGTTGGACAGTCTCCTTCATCTGTCCCTTATGACCAAAAGAACCAGAATTGGAAACAAGGATTAGAATTTTTAAACTGAGGCATTGCCGGACCGGGAGGAGGGAGTCAGTGCAGGTCAGCGAGCACAGGATTGACGGGTGAACGGGATTTACTGGAGGATTTTAGAGTTGTAAGATATTCGTAAAGTTGTTCATTTATTTTTTGGGGTGAGTTGAATTTGTGCTCACCAAGTTGAAGGATGTTGATGCTGGGGAGATGAACACTGTGATATTGATCAACACCAATAAGAACTCCCAGGCCAGGTAGAGCATGGCCAAATGCAGAGTGAAGCTATCTCTCTGCTCTCCTCCAAGAATGTGTCTCAACCCAACCTCACAGGGACATCCACGGCTGTAGCATTATGAATGCTTCATTTTCTCAATTAAGCCATTTTAATTTGTTAGCCTTAAGTTTCCATGATGCTGATGTACAAACCCTTGTGCTGCACTAAAGCCTCGCTTCTAAGCTGGCAACTCTTTGAGCTCCAAGATGACACACCTGTCAAGGGAACTTGGAACCAAGTTAACTGTCATGGCCAACTTGTATCGAACCTTGGTTAGACGACACTTGGAGTACTGTTCACAGTCCTGATTTCCATATTGTAAAAAAGCATATAGAGACATTGGAGAGGGCGCAAAAAAGATTCACAAGGATGATACCAAGGATATACCTATCAGGAAAGGCTGAACAGGCTGGGTCTCTTTTCTCTAGAACAGAGAAGGCTAAGGGGTGACCTGATTGAGGTCTTTAAAATTATGGAAGGGTTTGATAGGGTAGACGTGAAGAAGATGTTTCCACTTGGTGGGGAGACCAAAACTAGAAATCATAAATATAAGATAGTCACTAATAAATCCAATGGGGAATTTAGGAAAAAGTTCTTTACCCAAAGAGTGGTGAGAATGTGGAATCGGCTTCCACAAGGAATGGTTGAGGTGAACAGTATAGATGCTTTTACATTGTACATAGTATTTACAGCATAGAAACAGGCCATTTGGCCCAACTGGTCCATGCCGGTGTTTATGCCCCCCACGAGCCTCCTCCCAACCCTGATCATCTAACCCCATCAACATATCCTTCTATTCTTTCTCCCTCGTGCTTATCTAGCTTCCCCTTAAATACATCTATGCCATTTTGGTAGGAAGAAAGAGGAGAGGCAATATAAACTAAAGGGTACAATTCTAAAGTAGGTGCAGGAACAGAGAGACCTGGGGGTATATGTGCACAAATCGTTGAAGGTGGCAGGCCAGGTTGAGAAACTGGTTAAAAAAACATACGGGATCCTGGGCTTTATAAATAGAGGCATCGAGTACAAAAGCAAGGAAGTTATGATGAACCTTTATAAAACATTGGTTCGGCCACAATTCTGGGCACCGCACTTTAGGAAAGATGTGAAGGCCTTAGAGAGGGTGCAGAAAAGATTTACAAGAATGGTTCCAGGGATGAGGGACTTCAGTTACGTGGAGAGACTGGAGAAGCTGGGGTTGTTCTCCTTAGAGCAGAGAAGGTTGAGAGGAGATTTGATAGAGGTGTTCAAAATCATGAGGGGTCTAGCCAGAGTAGATAGAGAGAAACTGTTCCCATTGGCGGAAGGGTCGAGAACCAGAGGACACAGATTTAAGGTGATTGGCAAAAGAACCAAAGGCGACAAGAGGAAAAACCTTTTTACGCAGCGAGTGGTTAGGATCTGGAATGCACTGCCTGAAAGGGAGGTGGAGGCAGATTCAATCATGGCTTTCAAAAGGGAATTGGATAAGTACCTGAAGGAAAAAAATTTGCAGGGCTACGGGGAAAGGGCAAGGGAGTGAGACTAGCTGAAGTGCTCCTGCAGAGAGCTGGCACGGGCTTGACGGGCCGAATGGCCTCCTTCTGTGCTGTAACCATTCTATTGATTCTATGATTCGCCTCAACCACTCCCTGTGGTAGCGAGTTCCACATTCTCACCACTCTCTGGGTAAAGAAGTTTCTCCTGAATTCCCTATTGGTTTTGTTAGTGACTATCTTATATTGATGGCCTTTTGTTTTGGTCTCCTCTACAAGCGGAAACACCTTCTCTATGTCTACCCTATGGAATCCTTTCATAATCTTAAAGACCTCTATCATGTTACCCTTCAGTCTTCTGTTTTCTAGAAAGGAGAGCCCCAGCCTCTTTCTGATTTTTATTATGAACTAAATAGTAGTAATGCCTTGATTTTATCGAACGCTCAGCTGTTTAAAGTAACGTGTTTTGCCAGCTGCTCCACACCAGCTTCAACAAGTCTGGCTGGAAACTAGGCCCCATCTTTAAGGGGAAGAGAGATAAGCACATGAGGGAGAAAGGGATAGAAGGATATGATGATAGGGTGAGATGAAGAGGAGTGGGAGGAGGCTCTTGTGGAGCATTAACACCAGCATGGACCAGTTTGGCCGAATGGCCTGTTTCAGTGCTGTAGACGCAATGTAACTTGGTAATCGATGCCTGAACCCTATGGCCTAAAAATTGAGTAGTGCCCCCTTTGGGGGTGCTAAAAATTAGCACCCCCGCGACAGAAATTGAGTGGTAGCGCCCCAAGAGGGAAGCGGGGCGCTACTGGAAGCGCCCCGCCTCCCTCTTGGGGCACTGCGAGGGAATATCGCGGCACGTTGTGCCACGGTACTGCAGGCCTTCCCTTCTTAAAGGGGAGGGGCCTTGCGCAGCGTGACCCGGGCCCCAGCTGGGCCCCCCGGGGATCGGGAGTGCCGGCAAAAGAGCCCGGCACTCAACAGAAGTGTCAGGCTCACAGAGAGCAGCCGGCACTCCGCGGGGGGGGGGCGGGTAAGGAGGCCGGGGACGGCAGCGGAGGCAGGTGCTGGCAGGTGGCCAGCAACAAAAATGGCCGCCCTGCACCTTTAAATAGCGCCTCCCCGGCCGCAAGTAGGCCCCCCTGACCCCGTCGGACATAGCGTCCGGCGGTAATTCAGGGGGCGCTCCTGAAGATCGCGGCCGGGGCACGGCGCACGGCGATGACGTCATCACCGGCGGCGCAGCGCCACTGGCCGCTGCCGGTTACCGCGCCGCTAACCTCCTGCTGAATTTTGCGGGAGGCGTTGGCGGCGCCGGGAGCTAGTTGCTTTGCGCCTCTTAGGGCGCTAACGGGAGGTGCAAAGCAACCGATTTTTCCCCCCCCTAGGAGTTTGCAGTTCACCAGGGCACAGTTGAAAGAAAGAACTTGCATTTATTCAGTGCCTTGCATGACCAAAGCGATTTTCAGACAAAGAAGAACTTTTGAAGTCTGTTGTAATCTGGGGAAAACAGCAGCCAATTTGCACACAGCAAGGTCCCACAAACAGCAATCAGATAATGACTAGATAATCTGTTATTTTAGTGATGTTAGCTAGGAGGCCAGGAAGAACTACATCGCTCTTCTTTGAAAGAGTGCAGTAGGATCTTTTACATCCACCTGAGAGGGCAGACAGGGCCTCGGTTTAACATCATATCTGAAAAACGGCACCTCCGATAGTGCAGCACTCCCTCAGTACTGACACTAGAGTGCCCATGTCTCTTGAGTGGGGATTGAATCCACAACCTTCTGAGTCAGAGGTAAAAGTGCTACCCACTGAGCCACAGCTCACAGCTGAACATAGTTATGTTTTGTTATGATTATAGCTATGACTCATTGGTGCAGTACATAGATGCCACAACACACCAGAGTGGTTCGTATCGACGAGCCTCCTCTATGGTTAAGTTCTCGATCTAAAAACCTGCAGCTTTGGGGAGAACATAACCTAAGAACATAAGAATTAGGAGCAGGAGTCAGCCATACGGCCCCTCGAGCCTGCTCCGCCATTCAATAGGATCATGCTGATCTTCGACTTCAACTCCACTTTCCCGCCCGATCTCCGTATCCCTTGATTCCTCTAGAATCCAAAAATCTGTCGATCTCAGCCTTGAATATACTCAACGATTCAGCATCCACAGCCCTCTGGGGTAGAGAATTCCAGAGATTCACAACTCTCTGAGTGAAGAAATTCCTCCTCTTCTCAGTCCTAAATGGCCAACCCCTTATCCTGAGACTGTGCCCCCTAGTTCTAGACTCTCCAGCCAGGGGGAAACAACCTCTCAGCATCTACCCTGTCAATCCCCCTCAGAATCTTGTATGTTTCAATGAGATCACCTCTCATTCTTCTAAACCCCAGAGAGCATAGGTCCAATCTACTCAATCTCTCCCCCTAGGACAACCCTCTTATCCCAGGTGCTCAGTAGATACAGTCCCTTGCTCACAGGCATGGGATGGTTATCCCAGGCTCCTGCTTTGCCACGGCTGGTTTCAGAAAGAAATTGTTGTCTGCACGGGGTGGGGGGGAAGGGGGGCGGGGGGGGCGGTGGGAGATCCAAGGGGCAAGAAGCTTTAAAATGAGGAACCCTCACCACGACCAAAGGAAAAATTGGACGTGTTTAGAAAAGCAAAACACTGGCAGTGAGTTTAATGCAGTAATTCAATCTGGAGATTCTGCTGATGTTCGTGCTTGACATAATTACTCACTTCTGCCCATCTGTTACCTTATATTGTTTCACGGGATCAGAATCCACACATCACTGCTAATCAAGGTCGATGTGATTGGCCAGATGTGAAATAAATCTTGCATGACACGGGGGACTAGTGGACATCTACTGCACAATGAGTGTTTAAAATTGATGTTAACCATGGACAGCAAGGGATTAAAATAATAGCCCTGATTTTAAGTCATGGGGGGAATCGGGCGGCTGTTGGGGTAGGGCAAGTGGCAAAACCCCATGGTGTGGCTGCCCCCCAAGGTTCTCAGATGCTTCCCTGGAGGTCCTGGTGTTGGAGGTCAGGACAAGGAGGGAGTTTCTTTTCTCCAGAACCCATAGGAGGATCCCCAGGGTGACTATCCAGTAAGCCTGGACGGAGGTGGCTGAGAGGGGTCAGTACCAGCAGCAGCATCCCCCAGGACCTGGCTTCAGTGTGGCAAGAGGTTCAATGACCTCACAAGAGCAGCAAGGGTGAGTACAGCTCTTCATCTCTCCATCTCACTCGACAACACCCTCTCCACCACTCTCAACAATTCACAGGAGCGTAGGAACAGGAAGAGGCCATTCAGCCCCTTGTGCCTGTTCCGCCATTCAATCTGTACCTCAATTCCATTTACCCGCCTTGGTTCTGTAACCCTTAATACACTTGCCTAACAAAAATCTATCAGTCTCAGTTTTTAAATTTTCAATTGACCCCCAGTCTCAACACCTTTTTGAGCACGAGATTAAAAAAACTCGCTGCATAAAAAATTCTCCTCATCTTCCCCTCTGCTTATTTTGCCAATTATCTTAAAATGTGTCCTCTGGTTACTAACCCTCCTGCCAGTGGAAAACAGTTTGTCCTTATTCAATCTCCCAAAACCCCTCATAATTTTGAACACCTCTACTAAACCTCCCCTTAACCTCTCTGCTCTTACGGAGAACAACCCCAGCTTCTCTACTCTCTCCATGTAACTGAAGTCCTGCATCCCTGGTACCTTTCTAGTAAATGCCCTCTGCACCCTCTCCAAGGCCTTAACATCCTTCCTAAAGTGTGGTGCTCAGAATTGGACACAATACTCCAGCTGAGGCCTAACCAGTGATTTATAAAGGTTCAGCATAATTTCAGACGACCGATGCGATCCCCTCATCCCTGCTCAATTCAACCTCACCTCGTTGGATCATTTCGCCGAAGCCCTCGCCCTTTCTGGGTGAGCACTCTCTGCGCCAACGTCCTGCCTGGCCAGAGGTCGCCAGGTTGTGCTGAATGGCTGGACATTCAGCGAGAGCAATCTCTGCTCACGATGCCAACTGCCCTGCCAAGTCTTCACCTGCCACTGGAGGAGCAGGGCTGATGAAGATATTCCCTCTTGACCTGCTTCTAAAAGTTCTTCGGCCTAGAGGTTCACTGTCAGCCGTGGCTCAGTGGGTAGCACTCTCTCTCTGCAGGAAAGGATGCAGAGACCATGCAGACACTGCGACAACGTATGAACGGACACCGCGCAACAATCGCCAGGCAGGATTGTTACCTCCCAGTCGGGGAACACTTCAGCAGTCAAGGACATTCAGCCTTGGATCTGCGGGTAAGCGTTCTCCAAGGCGGCCTTCGAGACACACGACAACGCAAAATCATCGAGCAGAAACTGATAGCCAAGTTCCGCACCCATGAGGACGGCCTCAACCGGGATCTTGGTTTCATGTCACGCTACATGACGTAGAGTCATCCAGACTCGAGTCGTCGTTGGCTTGTTCACAGATGTGATTTCCAGTTTTAAAAAAAAGTAAAAAGCTTAACCATACAGACACATTGGACCCCCTGTGACCCCACCTCATTATCTTTGCTGTATTTTGCTGTGTCTTTGATGTAATGCCTTCCTGACTGGCCTGATTGTATCTCTGCCGAGGTGTGATGGAGGGCAGTCAGAAAGATTTACTGTAGTCGTCTGACATTGTACGCTACACATTGTTCTCTGTCTATATATGCTTTGCTGATTTGTATTCCTTCACTTTACCTGATGAAGGAGCAGCGCTCCGAAAGCTCGTGATTTCAAATAAAACTGTTGGACTATAACCTGGTGTTGTGCGACTTCTCATTTTTGTCCACCCCAGTCCAACACCGGCATCTCCGCATCATCTCACCTCTCAGTTAGACGGTTGTGGGTTCAAAGTTCCACTCCAGAGACCTGAGGACAAAAAATCTAGGCTGACACTCCCAGTGCAGTACCGAGGGAGTGCCGCACTGTTGGAGGTGTCGTATTTTGGATGAGACGTTAAACCGAGGCCCCGTCTGCTCTCTCAGGTGGACGTAAAAGATCCCATGGCATCAATGTCTGGAGGCCCCACGCAAGCTGCTCACCGGCTTTTAAATGGGAGAAATCGCGTATGCGCGAAAATTTGAATGGGCCGCGCAGCCACTTAAAGGGACCGCGTACCAAAAAAAAAATTAGTGGGAACATTGCATGGCACCATTTTGAAGATCAGTAGGGGAGTTCTCCCCAGTGTCCTGCTCAATATTTATCCCTCAATCACTAAAACAGATTAACTAGTCATTATCTTACTGCTGTTTGTGGGAGCTTGTTGTGCGCAAATTGGCTTCCGTGTTTCCTACATTACAACAGTGACTGTAGTTCATTGACTGTAGATCCCTTTGGGACATGTTGAGGTCGTGAAAGGCGCTATAGAAATGCAAGTCTTTCTCTTTCGAAATTGGTCCGTTTAGTCGAGCGCTGCTCGGTCTACTAAGCCCCAATAGGGTGGGCGGAAAGTGCGCCTCCCGCCATGTTGGGTAAGGACAAACAAGAGGCCTCCTTTACCCATGCCTGAATCAGCTGTTAGTCCCCTTTACATATCCGAATAAGGGGCCTTACGCCTGTTTGAGGCCTTGTTTTGTAAGATTGGTTTGCCCTGAGGCAGCCAGCACCATTGCGGCTGAACGCAGAGAAACTAGTGAACTGCGCACACCCCCCCCCCCACAACACCAGCACACCGCCCCCCCGCCCCGGTTACCAACACACCGCCTCTCCCAACACCAGCACAACCCCCACCCACCCCCCCAACACCAGCACACCCCCCACCCCCCCCCCACAACACCAGCACACCCCCCACCCACCCCTCCAACACCAGCACACCCCCCACCCGCCCCCCCACCCCCGTGACCAGCACACCGCACCCCCCAACACCAGCACACCCCCCACCCGCCCCCCCAACACCAGCACACCCCCCACCCACCCCCCCAACACCAGCACACCTCCCACCCACCCCTCCAACACCAGCACACCCCCCACCCGTCCCCCCACCCCCGTCACCAGCACACCGCCCCCCCAACACCAGCACACCCCCCATCCACCCCCCCAACACCAGCACACCACCCACCCACCCCTCCAACACCAGCACACCCCCCACCTGCCCCCCTACCCCCATGACCAGCACACCGCCCCCCCAACACCAGCACACCCCCCACCCACCCCCCCAACACCAGCACACCTCCCACCCACCCCTCCAACACCAGCACACCCCCCACCCGTCCCCCCACCCCCGTCACCAGCACACCGTCCGCCCAACACCAGCACACAGCACCCCCTGCCCCCGTCACCCCCCCCGCCCCCATCACCAGCACACTGCCCCCCCCGTTACCAGCACAACTGCCCCCTCCCATCACCAGCACACTGCCCCCCCTCCCCCGTCACCCCCCGCCCCATCACCCCCCGCCCCGACACCACCAGCCCCACCCCCCCATCCCTGGCGCACCCAGAAATGGTCACGGCCCAATTTCTATCTGTAACTTGCATTTTGACTCTTGACATTTTGATGAAGTTTCTGGTAGTTGACGTTCAGCTAACTCCCAACCTTTCTTGTGGTACCTTCCTAAACACCTAAAGATACTTAAATAAGTACAGAAAGTACTGAAAATACATATATGAAGTGAAAAGGCAGGTTAATTTGGGTATCTAGGTCCTTTGTCTGCACTTGTTTTTTATTTGTTCCTGGGATGTGGGCGTCGCTGGCAAGGCTGGCATTTATTGCCCATCCCTAATTGCCCCTTGAGAAGGTGGTGGTGAGCCGCCCTCTTTAACCGCTGCAGTCCGTGTGGTGAAGGTGCCCCCACAGTGCCTGTGCCCGTGTCTTACCTCCTTACTATGTGCTGTGTATTTTCTGTTCTGAGCTGAGATTTTCAGCATTTTATTTAAGCTGTACTTAAAAAACCACTTCATCCAAACACTGTGACGGGTCTATCGTTCCCGCTGCCCTCGCATGGCCCCCCTCAGTGCCCAGGGTGAAAATACCTGCGACAGGTGGCTCACGGTCTAGTAATGTTGACTGGTTCTCATCCCGAAATGCATTCAGTCATTGCTTTCTCTGTCTCCCCCCCCCCTTAAAAAAAAATAATCAAAGGTTGGAGAAACCAGGGGACTGAAGAGAATGTGCATAGCTTTGACAGCCTGACAGAAGAGTGGGGCATTTGATCTGCATTGGGGGTGACATTCCTCCATTTTCGTTGCCCATCCCCTCCTCCCCCCCCATAGGGTGTCCCTCCCACCAGCGTAACCTCTGATTTCTAATCCCTCCCTCCACCCACCCCACCACCGGTTGCCGCAGCAACAGTCCAGACAAGCAGGTGATGCATTGACAGCAAGCAGATGGTATCCCTGTGGAGGTAAGCACAGGATGAACAATGGGACCATATTGATCATATTGCTCTTTTCTTAGCCCCTCGATTCTCTGGGTTGTTTTTTTTCTCTTTATTATTTCTAGTCTCTCTCCACAGTGTCCTAAAGCATGTCCCCGTGGCTCGGCGGACAGTGTGATTCATACTGAGCTGGGGGGGAGAGGAGGGACTGCGAGGTGAAGCCTGGCAAAAAAAAATCCTCTCTCTCTCTCTTTATCCCATTCAGAACGTATGCAGCAAATTGCGGGAGTGCCATAAAAGCAAGTGGGACAATTCGCTGATTTACACCAACTTCATAGTTGTCAAGTCGATTCATTGCCAAGGCCGGGGGGGTGGGGAGAATGGAATGGTGCGCATTTCGTTCCGGTCTCTAGGCGTACAACCCGCAGGTGCCTTGGAAAAACCCGGCTACAGTAAATCAGAGGCTTCCTATAGGAGCTGCAGCAAACCTCCCCCCCCTTCCCAATAATGCGAGGCTAAGGCCTCTTTAAACTCGTGAATAATCCACAGACAATGTGCTGCTGCCAAGCTGTCCAAACTAATGTCATAGCCCTCCAGATCAGGAGGCTCACGGGCAAGCTTCTTCTTGCCTCGCCCTTTATGGAGATCAGTGAATACATGTAAGAAGCTGCAACCAGGGTTTTTTTTTGAGCCAAGTAACTGGAAACTGTGCGTTACAATAAAACCTCGTCCAATTCATTCAGATCTTGTGCTCACAGGCACCTGTGCCTCACAATAGTGGGAATGCCGGTCATTGTCGAGAAGTTTTACTTTGTATCGTGACGCTTTAAAAAAAAAATATATATTTTTTTGGCTGGTCTGCCTTCTCTTCAATCTATTGTCGGCCCGTAATGTAATAAAGATGCAAGCGCGTTTGAATGGGACCCAAAAAAACTGGCTCTTTCAGCCTCTCTTGTTGGTGCTGGTATCAAAGTTAGAGCCAAGTTATAACTCACTCATCTTCCGCCGCGAATGCCCAGCGGTGACTAATGAAGAAACGCGCGGGGCCCATATTGTGCTCAATGTTTGACCAGCCAAGTGACAGATTAATAGGAAGTGTAAATAGCAACAGTCCCAGTGGCAGCTCGGTGGTCGGGCCGGGGCAAGATTGACTGCTGCCAAGACATTGCTGTGTTTGCTCAGAGGAAGCCGCGGCACAGCCTAGTGGGGGGAGGGCAGCTCAGGTCAACGCCCTTTTGTATTCCATCTCCATAGAAAGCAATTGTCTACTCAATGGGGGTTGGCTTTTTTTTTGTTGAAACTATGCAGCGTCCCTGCTCAAAGGCAGGGTCTGACGCTAGCCGATTCTTTTGTCTGGCAACCTCTTGGCTGGTCCTAACGCCTAACAAATACAGTTTTTTGGAAATTAATAAACAAACAGAAACGGGCCTCTTCCTAAAAAAAAAACTTGATAGGAAGAGAGAGAGAGAGAAAAAAACCAACCCCCATTGCCAGCGACTGGAATATTTCATCATTGATTCCGAGCACTGTCACAAAACCACTATCATTATTTTACTCACTTCAATCCACGGGAGGGTTTTAACTTCCCACAGGAATAGGCAAATTGCAGCGGAGATTCGCCAGAATGGTAGCAGGGCATGAGGGACTTCACCGGAGATGCTGGGGTTGTTCTCCTTAGAGCAGGGAAGGTTAAGAAGAGATTTAATCGAGGTGTTCAAAATCATGAGCGGGTTTTGATAAGAGTAAATAAGGAGAAACTGTTTCCACTGGCAGGAGGGTCGGTAACCAGAGGACACAGATTGAAGATAATTTGCCAAAAGAGCCAGAAGGGAAAGGAGGAGAATTTTTTTACGCAGCGAGTTGTTGTGATCTGGAACGCGCTGCCTGAAAGGGCGGTGGAAGCAGATTCAATAGTAACTTTCAAAAGAGAATTGGATAAATACTTGAAAAGAATACATTTGCTGGGCTATGGGGAAAGAGCAGGGGGAGTGGGACTAATTGGAGAGCTCTTTCAAACAGCCGGCACAGGCACGATGGGCCGAATGGCCTCCTTCTGTGCTGTATGATTCTATAAATAGCATTCTGAGCCATATTATGACTAAGTCCCTATTTACATCTGAAATATAAAGTTTGAAGGCATCATTTATGCTCATTAACACAGCATGTTTAAGAAAATGCAATTGTGCAAGGTTTTACATTAATACATTTTTTTATTCATTCTTGGGTTATGGACATTGATGGCAAGGCCGGCATTTATTGCCAATCCCTAGTTGTCCTTGAGGAGGTGGTGGTGGGCCATCTTCTTGAACCGCTGCAGTCTGTCTGGTGAAGGTTCTCCCACAGGTACGGAGTCGGAAATCGGCCCTGTTCCGTACTTACATCACTGTAGCAACAACAACAACTTGCACTTATATAGTGCCTTTAACGTTAGTAACACACCCCATGGTGCTTCACAGGAGCATAATCAGATTGACACCAAGCCAAAGAGGAAACATTAGGACAGATGACCGAAAGCTTGGTCAAAGAGGCAGGTTTTAAGGAGCGTCTTAAAGGAGGAGAGAGAGGCGGAGAAGTTTAGGGAGGGAATTCCAGAGCTTAGGGCCCAGGCAACAGAAGGCACGGCCACCAATGGTGGGGCGAAGGAAATCTGGGATGCGCAAGTTTTCGGCGCAGGATTTCAGGAAACCCCAGGCCGATGTTCCCGAGCATGAGGTTAGAATCATAGAATGGTTCCAGCACAGAAGGAGGCCATTCGGCCCATCGAGCCCGTGCCGGCTCTCTGCAAGAGCACTTCAGCTGGTCCCACTCCCCCGCCCTTTCCCCGTAGCCCTGCAAATTTCTTTCCTTCAAGTACTTATCCAATTCCCTTTTGAAAGCCGTGATTGACTCTGCCTCCACCACCCTTTCAGGCAGTGCATTCCAGATATTAACCACTCGCTGCGTAAAAAAGTTTTTTCTTATGTCGCCTTTGGTTCTTTTGCCAATCACCTTAAATCTGGTTCTCGATCCTTCTGCCAATGGGAACAGTTTCTCAATCTTCAGTTGGGTCGATTGAGGGGTACAAGGTAGCAAGGAATGAGCTAAAAAAAGAGCTTAGGAGAGCTAGGAGGGGGCATGAGAAGTCCTTGGCGGGTCGGATCAAGAAAAACCCCAAGGCCTTTTACTCTTATGTGAGAAATAAAAGAATGACCAGGGTGAGGGTAGGGCCGGTCAAGGACAGTAGTGGGAACTTGTGCATGGAGTCAGAAGAGATAGGAGAGGTGATGAATGAATACTTTTTGTCAGTGTTCACCGAGGAGAGGGGCCATGTTCTTGAGGATGAGAGTGTGATAAAGGTGGATAGGCTGGAGGTGGTAGATGTTCTGAGGGAAGATGTTTTAGCAATTTTGAAGAACCTGAGGGTCGATAAGTCCCCTGGGCCAGATGGGATATATCCTAGGATTCTTTGGGAGGCAAGGGAGGAGATTGCAGAGCCTCTGGCTTTGATCTTTGGGTCCTCACTGTCCACGGGAATGGTGCCAGAGGACTGGAGAGTGGCGAATGTTGTTCCTCTCTTCAAGAAAGGAAATAGGAATGACCCTGGTAATTATAGGCCGGTTAGTCTTACTTCGGTGGTTGGTAAGATAATGGAAAAGGTCCTGAGGGATAGGATTTATGACCATTTGGAAAGGGGCAACTTAATCAGGGATAGTCAACACGGATTCGTGAAGGGTAAGTCTTGCCTAACAAATTTGATTGAATTCTTTGAGGAGGTAACTAAGTGGGTAGATGAAGGTAGAGCAGTTGATGTCGTATACATGGATTTTAGTAAGGCGTTTGATAAGGTTCCCCATGGTCGTCTCATGAAGAAAGTAAGGAGTTGTGGGATAGAGGGAAATTTGGCCGATTGGATAAGTAACTGGCTATCTCATAGAAGGCAGAGGGTGGTGGTGGATGGAACATTTTCGGACTGGAGACCAGTTACCAGCGGTGTGCCACAGGGGTCGGTGCTGGGTCCTCTGCTGTTTGTGATTTTTATCAATGACTTGGAGGAGGGGACTGAAGGGTGGATCAGTAAATTTGCTGATGACACCAAGATTGGTGGAGTAGTGGATGAGGTGGAGGGCTGTTGTAGGCTGCAAAGAGACATTGATAGGATGCAGAGCTGGGCCGAAAAATGGCAGATGGAATTTAACCCTGATAAGTGCGAGGTGATTCATTTTGGTAGGGCAAATTTGAATAAGGATTACAGGGTCAACGGCAGGGTTCTGAGGAACGTGGAGGAGCAGAGGGATCTGGGGGTTCATATCCACAGATCTCTGAAGGTTGCCACTCAAGTGGCTAGAGCAGTAAAGAAGGCCTATGGTGTGTTGGCATTTATTAACAGAGGGTTTGAGTTTAAGAACCGTGAGGTTATGCTGCAACTGTACAGGACCTTGGTGAGACCACATTTGGAATATTGTGTGCAGTTCTGGTCACCTCACTATAGGAAGGACGTGGAAGCATTGGAAAGAGTGCAAAGGAGATTTACCAGGATGCTGCCTGGTTTGGGGGGAGGTTCTCTGCTCCAAGGAGAACAACCCCAGCTTCTCCAGTCTATCACCGTAACTGAAGTCCCTCATTCCTGGAATCATTCTCGTAAATCTTTTCTAAGGCCCTCGCATCCTTCCTAAAGTGCGGTGCCCAGAATTGGACACAGTACTCCAGTTGGGGCCGAACCAGTGTTTTATACAGGTTCATCATAATTTCCACACTTTTGTACTCTATACCTCTATTTATGAAACCCAGGATCCCGTAAGCTTTTTTAACTGCTTTCTCAGCCTGCCCTGCCACCTTCAATGATTTGTGTACACATACCCCCTGGTCTCTCTGTTTGTGCACCCCCTTTAGGATTGTACCCTTTAGTTTATATTGCCTCTCCCCATTCTTTCTACCAAAATGTATCACTTCACACTTTTCTGCGTTAAATTTCATCTGCCACGTGTCCGCCCATTTCACCAGCCTGTCTATGTCCTCTTGAAGTCTATCACTCTCCTCCTCACTGTTCACTATACTTCCAAGTTTTGTGTTATCTGCAAATTTTGAAATTGTGCCCTGTACACCCACATCCAAGTCATTAATATATATCAAGAAAAGCAGTGGTCCTAGAACCGACCCCTGGGGAACACCATTGTTTACCTTCCTCTAGTCCGAAAAACAACCGTTCACCACTACTCTCTGTTTCCTATCACTTAGCCAATTTCATATCCATGCTGCCACTGTTTCTTTTATTCCATGGGCTTCACCTTTGCTCGCAAGCCTATTATGTGGCACTTTGTCGAATGCCTTATGGAGATCCATATACATGTCAACTGCATTACCCTCATCAACCCTCTGTTACCTCATCAAAGAACTCAATCAAGTTGGTTAAACACGATTTGCCTTTAATAAATCTATGCTGGCTTTCCTTAATTAATCCACACTTGTCCAAGTGACTGTTAATTTTGTCCCTGATTATCATCATTTCTAAAAGCTTCCCCACTACCGAGGTTAAACTGACTGGCCTGTAGTTGCTGGGTTTATCTTTACACCCTTTTTTGAACAAGGGTGTAATATTTGCAATTCTCCAGTCCTCTGGCCCCACCCCATATCTAAGGAGGATTGTAATATTATGGCCAGTACCTCCACGATTTCCGCCCTTAATTCCCTCAGCATCCTCGGATGCATCCCATCTGCTCCTGGTGATTTATCTACTGCTTTTTTCCAGTTCTGACGAAAGGTCTTCGACCTGAAACGTTAACTCTGTTTCTCTCTCCGCGGATGCTGCCTGGCCTGCTGAGTTTTTCCAGCGTTTTCTGTTGTTATTTCAGCCTTTCTAATACCTCCTCTTTATCAATTTTTATCCTATCAAGTGTCTCCACTATCTCCTCCTTTTTATGTTTATGGCAGCATCCTCTTCCTGTTCTTGTTTGTGAAGCAAGTCTTGCTTATGCGAGTTCTCAGTGGCATATCTCAATTGAAATCATTCATACTACTTTAGCAAGTACCTGAGCACTGTGATCCTGGCACAGACAGACAGAGGCTCATTGTCCCCACAATGCGAATCTTTGATCTCTGCACTGCTTCCATCAGTGCAAATGCACCATGACCCTGACAGAGTGAGAAAGAATCCCTGTACAATGTGATCGCTGTGTAGCTTCTAAACTGTGACGCCTGTGTACAAATAGTGGCTGTTTCCTTACAGCATGTGTGTGTGAGTGTATGTTAGTGTGTGTGAGTGTGCGTGAATGGATGTCTGGTTTGAATGTGTGTGAGTGTGTGTCTGTTTGAATGTGTGTGTGTGCTGAAGGAGGGGAGTGCCTCTTTAAACCAGCAGCCCAGTCTGAAGACTTTCTAACAGGCGTTAGGTTCCTTGAATATGTTAATTAGGCCACCTGGTCCAATTTTTGTTAAGTAAACACAGGTTCTGGTCGATCAAAGTTTAATTGTCTCATCAGGGAATTATGCAGATTGGAACACAACTTGTAAGTTTCAAGCTGCAGGTCAGCAGTAACCAGCAGAAAGTGATTGGCTTTCTTGCTAACACGAATCAGAAGGTCGAGAAATGTTTTCTGTTGCTCTCGACTGAAATGATTGCTGTTCTGTTCCATTTTTTAAATATTTTTGTTTACAGTGTGACATAGAAAAGAAACTCGTACATGGAGAGAAATGGAAAGCACTCAAAGAATTTCAACCTGGTTCTCAGCAGTGGCCCAGGAACACAGCTTTACTGACTGTGTGGGCTGGGGCCTTGGGACTTAGAGGATTGAGATCAGGTCATGTTGGGTGTTGGGATCCAGTTGTGACAAGGGTGGGTGTAAGTTAGCCTGGGGGGTGGACCAGGGTTGGCAGTAGGAAGAAGGAAGGCAGCATCAGACAACAAGCCTCATGCTTGCAACTCCAAGACAGCCAACTATTTTGGACATGGAGCTGGGGAGGTCTGAGTAAATGTACTGTACGTGCGACTTTTGATATATTGTGGACAGGTAGGTATTATTCAGGTGTCAGGCATAGCCTTATTGCTATAACCTGTCAGAGGTGTTGTCTTTCAGATGAGATGCTAAACCGAAGCCGCGTCTGCCCTCTCGGGTGGGTGTAAAAGATCCCACGGCCACTATTTCGAAGAAGAGCAGGGGAGTTCTCCCTGGTGTTCTGGCCAAGATTTATCCCTCAACCAATGTCACTAGACACAGATTATCTGGTCATTATCTCATAGGCTCATGTGGAGCATAAACACCAGCATAAACCTGTTGGGCCGAATGGCCTGTTTCTGTGCTGTAAATTCTATGTAACTGCTGTTTGTGGGAGCTTGCTGTGCTCAAATTAGCTGCTGTGTTTCCCTACATTACAACAGTGACTACACTTCAAAAGTGCTTAATTGGCTGTAAAGCGCTTTGGGACGTCCTGAGGTGATGAAAGGCGCTATATAAATGCAAGTCTTTCTTCATTCTTCAATTCAAATAAATATATTTTAACAGGCTTTCTTCAGCTCTGCCTCTCACCTCCTCTTCTTCGTTCTACTTTTCAGAGTTTCCTCTTCTCTTTTTTTCTACATTCACTATTTCAACCTGCAAGTGGCCTGGGTCGCGAGTTTGTGCCCGATCGGGGGCCGCTACTGCTGCTCACGGGACGCGAGTTCTCCCAAGCTTCGCCATCGGAGGCAGCGCCCGGGAGTGAGAGGCAGCGGACAAGCAGCAATGATTCCAGCCACCACATTCAGGGCTTTGGTCTGCTGGCGGTCAATGAATAGACATACACGATAGGGCAGCGTTGTTGCCAATGGTTACCACAAGCCGGAGCGGTTTCCTTTTTAAAAAAAAATGGGTCTGTTAATATTTCACTATTGGGAAGTTTCGAGATAATGAGCAGGGCATATCTTCGGTAAGGAGGGAGGGGGGGGGGGGGGGGTGGGGGGGAAACAAAAACACATCTTAATGATTTGATCGGAACAGCTGATAAGCTGTGCTGTTTCCATAGCGTCCCCCCTTAGATTCCCCCTTTAATGTAATTTTTCTTTGTTAATATTTTATTCAAGTACAATAGTACTTATACAACTCATCGATTACATAGTAAAACCATTACATTCATTGACCACAATAAAAAATAAACCCTTAAGAACAGCTTTATGGTTAACAATATAAATGCAATGATAAACCCTTTAATGTAATTAGGCCTGAAGATAGATGACTACAGCAGTTGGGCCCATGTTCATTTTCAATTGCCGCAGTGAAAAGCCTTGGTCCAGATGTCTCTATTTACAACATTCAAATGGCAAGAGCAGGGTCCGGGGGAGGGACAGGGAGCGGTCACACTTGTTAATTCTTTACTAGGGACACTCCGCAGAGGGTCTTGGCTTTGACCTCGGATGCAAAGGACAGGGGTCCAGCGGAGCAAGTGTCTCACTGATCGGGAGGTTGACCCATGGCCCCTCGCCCTCGGGTCCCCACGTTCGGCTTCTGTAGGTATTTGCGTTTAAATGGAGGTCGCTCCTCATTTTATTTTATTTTTATTTTATTTCATTTCAATTTCACGTTACAGTTCCGGGCGTTGGAGAGATTAGGAGGTCTGCGACCAGATCAAGATCTGTGCTGCCGTGGCAACAGTCGAGGCCTATGATGTTACAGGGAAGGGGAGGGAGGCCGATGAGGTAGTGACACCACCACCACCACCACCACCGCACCCCCCAAAAAAAATCTGCTGTATTTTGTTTGAATTTTGACGTTGCTCTTTTGAAGTCACAAGTTGATCTCTGCCAAAGCCTCTGATCTCAGCCAGCTCCCCCCGCAGCACAATTCTGCTTCTTGTTTCCGTCTGACAACTGTATTTCTGTGCTTCTCTCTCACGTTCCCTTTGACCAATTGCACTACCTTGTTCGCCAGTTGAATTCAAATTTTCCTTTCTTCGCCAACGCCATAATTTCAGTTCGATGTGAACAAAATGTATTTTACCAGCGTTCTATTCGCTGCGGTTTCTTACCGAGAATGCACGAAAAAGAAGGGCGAGAAAGGGCCATCCATTAGGTGTGCACCATCCTTCACAAATCACTAAATGTAGTGACGCAGGTCAATAAGGCCATAAAAAAAGCAAACCAAGCACTAGGGTTTATTTCTAGGGATAGAATTGAATAGTAGGGAAGTTGTGTTAAACCTGTATCGAACCTTGGTTAGACCACACTTGGAGTACTGTGTACAGTTCTGGTCGCCATATGATTAAAAGGATATAGAGGCACTGGAGAGGGTGCAGAGAAGATTTACAAGGATGATACAAGAAATGCGAGGGTATACATTATCAGGAAAGGATGAACAGGCTGGGGCTCTTTTTTCTTGAAAAGAGAAGCTGAGGGGTGACCTAATAGAGGTCTTTAAAATCATGAAAGGTTTTGATAGAGTGGGTACAGAGAGTTTCCACTTGTGGGGAAGAGCAAAACTAGAGGCCATCAATATAAGATAGTCACCAAGAAATCAAATAGGGAATTCAGAAGAAACTTCTTTACCCAGAGAGTGGTGAGAATGTGGAACTCGCTACCACAGAGAGTGGTTGAAGCGAATAGTATCGATGCATTTAAGGGGAGGCTGGACAAGGGGAGGGAGAAGGGAATAGAGGGTTATGCTGATAGATTTAGATGAAAGTGAGAAGTCGCACAACACCAGGTTATAGTCCAACAGTTTTATTTGAAATCACAAGCTTTCGGAGCTGCTGCCCCTTCGTCAGGTGAAGTGAAGGAATACGAATTGGCAAAGCATATACAGACAGAGAACAATGCCTGTGTAGCGTACAATGTCAGACGACTACAGTTAATCTTTCTGACTGCCTTTTATCACACCTCGGCAGAGAAACAATCAGGTCAGGAAGGCATTATATCAAAGACATAGCAAGATACAGCTAAGACAATGAGGTGGGGTCACAGGGGGTCTAATGTGTCAAATGCAGTCTGTATGGAAAACCATAAACTTTAACATTTTTACTTTTTTTTACTGGAAATCACATCTGTGAACAAGCCAATGACGACTCGAGTCTGGATGACTCTACGTCATGTAGCGTGACATGAACCCAAGATTTAGATGAGGAGAGACGGGAGGCGGCCCGAGTGGAGTATAAATGCGGCATGGACTGGTTGGGCTGAATGGTCTGTTTCTGTGCCGTATATCCTGTGTAATTCTATCTAATCAATTGCTGGTCATTCTTACTCATTTACTTGACTTTCTTTTCCAAACTGACTCCATATTGAGACTGGCGACTTCTCACAATCGGATTATCTACTTCCATCGAAAGCTGTGGAAAGTGCTGCTTGCCATGTTTGTTGGAGTGGTTTGGGGGAGATGTTGCAGTAAAAATGAAAGACTTGCATTTCTACAGCACCTTTCACGACCACAGGACGTCCCAAAACGCTTTACAGCCAATGAAGTGCTTTCTTTAAAGTGTGGTCGCTGCTGTAATGTAGGAAACGCGGCTGTCAATTTGCGCACAGCAAGCTCCCACAAATAGCAGTGAGATAAATGACCAGATAATCTGTACATAATCCAGCCTGACGCTCCCAGTACAGAACTGAGGCAGTGCTGCACTGTCAGCGGTGCCGTCTTTATAGTCAGACGTTAAACCGAGGCCCCGTCTGCCTCTCTGGTGGATGTAAAAAAAAAACCATGGCGATATTTCGAAGAAGAGCAGGGGAGTTCTGTCAAATATTTATCCCTCAACTCACATCGCTGAAGCAGATTATCTGGTCATTATCTCATTGTTTGTGGGAGCTTGCTGTGCGCAAATTGGCTGCCGCGTTTCCTACATTACAACAGTGACTACACTTCAAAAAGTACTTACTCCTGTGAAGCGACTTGGGACGTTTTACTACGTTAAAGGCGCTATATAAATACAAGTTGTTGTTGTTGTAAAGTCCTGAGGTCGTGACAGGCGCTATATAAATGCAAGTTCTTTGTTTTTTCTTTATTCTCCCTCCCACCCACCCATACAAATCTCCACTGTGTATAATGAGGCATTTCCTGTTGTGAGGCCCATTTTAACATGTTACATGCTGCCATGGTTCGGTTCCCAGCTAGTTGACCCATGTGGACAGTCTGCATTCCACTCCAGTTTAACATTTACAGACAGAGCGCAGATATTTGCAGTGTTCTGTGCGGGTGATCGCTCTGTCACCCACCTGAATAACATTGTGCTCTGTCTATGGGTGAGTCGGTCCATGAGCTCATTTTCTCTCTCTCTCTCTCTCTCTCCCAACCTTTCTCCAGTGTCTGCTCCACTCTCACACAGGATGCTGCGATGAAACCGTTCGCTTTAGGGAGCCCCTCACACCCCCTTCATCGCTGGGCCCAGAGCGACAGCCCCGACACCAAGAAGGGAAGGTTTCATCGATGGATCGGCCGCAGCTCACAGCTGCTTCTCATTCCGGGGCAGCTGAAGAGTGAGGCGTGGAATTGGGGGGGCCAGCACGTCAAACCACCCCGCCCACCCTCACCAGGCAGACGTTTTAAACGGCTCAGCTACGACTCAACAAAGGTGCCCGCATCCAAGGTAAGCTTCAAAATTAGGTACCATGAGGCTACGATATTGCGACTGGACTCTGTGTGTGAGTGAGTGTTTGTGTGTGTGTGTGTGTGAGTGTGTGTGAGTTTGTGTGTGTGTGAGTGTGTTTGTGTGTGAGTTTGTGTGTGTGTGTGAGAGAGTGTGTTTGTGTGGGTGTGAGTTTGTGTGGGTGTGAGTTTGTGTGTGTTTGTGTGTTTCTGTGTGTTTGTGTGTTTCTGTGTTTCTGTGTTTGTGTGTGTTTCTGTGTTTGTGTGTGAGTTTGTGTGTGTTTGTGTGTGTTTGTGTGTGTTTGTGTGTGTGTGTGTTTGTGTGTGTTTGTGTGTGTTTCTGTGTTTGTGTGTTTGTGTTTCTGTGTGTTTGTGTGTGTTTCTGTGTTTGTGTGTGTTTCTGTATTTGTGTGTGTGTTTCTGTGTGTTTCTGTGTTTCTGTGTGTTTCTGTGTTTGTGTGTGAGTTTGTGTGTGTTTCTGTGTTTGTGTGTGTTTGTGTGTGTTTCTGTGTTTCTGTGTGTGTGTTTCTGTGTTTCTGTGTGTCTGTGTTTGTGTGTGAGTTTGTGTGTGTTTCTGTGTGTTTGTGTGTGTTTCTGTGTTTCTGTGTGTGTGTTTCTGTGTTTCTGTGTGTTTCTGTGTTTGTGTGTGAGTTTGTGTGTGTTTCTGTGTGTTTGTGTGTTTCTGTGTTTGTGTGTGTTTGTGTGTGAGTTTGTGTGTGTTTGTGTGTGTGTGTGTTTGTGTGTGTTTCTGTGTTTGTGTGTGTTTCTGTGTTTGTGTGTTTGTGTTTCTGTGTGTTTGTGTGTGTTTCTGTGTTTGTGTGTGTTTCTGTATTTGTGTGTGTGTTTCTGTGTGTTTCTGTGTTTCTGTGTGTTTCTGTGTTTGTGTGTGAGTTTGTGTGTGTTTCTGTGTTTGTGTGTGTTTGTGTGTGTTTCTGTGTGTGTGTTTCTGTGTGTTTCTGTGTTTCTGTGTTTGTGTGTGAGTTTGTGTGTGTTTGTGTTTCTGTGTGTTTGTGTGTGTTTCTGTGTTTGTGTGTTTGTGTTTCTGTGTGTTTGTGTGTGTTTCTGTGTTTGTGTGTGAGTTTGTGTGTGTTTCTGTGTGTTTCTGTGTTTGTGTGTGTGTGTTTCTGTGTTTGTGTGTGAGTTTGTGTGTGTTTCTGTGTGTGTGTGTTTCTGTGTTTGTGTGTGTTTCTGTGTTTGTGTGTGTTTCTGTATTTGTGTGTGTGTTTCTGTGTGTGTTTCTGTGTGTTTGTTTGTGTGTTTGTTTGTGTTTGTGTGTGTGTTTCTGTGTTTGTGTGTGTTTCTGTGTTTGTGTGTGTGTTTCTGTGTTTGTGTGTGTGTTTCTGTGTTTGTGTGTGTGTTTCTGTGTTTGTGTGTGTGTTTCTGTGTTTGTGTGTGTGTTTCTGTGTTTGTGTGTGTGTTTCTGTGTTTGTGTGTTTCTGTGTTTGTGTATGTGTTTCTGTGTTTGTGTGTGTGTGTGTGTTTGTGTGTGTTTCTGTGTTTGTGTGTGAGTGTCTGTTTGTGTGTGTGTGTGTTTGTGTGTGAGTGTCTGTTTGTGTGTGTGTGTGTGTGTTTGTGTGTGAGTGTCTGTTTGTGTGAGAGTGTGAGTTAGTATGTGTGTGTCCAAGGCCTTGTCGTGGATTTTGATAATCGAGCGGCAGTACTGTGTGGCGGGGGACAGGTTGGTAGAGGAACTTTGTCTTACGGATGTTTAGTGTAAGGCCCATGCTCTCGTTCGCTTCGGTGAAGGTGTTGATGATGGTTTGGAGTTCGACCTCCGAGTGAGCGCAGACACAAGCGTCGTCTGCATACTGTAATTCGACGACAGAGGATGGGACGACCTTGGATCTGGACTGGAGGTGACGGAGATTGAACAGTTTCCCGTTTGTTCTGTAAATTAGCTCCACTCCAGCGGGGAGCTTACTGAGGGTGAGATGGAGCATTGCAGCAACGTGGACCACTTTCCATAGCTCGGGAGCCTACTGTCAACAAGGGCAGACGTTGATGACGAAGTCCAACACCGTCTTCAGTGTGCCAGTGCAGCCTTCGGTCACCAGAGGAAGAGAGTGTTTGAAGACCAGGACCTCAAACCCGGCACTAAGCTCATGGTCTACAGAGCAGCAGTGATACCCGCCCTGCTGTATGCCTCAGAGACATGGACCACGTACAGCAGGCACCTCAAAGCACTGGAGAGGTACCAACGTTGCCTCCGCAAGATCCTGCAAATCCATTGGCAGGATAGGCGCACCAACGTCAGTGTTCTCGCTCAGGCCAACATCTCCAGCATCGAAGCTTTGACCACGCTCGATCAGCTCCGATGGACGGGCCACATCGTCCACATGCCCGACACGAGACTCCCAAAACAAGCGCTCTACTCGGAGCTCCGACACGACAAGAGAGCCCCAGGTGGGCAGAGGAAATGCTTCAAGGACACCCTCAAAGCCTCCTTGAAAAAGTGCAACATCCCCACCGACAGCTGGGAATCCCTGGCCCAAGACCGCACAAAGTGGAGGAGAAGCATCCGGGAAGGCGCCGAACACCGCGAGTCTCTTCGCCGGGAGCAAGCAGAAGCCAAGCGCAGGCAGCGCAAGGAGCGCACGTCAACCCAAGCACCCCACCCACCTGCCCCTTCAACCACCGTCTGCCCCACCTGTGACCGAGACTGTAGGTCCCGCATTGGACTCATCAGTCACCTGAGAACTCAATTTTTAATGTGGAAGCAAGTCATCCTCGGTTCTGAGGGACTGCCTAAGAAGATGATGAGCGTGAGTGTGTGAGCGTGAGTATGTGTGAGCGTGTGTGTGTGAGTGTTTTTGTGTGTGTGTGAATGTGTGTGGGGGGGTGGGGGTCTGGCAGTGTGACCCAGGTCCAGAAGGCACCTTTAGGACGAAGGAGCACACATCTGTGAGACTTTGAAATGAATGCTAAGTAGCTGGTAAGTTATTTATGGTTATGAATGAGGCCGTGGCCATTGTACGGGAGACGTTCAGTGAGCGCAACTTTTGTTTTTTGTGCTTTCTCTTTCTTTTAGTCTAACCTCCTTTCAGGGCCAGTTCAAGGATCTGTAACATAACATTTATTCAACCCCCTGCCCCCCCCCCCCCCCCCCCCCACCCCTCGTGTCTGAAGCCACATGTCCGTATGGTGCTGATTGCTATCAAATTAAAGCTGAAAGACACAAGGGCAAATGTAGAAACCCATCACAGCCAGCAGGGATTCCTTCACCATTTAGAGTTTGTCTTGAGGTCAGAGCATCATTGTTAGGCCTCTGACCCCTGATAACCTCGACCTGGCCACAATGCTCAGTCCCTCTCTGGGAGAACTTAATTAAAGACAATTGAATTTTCCTGCTTACATTTGTTTGTGAAAAGGCCTTAGTTTTACTGCTGGTGTTATTGGCCAGAAGGAAAGGAGAAGCCTTTGTCTTTAACTGAAAAGGTAAAGCGGACGATGACGGCTGATTTGTGGTCACCCTGATTCATTGCCCCACTGCCAGTGATTCTTGGCTTTATTGGCGCAGGACATTCCTGACAGGTTTTCACCGAGAGCCGTTAATCAGTGGACCTCACATATTGAGGGAAAACGGCTCAGAAAATACTTCATAAATTTCCGAATGAAAAGTCCATGATTCCGGGACAAAGCGTGCCGGGGAAAGGTCTGTTCGGTATGTTGTATATCAAGCGGTCTTTCATTTGGGGGAAAAAAAAGTAAGGCACGCACTCGTGAGCGGAGGGCGGACATGGCACGCAGTGTCTTCACATCGCAGTGAATCTCGCCATATGGGTCACGCTTTCTTTGCAGCTCACCAGCTCTATTAAAAAAAAAGTTATTGTTTTGCCGTTGTGTTAGAGGCACATGGTCACGATATTAACCCTTGCAGGTCTAGTTCTGGAGGGAATTTCTTTCTGGCCTGATTTTAGTGTCAGCCGGGGCTCAGTGTGTAGCACTCTCTCGCTCTCTCTCACCTCTGAGTCAGAAGGTTGTGGGTTCAAGTCCCACTCCAGAGTCTTGAGCACAAAAATCTAGGCCGACACTCCAGTGCAGTACTGAGGGAGTGCTGCGCTGTCGGAGGTGCCGTCTTTCGGATGAGACATTAAATCGAGGCTCTCTCAGGTGGATGTAAAAGATCCCACGCGCTATTTCGAAGAAGAGCAGGGGGAGTTCTCCCCGGTGTCCTGGGGCCAATATTTATCCCTCAATCAACATCACTAAAACAGATTATCTGGTCATTCTCACATTGCTGTTTGTGGGAGCTTGCTGTGCGCAAATTGGCTGCCGCGTTTCCCACATTACAACAGTGACTACACTTCAAAAAGTACTTCATTGGCTGTAAAGCACTTTGGGACGTCCTGAGGTCGTGAAAGGCGAAGTAGAAATACAAGCCTTTCTGATTTTTCACCTCATATGTTGTGAGGCTCAAGAGCCTCTTGGTATTTCAGGTGTGGAGCATGAATCAGTTGGGCCAAATGGCCTGTTTCTGTAAAATTGATGTAATATGTAACGAGGCTTCACTGAGATGTTAGGTGGATCTCAAATATTGAGTAAAACATCGCGGAAAATGTCCCATCAAGATCTCACGTTTAAGCAGCGCCTTTCACCTCCTCAGGAACGTCCCAAAGCGCTTCACAGCCAATGAATTACTTTTTGAAGTGCAGTCATTGTTTTACAGGCCGATGCAGCGGCCAATTCGCAGACAGTGGGGGCGGGTTTATCTGTACCCGCTGGGCAGGAATTGGGGGGGGGGCAGAGGGTCAGGGTTCACTTTACACCTCGCTCGATTGTCCTTTCCATAGACTTCAACGGGTGGACAACGGGCTACTGACCTGCTGCTGCCTGTTTCCCCCTCTGACGGGAACAGTTAAAATCGGCCCCACTGTTCGCTGTCCACTCTTCACGCCAGCGAGTTGGTAAGACAAAGAACAGGTCAGAGTGAATTGACAACATGGTTTCATCACCAAGTCTGTTCACCAACTGTGCTACCGCAAATGAACGATGAAGATGTGGAAGAGGACTGGTATCCATGTTGGGTGCATAAAGTTGCAGTGTAACTTGAGGGTCAGGCCTCTTTCTGACATCTCTATGCAGTAAAGCCAAGTGATCTCGGAGCCCTTAAAGAGGCATAGGAACAGGAGGAGGCCATTCAGCCTGTTCCGCCATTCAATGAGATCATGGCTGAAACATAGAAACATAGAAAAATAGGAGCAGGAGTAGGCTATACGGCCCTTCGAGCCTGCTCCGCCATTCAATATGATCATGGCTGATCCTCTATCTCAATACCATATTCCCACTCTCTCCCCATACCCCTTGATGCCTTTTGTGTCTAGAAATCTATTTATCTCCTTCTTAAAATATATTCAGTGACTTGGCCTCCACAGCCTTCTGTGGTAGAGAATTCCACAGGTTCATCACCCTCTGAGTGAAGAAATTTCTCCTCATCTCAGTCCTAAATGTCCTACCCCGTATCCTGAGACTGTGACCCCTCGTTGTAGACTTCCCCAGCCAGGGGAAACATCCTCCCTGCATCCAGTCTGTCTAGCCCTGTCAGAATTTTATACGTTTCAATGAGATCCCCTCTCATTCTTCTAAACTCTAATGAATACAGGCTGCTCTGTGACCTAACTCCATCTACCCGCCTTTGCTCCATATCCCTTAGTACCTTTGGTTAACAAAAATCTATCAATCTCTGATTTAAAATTAACAATTGACCCAGCATCAACTGCCGTTTGCGGAAGGGAGTTCCAAACTTCTGCCACCCTTTGTGTGTAGAAGTGTTTCCTAACTTCCCTCCTGAAAGGCCTGGCTCTAATTTTTAGACTATGCCCCCTAGTCCGAGACTCCCCAAGCCTTTGTAGGCGACTACAAATATATATATATTTTGTAAATGAATATCGTTTTGCTTGTTCTTTTGGATCAATGTAATCCTAGCTCTCCTAAATAAATTCATCCTGCTGTCTTAGCCTGAATGTTACAATCTGTCAGCGGGTATTTTTTGGAGAGGACAGGAATGCACGGTGGGTAGCTGTGAATTCTTCAATGTAGAATATCTTGGCATAAGGATCATCATTAATCCTGTGGCATCCCCATTCACAGACCACACAAGGGTTTTGCATCTGATCACAGGAGATGCGAGTCTGCCTATAGAAGCTAAATTTTGCTTTGAACATGTTTAAATGGAGTTGGGAGAAAGCCCACATTATAACAGCACTTGAAAATTATTTTTTAAACGTAAGTACTAATTACCATTGCCATTTTGAATAATTACAGTCCCGTGCTTATAATCAGCTCTGAAAGAACCTCTATGCCTGTCTTGCTTTATTAGTTCCCATGTACTTGTGCCCTGTCATTAATAATGCAAGTACCTTGCATAACCACTTATGCATTTTACTGCTCTAATGAGAGATGCTTCAGACTAAATGAGAGATTCTACTTCAGGTTTTTAATCCATGCACAGGCTTTTGTTGTCTCAATCAGCTACAGTCCCTGCAATATTCTCGGATCTGTGTTTTTTCAACTCATCTTTTGAATTACATAGCAATAGCTATCACATGCGAGCAGGACAAAGAAGCAACTAAATGAGAATAAGACACAGTAAGATTAAAAAAAACAGCAATGGAGACTTGAGCACAAAATCTGGGCTGACACTCCCAGTGCAGTGCTGAGGGAGTGCTGCACTGTCAGAGGTGCTGTCTTCAGATGAGACGTTAAACTGAGGCTCCGTCTGCTCTCTCAGGTGGATGTAAAAGATCCCATGGCACTATTTTGAAGAAGAGCAGGGGAGTTCTCCCCGGTGTCCTGGCCAATATTTATCCCTCAATCAACATCAATAAAAAAAACAGATTATCTGGTCATTATCTCATTGCTGTTTGTGGGAGCTTGCTGTGCGCAAATTGGCTGCTGCGTTTCCTACACTACAACAGTGACTACACTTCAAAAAGTACTTCATTGGCTGTAAAGCGCTTTGGGACGTCCTGAGGTTGTGAAAGGCGCGATAGAAATGCAAGATTTTCTTTTTCACAAAGTGTAGTGGAAATGTGGAGCTCTCCTTTAAAAGGCTCTGGATGCTGGGGGTCAGTTGAAACTTCCAAAACTGATAACGATAGATTTGTGTAAGGTAAGGGTTTTATAGAATCATACAGCTCAGAAGGAGGCCATTCGGCCCATCTTGCCTGTGTCGTAAAAGATCCCATAGCACTATTTCGAAGAAGAGCAGGGGGAGTTCTCCCCGGTGTCCTGACCAATATTTATCCCTCAACCAACATCGCTAAAAAACAGATGATCTGGTCATTATCACATTGCTGTTTGTGGGAGCTTGCTGTGCGCAAATTGGCTGCCGCGTTTCCTACATTACAACAATGACTACACTCCAAAAAGTACTTCATTGGCTGTAAAGTGCTTTGGGACGTCCTGAGGTTGTATCTTCTTCTTAGTCAGACCCTTGGAACTGAGGATGACTTGCCTCCACACTAAAAATGAGTTCTCAGGTGACTGATGAGTCCAATGTGGGATCTACAGTCTCTGTCACAGGTGGGGCAGACGGTGGTTGAAGGGGCGGGTGGGTGGGGTGCTTGGGTTGACGTGCGCTCCTTCCGCTGCCTGCGCTTGGCTTCCGCTTGTTCCCGGCGAAAAGACTCAAGGTGTTCGGCGCCTTCCCGGATGCTTCTCCTCCAGTTTGTGCGGTCTTGGGCCAGGGATTCCCAGGTGTCGGTGGGAATGTTGCACTTTTTCAATGAGGCTTTGAGGGTGTCCTTGAAGCGTTTCCTCTGCCCACCTGGGGCTCTCTTGCTGCGTCGGAGCTCTGAGTAGAGCGCTTGTTTTGGGAGTCTCGTATCAGGCATGCGGACGATGTGGTCCGTCCATCGGAGCTGATCGAGCGTGGTCAAAGCTTCGATGCTGGGGATGTTGGCCTGAGCGAGAATACTGACGTTGGTTGTGTAAGGTGCTGTAGAAATGCAAATTCTTTTTTTCTTATAAGTCTTCAAAACAAAGAGTAGCTGGTGAGGTACACTGCAGGTTCCCTCAACAGAACTTGCAACTTCCCCGGAATTATTCTGCTCCATGTGCATTTACAGTCGGAAAAACGACAAGACTCCAAATAGTAAATTTTTACTGACGGTAAGAGATTTGTGCTTTTTTTAAAATAATTGCTCCACCATTGGTGGCCGTGGCTTCTGTTGCCTAGGCCCTGAGCTCTGGAATTCCCTGCCTAAACCTCTCCGCCTCGCTACCTCTCTTTCCTCCTTTAAGACGCTCCTTAAAACCGACCTCTTTGACCAAGCTTTTGGTCACCTGCCCTAATTTATCCTTATGTGGATCGGTGTCAAATTTTTTGTCTTAAAATACTCCTGTGCAGCGTCTTGGGACGTTTTACTACATTAAAGGCGCTATATAAATACAAGTTGTTGTTGTTGTTGCTTGGTTCCTGTTGCTTAGGTTTGCTGGACTTAATTACCAGGCGTGCACCTACTCTCATAAACATAGTGAGTCAGAAAGCGACAAGCTCGGGGCACGATTCTGAGGATCCTGTTACATTCTCATTCCTGCAGCACTTTTCAACAGGCTCCCAAACAAACTTTCACTTCTCTCCCTGGCCCCTGAGCATTTTGGTGCCTTCATGTGTCGTAGCACAAAAAAAAAAGTCGCCCGGGCCGCTTGTGTGCGCCTTTGTTAAGAGCTCGAAACCATTAACCACCCCCCCCCGCCCATCTCAAGCCATCTGCCATCACCTAAATGTTTAACTAGGAGATATTTTCCTATCTTGCACACGGTGACATTCTCCGAGCTTTTGTTTATTAACTAGCAGCATTGTGCTTTGCCGTAGATTCTTCCTGCTTGATTAGACATTACTTGCCATTAACATTACACTTGTTATTTTCCTCTAACATAGCCGTTTCTTATCTATCTGTCATTGTATATCTTCACCCTGTCTGATGACTGTTCTAAATATACTTGATTTGGCCTTTAGCAGCTAATTAGTTCCAACAAGGTAATTGTCTCCTAAGTACCTACAATTTGGCTTTAATTGGCTCTCATTTATCAGTTTCCATTAACAGGCCACCATTCACTTATGCCCCAGTGATTATAATTAATTTATAATGCCATATTTGTGTGAATTAAGGAGCAATCACCAGAATGAACAACTGTGTGCCTTCTGACCTCGGGAGTTACTCGACCGCATGTTGAAATGACGGCCAATTTCAGGGTGCTGACCAAAGTTTGATCAGGAGCCGCAACCGTTCCTGGAAGGAAGGATTTGCTGTGGTGCAGCACCTTCTCGCCCCTCGCAAACATCCCAGAGGGCTTCACATACAACAACAACTTGCATTTATACGGCACCTTTAATATAGTAAAACGTCCCAAGGCGCTTCACAGGAGCGATTATCAGATATAATTTGACACCGAGCCACTGAAGGCGATATTGGGACAGGTGAGCAAAAGCTGCGTCAAAGAGTTAGGTTTTAAGGAGCGTCTTAAAGGAGGAAAGGTTTACAGAGGGAATTCCAGAACTTAGGACCCAGGCAGCTGAAGGCACGGCCGCCAATGGTGGAGCGATTAAAATCGGGGGATGCTCGAGAGGCCAGAATTGGAGGAGCACAGAGATCTCGGAGGGTTGTAGGGCTGGAGGAGATTACAGAGATTGGGGTGGGGGGGGGGGGGGGGGGGCGGCGGTGGAGGCCATGGAGGGATTTGAAAACAATGATAAGAATTTTAAACAATAGCAAAATACTGCGGATGCTGGAAATCTGAAATAATAACAGAAAATGCTGGAAACATTTAGCAGGCCAGGCAGCATATGTGGAGAGAGAAACAGAGTTAACGTTTCAGTTCTGACGAAGGGTCACAGACCTGAAACGTTAACTCTGTTTCTCTCTCCACGGATGCTGCATGGCTTGCTGAGTGTTTCCAGCATTTTTTGATGTTGTTTTATATAAGAATTTTAAAATTGAGCCGTTGCTGGAACGGGAGCCAATGTAAGTCAGCGAGCACAGTGGGGTGATGGGTGAGCGGGACTTGGTGCGAGTTAGGATTACAGCCAATGAAGTACTTTTTTGAAGTGTAGTCACTGATGTAATGTAGGAAATGCGGCAGCCAATTTGCACACAGCAAGCTCCCACAAACGGCAATGTGATAAATGACCAGATTATCCGGTTTTAGTGATGTTGATTGAGGGATAAATATTGGGCCCAGGAAAAATAGAACGCAAATTATTGGAGGAACGGATAAGCAGACAGAAAATTATCAAAAGGATAAAGAAGAAAGTATCTGTTAATATATTATTAATGGACTGATAATACAGACTTGGTACAGGGTCTCTGTGCTCCCTGCTCGTTGGGCGCTGGACTCAGATATAGCTCGCGAGGTCAGTCAGTTAAACAAAGCTGTCCTTCATTCTGCCAGTGCATTTCACACTTCTTTTAGCCTCAACCTGCCACATTAACACCACCTCTTGCCTTGATCATCTCTTAATGTCTCTTAATGTCTCCTTTTGTTCTTTCATCCCCTCCCCCTTTTCCCAGCTTTATCCTTGCCTTAAATCTATTTCATTTCCTGCTATTTCCAGTTCTGACGAAAGGTCTTCGACCTGAAACGTTAACTCTGTTTCTCTCTCCACGGATGCTGCCTGGCCTGCTGAGTTTTTCCAGCGTTTTCTGTTGTTATTTCGGATTTCCAGCATCTGCAGTATTTTGCTATCGAACAAATCGTAGCGTTTCTGATACGCAGTGCATGGCATCATGGGAATGCCCCAGTGTCAAGGAAGGGGGTCAATTAGCGATGTGTCAGGAGCAGAGAAGGTTATTCAGCGCCAGCAGCTCTTAAAGGGCTGCTGGTTGCCCTCAAAGCCGCTTTGCTCCTGTAGAAGAGAAGACCTAGAATGGCTTTGTTTAATGAAGCAGTTTTAGAGGTGCCACTGAAAGGAGGGTGGTGCTTATCGGCAACAGTATCAGCCTTGGCTCAGTGGGCAGCACTCTCATCTCGGAGTCAGAAGGTTGTGGGTTCATTGTCCCACTCCAGAGCCTTGAGCACATGAAGCTAGGCTGACACTCCCAGTGCAGTGCTGAAGGAGTGCTGCACTGTCGGAGGTGCTGTCTTTCGGATGAGGTGTTAAACTGAGGACCCCGTCTGCTCTCTCAGGTGGACGCAAAAGATTCCATGCCACTATTTCGAAGAAGAGCAGGGGGAGTTCTCCCCGGTGTCAACATTTATCCATCAACCAACGTCACTAAAACAGATTATCTCCTTGCTGTTTGTGGGAGCTTGCTGTGCGCACATTGGTTGCCGCGATTACCACATTACAACAGTGACTACACTTTAAAAAGTACTTCATTGGCTGTAAAGCACTTTGGGACGTTCTAAAGTTGTGAAAGTCACTGTAGAAATGCAAGTCTTTTTCTTTTTTTTACCCAAACAATGCAACGCTCCCTCAGATACTGCGCTGAAACGACAGCCTAAATGATGTGCTGAAGTGGAGTTTGAACTCATGATGGGGCCATTCGGCCCATCGTGCCTGTGCCGGCTCTTTGAAAGAGCTCTCCAATTAGTCCCACTCCCCCCTGCTCTTTCCCCAGAGCCCTGAAGATTTTTCCCTTCAAGTATTTATCCAATTCCCTCTGACAGTTACTATTGAATCTGCTTCCAACGCCCTTTCAGGCAGCGCATTCCAGATCACAACAACTCGCTGTGTAAAAAAAATTCTCCTCATCTCCCCCTCTGTTGGTTACACACGGAGTTTAGCAATGTCGGGGAATTGGGGCAATTCCGTCAAAGTTGCATCTCAGATTCTATTGGCTATCACATTTACGCCTGAAGCCTCGTCCCAAATCATCTGAAAACACAGGCTAAACAGCGGCGACAGACAATATGGGGCCGTCTGCCCACAATATCCCGGCACGGGTAACTGGCAGGCATGGCTTTCCTCTGGGAGGCTGCTTTCGGAAAATATGTCCATAAGTAATCATGATGGTAATAAGAATTAGATATACATGCTCTGTACAATGAGTTTAAGCATCTGTTGGAGTTGAATTCTCAAAGCAGCTTATTAAAAATGTTGTGCATGTGCAGTGTAATTGGCTCAGAAATGAGTGATTAATACAAGCTTGTGTGGTGAATACCGTTGAGCTGCGGGTCCTCACAGCTGAATGGAGACGTATTACAATGACACGGTAATGGTATTGAAATGAAATGCACGGGGGCTTGTCCAGACCTGCTGCAGCTGATCGCAATACGCTGATCTGAGGAGGTAGTGCCGAACTGGGGAAGGGCAGCGGCAATGGGGCAGAGGGGCTGCAGACTGTGAAAATTAGCTAAAAGTTCAACGAAGCATCCACACAGCCACAACTAATGGCTCAAACACATCGGGGGGGAATTTAGCAATCTACAGGTCACCTGACTGCCCACCGTCCGCACTGGGAGAGAGAAGAGCTTCATCATTGAGCACCTCTGCAGTGACAGACACAGACACACCTCCACATTCAAACATCTTTTTAAATCTTAAAACTGGACTTTTTTATCTTGCACAAATTGCACTGTTCTATATTCACACTGCAGTACTGTTATTTTTATTCGTTCAGGGGATGTGGGTGTCCCTGGCAAGACCAGTATTTATTGCCCATCCCTAATTGCCTTTGAGAAGGTGGTGGTGAGCTGCTTTCTTGAACCGCTGCAGTCCCTGTGGTGAAGGTGCTCCCACAGTGCTGTTAGGGAGGGAGTTCCAGGATTTTGACCCAGCGACGATGAAGAACCGGCTGATATATTTCCAAGTCAGGATGGTGTGTGACTTGGAGGGGAACTTGGAGGTAGTGGTGTTCTCATGCGCCTGCTGCCCTTGTCCTTCTAGCTGGAAGAGGTCGCGGGTTTGGGAGGTGCTGCTGAAGAAGCCTTGGCGAGTTGCTGCAGTGCATCTTGTAGATGGTACACACTGCAGCCACGGTGCGCCAGTGGTGGAGGGAGTGAATGTTTAAGGTGGTGGATGGGGTGCCAATCAAGCGGGCTGCTTTGTCATGGATGGTGTTGAGCTTCTTGAGTGTTGTTGGAGCTGCACTCATCCAGGCAAGTGGAGAGTATTCCATCACACTCCTGACTTGTGCCTTGTAGATGGTGGAAAGGCTTTGGGGAGTCAGGAGGTGAGACACTCACTGCAGAATACCCAGCCTCTGACCTGCTCTTGTTGCCACAGTATTTATGTGGCTGGTCCAGTTAAGTTTCTGGTCAATGGAGACTCCCCAGGATGTTGATGGTGGGGGATTCGGCGATGGTAATGCCGTTGAATGCCAAGGGGCGGAGGTTAGACTCTTGTTGGAGATAGTCATTGCCTGGCACTTGTGTGGCGTGAATGTTACTTGCCACTTATCAGCCTAAGCTTGAATGTTGTCCAGGTCTTGCTGCTTGCAGGCACGGACTGCTTCATTATCTGAGGAGTTGCGAATGGAACTGAACACTATGCATTCATCAGTGAACATCCCGACTTCTGACCTTATGATGGAGGGAAGGTCATTGATGAAGCAGCTAAAGATGGTTGGGCCTAGGACTCTGCCCTGAGAAACTCCTGCAGCGATGTCCTGGGGCTGTGATGATTGGCCTCCAACAACCACAACTATCTTCCTCTGTACTAGGTATGACTCCAGCTAGTGGAGAGTTTTTCCCCTGATTCCCACTGACCTCAGTTTTACTCAAGCTCCTTGATGCCACACTCGGTCAAATGCTGCATTGATGTCAAGGGCAGTCACTCTCACCTCACCTTTGGAATTCAGCTTTTTTGTCATGTGGCAGCCAGGGTGAACAGCGTCAAGTAAAGTAAATCTGGCCATGGTGAGGCCATCCCTGGCCTCCCGGGCAGCAATGTGCTCGGGTGCTGATGCCCTGTGTCCTGTGCAGCATCAGGTGATTGCGGAGCAGGTTGGTGTTGTTGTTGGTGCTGCTGGTGTGCCTGGTGATGTTGGTGCAGGGGCTGATCGTGGTGGGATTCTGAGGACCAAGGTGAGATTTTTTCAACTGCCCCGATGCTGATGGAATAGATGGCAGCTGAAGTTGAGATGACAGAAGCGATCTGTCAATGGTGAGGGAGGTTGTTCCAAGGAGGTGACAGTGGATAGAGAGTTTACTCCAAACACTTCCAAACTGCATACAGCTCAAAAGTGTCTTCCAAATCCTGAAGGCTCCAGCTTCTAACATTGCAAAGTGAACAGCTGTGAAATGGTAGCTTTTATACCACTTTTGCAGCTGTCACCTATTCAGAGCAATGGAGAGTCACAGAGAACCCAACACACTTAGCTGACGTGATTCCTGAGCGATGGGAACCTCGTGTAAACGTTGGAAAAATGGTCAGTAGCTGGTTAAAATGTTGCTTAAATACCTTTAAACACCCTCTGAAGGATTTCAATTGGCTCACCCGTTGCTTTGTGCCGTGTCTGCAAAGCGCAGGCCGAGCCGTCACTTGGGAAACTTACGAGGAGGCGGGTTCAGAGTGGGATACCGCCCCGCTGTCAATCTTGGAGATTTTGACAGTGGACCCGCCTCCGAACCTGCGATCTGAGCCCGAGGTCTGGAGCCGAGTGGTCCTGGCGTTGGAACCCAAACTGAGCATCAGTGAGCAGGTTATTGGTGAGTAAGTGCCGCTTGATAGCTCCGTCGACGACACCTTCCATCACGTAGCTGATGATTGAGAGTAGTACTGTCAGTACGATTGCGCTGTTCTATAGACACACTGAACCTTTGGTTTGGGGTGTTAAAGGATTAGGGTTAAGTTTGCCAGGAGGGGAGATTTAGAATCGGGCTCTGTCTGTCTATGACAGTTTGGATCTAGAAGTTGGAATGTGAAATTTGTTTGGTTTGTTTTACAGAACCGGCCGTGTTATTTCACCTTTGTGAACAGCGCCAGACTGTGGGATCGAGGACCGTCTCAGGACCCTGTAAGTAACATTGGATCTCCAACCTGCCTGCTGTGTTGCACTGGCTGAAGTTACCGCCGAGTGTAAGCTCCGATCCCTGTATTAACGGGCAGGAGGGGAGGGTGCGGGGGGAGCCTGTTAGCGGGAGACGAACCCAGCGAGGCCGGGGACATGGCGGCCCTGGCGATCTGAACACGGGGATCCCCCTCCTCCCGCCATCTAAACCCCCCCCCCCCCGGCCCGCCACAGGTGGTGAGGTTAAAAATAGGTTGCGGGGCCGATGACATTATCAGGACGCAAATTCTGAATCTTAAGTCGGCCGCCGACCGCTTTCAATGCGGCACTCCCTCAGCACTGCCCCTCCGACAGTGCAGCGCTCCCTCAGTACTGCCCCTCCGACAGTGCGGCGCTCCCTCAGTACTGTCCCTCCGACAGTGCAGCGCTCCCTCAGCACTGCCCCTCCGACAGTGCAGCGCTCCCTCAGTACTGCCCCTCCGACAGTGCGGCGCTCCCTCAGTACTGTCCCTCCGACAGTGCAGCGCTCCCTCAGCACTGCCCCTCCGACAGTGCAGCGCTCCCTCAGTACTGCCCCTCCGACAGTGCAGCGCTCCCTCAGCACTGCCCCTCCGACAGTGCAGCGCTCCCTCAGTACTGCCCCTCCGACAGTGCAGCGCTCCCTCAGTACTGCCCCTCCGACAGTGTAGCGCTCCCTCAGTACTGCCCCTCCGACAGTGCAGCGCTCCCTCAGTACTGCCCCTCCGACAGTGCTGCACTCCCTCAGTACTGCCCCTCCGACAGTGCATCGCTCCCTCAGTAATGCTCCTCCGACAGTGCGGCACTCCCTCAGTACTGCCCCTCCGACAGTGCAGCGCTCCCTCAGTACTGCCCCTCCGACAATGCAGTGCTCCCTCAGTACTGCCCCTCCGACAGTGCATCGCTCCCTCAGTAATGCTCCTCCGACAGTGCGGCACTCCCTCAGCACTGCCCCTCCGACAGTGCGGCGCTCCCTCAGTACTGCCCCTCCGACAGTGCATCGCTCCCTCAGTAATGCTCCTCCGACAGTGCGGCACTCCCTCAGCACTGCCCCTCCGACAGTGCGGCGCTCCCTCAGCACTGCCCCTCCGACAGTGCGGCGCTCCCTCAGTACTGCCCCTCCGACAGTGCGGCGCTCCCTCAGTACCGCCCCTCCGACAGCGCGGCGCTCCCTCAGTACTGCCCCTCCGACAGTGCAGCACTCCCTCAGTACTGTCCCTCCGACAGTGCAGCTCCCACAAACAGCAATGTGATAATGACCTGAGAATCTGTTTCAGTGATGTTGATTGAGGGATAAATATTGGCCAGGGCACCGGGGATAACTCCCCTGCTCTTATTCAAAATAATTTTACATCCACCCGAGAGAGCAGACGGAGCCTCGGTTTAATGTCTCATCCAAAAGACGGCACCTCTGACAGTGAGGCACTCCCTCAGTACTGCCCATCCGACAGTGCGACGCTCCCTCAGTACTGCCCCCTCTGACAATGCAGCGCTCCCTCAGTACCACCCCTCCGACAGCGCGGCGCTCCCTCAGTACTGCCCTCCGACAGTGCAGCGCTCCCTCAGTACCACCCCTCCGACAGTGCAGCGCTCCCTCAGTAGTGCCCTCCGACAGTGCAGCGCTCCCTCAGTACTGCCCCTCCGACAGTGCAGCGCTCCCTCAGTCCTGCTCCTCCGATAGTGCGGTGTTCCCTCAGTATTGCCCCTCCGACAGTGCGGCGCTCCCTCAGTACTGCCCTTCCGACAGTGCAGCGCTCCCTCAGTAGTGCCCTCCGACAGTGCAGCGCTCCCTTAGTACTGCCCCTCTGACAGTGCAGTGCTCCCTCAGTAGTGCCCTCCGACAGTGCAGCGCTCCCTCAGTACTGCCCCTCCGACAGTGCAGCGCTCCCTCAGTCCTGCTCCTCCGATAGTGCGGTGTTCCCTCAGTATTGCCCCTCCGACAGTGCGGCGCTCCCTCAGTACTGCCCCTCCGACAGTGCAGCGCTCCCTTAGTACTGCCCCTCTGACAGTGCAGCGCTCCCTTAGTACTGCCCCTCCGACAGTGCAGCACTCCCTCAGCACTGCACTGGTGTGTCAGCCTGGATTGTGATCAAGTTCCTGGAGTGGGACTGGAACCCTCAAACCTTCTGACTCTGCCAACAATGGTGGGGTGAAGAGAGGGAGAAATGCCCAGAAGACCAGAGCGTGAAGAACAGAGCAATCGGGAGGGAATATAGGGCTAGAGTGGATCTCAGGGATAAGTTGGGGCAAGGCTGCGGAGGGATTGATAGACATGTGGCAAGGATTTTGAATTTATGGCTTTGGAGTTGGATGGGATGGTTAACCATATCGAATGGTATGGAAAGTTGAAGTACTTTTCAATGTAGTCACTGTTGTAATGTAGGAAATCACGTCAGCCAATTTGCGCACAGCAAGCTCCCAGAATTATTTTTATGCAGCGAGTTGTTATAATGGGAATGCACTGTCTGAAAGGGTGGTGAAAGCAGATTTTTAAAAGGGAATTGGATAAATACTTGAGGGGGGACAATATGCAGGGCTACAGGGAAAGAGCAGGGGAGTGAGACTAATTGGAGAGCTCGTTCAAAGAGCCGGCACAGGCACGATGGGCTGATGGCCTCCTTCTGTGCTGTATTGTTCTATGAGGAGTGATAATTTTTTAAATTCGCTTATGGGATCTGGGCGTCGCTGGCAAGGCCAGCATTTATTGCCCATCCCTAATTGCCCTTGAGAAGTTGGTGGTGAGCCACCTTCTTGAACCGCTGCAGTCCGTGTGGTGAAGGTACTCCCACAGTGCTGTTAGGGAGGGAGTTCCAGGATTTTGACCCAGCGACGGTGAAGGAACGGCGAATTGGAGGGTTGCAGGGCTGGAGGAGGTTACATATAGAGGGAGGGGTGAGACCACGGAGGGATTTGAAAACAAGGATGAGAATTTTAAAATTGAGGCGTTGCCAGACTAGGAGCCAATGTAGGTCAGCGAGCACGGGGGGTGATGGGTGAACGGGACTTGGTGCGAGTTAGGACACGGGCAGCAGAGTTTTGATTGGGCTCAAGTATACGGAGGGTGGTAGGTGGGAGGCCGGCCAGGAAAGCTTCGGAATAGTCGAGTCTGGAGGTAACAAAGGAACATAAACCAGGCGTGCATGAATACTGGAAAGATTTTGCAATCAGCTGGGAGATGTTAAAGGCACTCGTATTATAATAGAGGCACAATGCTAGGATACACGTAGTGAATCCCGATGATTAGCCATCGCCGTTTAATTAGAACACTTCAATTCATTTTCAGAGTATGCAAATCGCCCGCTCTAAACTGAGTTTGTTTGGCAAAGGTTAAAGAGGACAAAATAAAGGAAGTTGCTATTTATCTGATTCAAACAGAGCACAGCTAGGCTTACACAGACTGCAATGGTAATTACATTTTTTTTCACGTTTAAACAACTAAAGACATCAAGCGAATCACTTCCCATTATACCTTCGCTAATTTTACAAACAATTCTCCTGTATTTATTTCCGATTTCTAGATGTCAGGATCAGGCTTGAACTCACGCCCTTTTGGAAAGTCTCTGGGGTAGAGATTGATATGCGTCGCGCCTTCCTCTGGGGCATAAAACGGGCGCAAAGCAGACCAATTTAGCAGCAGGATGGTCTGCGCCCAATCTGCGCTGGGACCCACAGCTGAATCCGTGGGGCCCCTTTTTTTTTGAGCATCCCGAGTGGCGCCTAAAATCCGTCTCTGATGAGTGGGGAAGCGTCGCGTCGTCCATAGTCTCCGGCAAGCAATGGCAGGTTGTGAAAACGTCTCATTTTTTAAAAACCGGACTCGTGGAGCAGGAGTGGCCCCTCATCCCGACTCTACAGGACTCGCGATCGTTCCCTCCCCCTCCCCTCACCCCCCATCATCGCCCACTCCAACTCCCCCCTCCTGTTGCTCCTGGGTCACAAGGAACCTCACTTAACAGCAACAACAGCAACTTGCATTTATATAGCGCCTTTTAAAGTAGTAAAACGTCGCAAGGCGCTTCACAGGAGCGTAATCAAACAACGTTTGACACCGAGCCACACGGAGATATTAGGGCAGATGACTAAAAGCTTGGCCAATGAGGTAGGTTTTAAGGAGCGTCTTAAAGGAGGAGAGAGAGGTGGAGAGGTTTAGGGAGGGAATTCCAGAGCTTAGGGCCCCGGCAGCTGAAGGCACGTTTAAGGACAGTGTTACTCACCTGGGCCTCTTCTAGCCTGATTCTGCTCTTCGTTACCTTCTGCTGGTGGCTTGAAGTCCAAGCGCGGATCTCGGGGTCAAGATTACACCGGGAGGGGGTCCGAATTACGTCATCGGACCCCGACATTTCAATAATTACGAGCCTTCTGCTATTGTGTCGTTTAAAGCATTTCTACAGCACCTTTCATGACTTCAGGACGTCCCAAAGTTCTTTACAGCCAATGAAGTACTTTTTGAAGTGTAGTCACTGTTCTAATGTAGGAAACGCGGCAGTCAATTTGCGCACAGCAAGCTCCCACAAACAGCAATGAGATAATGATCCAGATAATCTGTTTCTTAGTGACGTTGGTTGAGGGATAAATATTGGATGAATATTAGCATTTATTAGAATTAAAGATGGCTTAGCTAAGCAAATTGTTCACATGAAATGGTAGCTTTGTAAACGCTTAATTTAACATAGGAACAGGAGGAGGGCATTCAGCCCCTCGAGCCTGTTCCGCCATTCAATTAGATCATGACTGATCTGTATCTTAAATCATCTGTCCACCTTGGTTACGTAATCCTTAATACCCTTGGCTAACAATAATCTATCCATCTCAGTTTTGAAATTTTCTATTGACCCTCAGCCTCAACAGCTTTTTGGGGGAGAGAGTTCCAGATTTCCACTCCCCTTTGTGTGAAGAAGTGCTTCCTGACATCACCCCTGAACGGCCTGGCTCTAATTTTAAGGTTCTGCCCCCTTGTTCTGGACTCCCCCCCCCCCCCCCCCACCCCCCCCCCACCAGAGGAAATAGTTTCTCCCAAACTATGCTATCGACTCCTTTAATCATCTAAAACATATCAAGCCCCTTAATCTTCTATATTCAAGGGAATACAAGCCTAGTCTGTGCAACCTGTCCTCATGATTTAACCCTTTTAGCCCCGGTATCATTCTGGTGAATCTGCGCCAAACCCCCTCCAAGGCCACTATATCCTTCCTGAGGTGCGGGGCCCAGAACTGAACCCAGTCCTTTTAAACAGGGTCTGACCAGGGCTTTATATAACTGCAGCATAACTTCCGCCCCTTTGTATTCCGGCCCTCTTGAGATAAAGGCCAACATTCCATTAGCCTTTTTAATTATTAATTGTACCTGTCCACCAGCTTTTAGTGATTTCTGTACATGAACCCCTAAATACAGTTGCTCCTTCACAGTTCCCAGCTTCTTGGCATTTAGAAAATACTCTGAACTATCTTCCTTCCAAAGTGGATGACCCCACTTTGAACTCCCATCTGCCACAGTTTTGCCCACTCACTTAATCTATCAATGGCCTTTTGCAGCTTCCTGCTGCCACCAACACTCTGTCACCTAACTTAGATATACGGCTCTCTATTCCTTCATCGGCAAGTCATTTATAAATGCAGTAAAAAGCTGAGGCCCCAGTACAGATCCCTGGGCACATCGCTAGTCACACCCTGCCAATTGGAATACCTACCCATTATCCCTACTCTCTCTCTCCTACCTCCTAACCAATTCCCAATCCAAGCTAATAGGTTGACTCCAATTCCTAGATGGTTCTCTTACATGGAACCTTGTCAAATGCCTTCTGGATGTCCATATAAATAGCATCCCTTATCTACCACATTAGTTATCGCCTCAAAAATTTCAACTAGGTTCACTAGACATGACTCACCCTTTACAAATCCACGTTGGCTCTCTCTGATCAGCTCATGTTTGTCCAAATGCTTAGTCACTCTGTCCCTAATAACAGATTCTAGTAACTTCTCCACAACACACGTTAGACCAATAGGCCTCTAATTTCCTAGTTTATCTCTGTTACCTTTCATAAATAGTGGAATGACATTGGCAGTTTTCCAATCCAATTCCTGAATCGAGAGAGTTTTGGAAGATCATGACTAAAGCATCAACAATTTCCTCACCGACTTCTTTTAGTCCCCTGGGGTGGAATCCATCGGGTCCTGGAGATTTGCCTGTCTTTAGTCTCATTAGTTTCTCCAGCCCCGAAGAAAGCTGCCCACAAAGATCTCGCAATCTGTGGGGCGAGTAATTCGCTTTTTTCGACAAGTAAGTGATTTCAGCGCAGTGTAGTGGGAATTCCATAGCACGAGCTGCTGTGACATCAACAAGCTGTCTAAGCAGCCAATCACACTGCAGAATTCTCTGTTTTGCTCTCTGTAACATTAAAAAAAAAGATTGGGGCTCTCACATGGGGATAAGGTAAACCTGAAATAAATGTGAACAAACCACAGCACATCCAGTGTCGGAGCAGTGAATGACTGACCGCAACTTCAGGATTTCTGCCTTTAGATGTGCAGGCGTTACATCCTGAAGTTGCGGTCAGTTTCAAAGGGGAAATAGCAGCGAATGCTGTTCGTTCGCCAGTTTCACTCACCGCCAATTCCGGGTCAATGTTCCAGAAAACTGTCCCGAATACACTCAAGAAATTCGCTGCCTTTGGGACTTGAGCTGATCTGCTTCCCTCAGTCTAGGTGAAAGTTCAAGTCTCCCATTGTAACCACTCTGTTTTTGCAACAAGCTTCCTTGTACATTGTCACTTAACTTGAACGTGTTTGTGCAATGACTCACCTCTGACAGACGAACACTAGAATGCCCTTTAATGCTGCAGTAGATTTACCATTGTAGTGTGTGCATTGAATATGAGAAATTGATGACAAATTGGCAGCAGATGTTTAAATATATCTGCGTTTCAGCTTATTATTGCTGGCTATAAACTTTGAAGAAGCTCTGAAAGAAGAGGGAAGAGAATTAATGTTTTATTTATTTGAGTTTGGGATGTGTGTGTGCGTAACGCTGGTAAAATTGCTTTTATTACTTATTCCTAGTTGCTGTAGGGGGCATTAAGAGTCCGACACAGTGGCCGTAGTTTTGCCGGCGCTCAGAGGGCGGGTTCGGAGGTGGGTCCGCTGTCAAAATCTAAAAGATTGACAGCGGGTCGGGATCCCGCTCTGAACCCGCTTCCGTTACCAGTTTCCCAAGTGCGGGGTCTGCCTGCGCTTTGCAGACCCGGCACCAAGCGGCAGGTCAGCCAGTTGAGATAGTTAAGAGGGTCTTTAAAGGTAGTTGAACAGCATTTTACCACTTTCTAGCCATTTTTCCAACTTTTCCACAAGGTTCACATCGCTCGGGGATCGCGTCAGGTAAGTGTGTCGGGTTCTCTGTGACTCTCCATTGCTGTGAATAGGTGACAGCTGCAAAAGTGGTATCAAAGCTACCATTTCACAGCTGTTCACTTTCCAATGTTAGAAGCTGGAGCCTTCAGGATTTGGAAGACACTTTTGAGCTGTATGCAGTTTGGAAGTGTTTGGAGTAAACTCTCTATCCACTGTCACCTCCTTGGAACAACCTCTCTCACCATTGACAGATCGCTTCTGTCATCTCAACTTCAGCTGCCATCTATTCCAGCAACATCAGTGCCCTTGAAAAATTCTCACCTTGGTCCTCAGAATTCCACCATGATCAGCCCCAACACCAACATCACCAGGCACACCAGCAGCACCAACAACAATACCAACCTTCTCCGTAATCACCTGATGCTGTACACAGGGCATCAGCACCCGACAACATTGGTGCCTGGGAAGCCAGCGATGGCATCACCATGGCTAGATTTACTTCACTTGATGCTGTACACCCTGGCTGCCACATGGCACCACCCCACACCAGCACCATAAAGCATCCCTACAATGCCCAAGCCATTCCTTTCACACTCATCACCATTGGGCGGGGGGGTTGGGGGGGATGGTGGAGTTGCATCTCACCATTTACTGGATCACACTAAGACACTTCCAGAGGTGCACACAAACCTGTCCAAGAAGGCAATGTGTTGAAAATAAAGATTTTAATGCTTGACAACACATTAACAGACACTTTACACGAACATTGGCTAAAACACACAAGTGCCTACCCTTGTGTGTTGTTAGTTGGTATGATTGGACTAGGATGAGGGTGAGTGTGAGGGGTGGCTAGTGAGATGGGGAAGTAATAATGTAGATAGAGAGGGATGGGTGGAGGTACAAGGTAAGTTGGTGTGAGTAAGGATGTGCAGGAGTAGGGTAGGGAAGGTAGAGTGATGTGGATGTGATGAGTGGCACAGGAGGATGAGGTTGAGTGTGGCTTTGCAGTAATGTTTCGTGATCTACTGAGATAATTAAAAGGTGCAGCGAGGTCACCCTGCTTTTGCCCTCCTGTGTAATGTGCAACCAGGCTGTGTTGGTGTCCTGGGGAGGTCTCTTCTGCCCATGGGGAGTGAAGAGGACCTCCCTGCGTGCTGTGACTCCCTCTGTACGCATATGGAGGGAGTCATGGGAGAGCCTGGGTGCAGCCGTCCACCTTTGTGCAATGCTCGTCAGTGTTTGCTGCACCTCAATGCTGTAGAACACTGACAGCACAACTGTCAAAATGATTGTGGCCATGGTCCCTTTACGGAAACCGGCTGATGACGCATCATCAGATGATGTCATCAGACCCGCTTCCTTTTAATTGGCTGGGAACCTCTCAGGGCGGGCTTAACAAGGCCAATCAGGGCAAAATCACTTGGAGGTAGCGGGATGAAGACGGGAGTGGGGTTTGAGAACGCTGTCTGCTCCGGCCGCACCAGACTCGCCACGGTTGGCGAAATTGCGGCCAGTGTGGGACCGGAGTCACAGCTAGGCCAAACCGGGTAGAGGCAGCAGGTTTCTTACCTGAAGGACATTACTGAACCAGTTGGCTTTTTACAACAATCCGGCAGATTTTATGGTCATTTTTCGTAGTGCCAGACCACAAATTATCAAATTTAATGGATTCATGGCTTGCCGTGGTGGGATTTCGAACTGCTGACGTTTGGGTTGCTAGGCTACAACCTGAAACAGGCGGGCGCTTTGGACACCCGACGGTAGGCCCCTTTCAAAATGGCGCCGGCGTTAATGGGACGGCAAGGCTCCCGACCCTATTGTGAGGCCGTTACCTCCCCATTAACAACGGGAGAGGGCCATGAAAATCGACACCCTTGTATTTTGGGGAGTCATCGCACAGTTTGACCGGCTAGAAAGAGTAGATTGACGATTTTGAAACACAGAATAATGTACAATCTGCAACCAATATCTAACACATTGCTCTAAATCTCTAAACTTCCCTAAACCTCTCTGCCTCTCTCTCCTCCTTTAAGACACTCCTTAAAACCTACCTTTTTGACCAAGTTTCCTGTCCTAATATCTCATTTTTGTGGCCCGGTGCCAAACTTTCTTTGATAACGTTCCTGTGAAGTGCCTTGGGACATTTAAAGGTGCTATATAAATGCAGGTTGTTGTTGTAATGCACTTGTACCACATTCCGATGTGCACAACTTTTGCACAGACTGACATTAAATGTGTTTGTCTGAGCACAGCAAGGATTCCCACGTGAAGTTTACCGATCAAAATTTCGGCCCTCTCTTTATCACACTTAACATTTGTTGAAAGTAATCTAAATAATCAATACTCTACAATATAAACTCGCCGTTTCCAGACCGAGAAAGCAAATGAGTTTTTTTTATTCCTTCATGGGATGTGGGCGTCGCTGGCCAGGCCAGCATTTATTGCCCATCCCTAATTGCCCTTGAGAAGGTGGTGGTGAGCCGCTGCTTTCTTGAACCGCTGCAGTCCGTGTGGTGAAGGTGCTCCCACAGTGCTGTTAGGGAGGGAGTTCAGGATTTTGACCCAGCGACGATGAATGAGCGGCGATATACTTCCAAGTCAGGATGGTGTGTGACTTGGAGAGGAACTTGGAGGTGGTGGTGTTCCCATGCGCCTGCTGCCCTTGTCCTTCTAGATGGAAGAGGTCGCGGGTTTGGGAGGTGCTGCCAAAGAAGCCTTGGCGAGTTGCTGCAGTGCATCTTGTAGATGGTACACACTGCAGCCACGGTGCGCCGGTGGTGGAGGGAGTGAATGTTTAAGGTGGTGGATGGGGTGCCAATCAAGCGGGCTGCTTTGTCTTGGATGGTGTCGAGCTTCTTGAGTGTTGTTGGAGCTGCACTCATCCAAGCAAGTGGAGAGTATTCCATCACACTCCTGACTTGTGCCTTGTAGATGATGGAAAGGCTTGGGGGAGTCAGGAGGTGAGACACTCGCCGCAGAATACCCAGCCTCTGACCTGCTCTTGTAGCCGCAGTATTTATGTGGCTGGTCCAGTTAAGTTTCTGGTCAATGGTGACCAGAATGGTCCTTGAAGGGTTAAAGGCGCTTGGGTTTTTTTTTCAAACAGCACAAATGAATAACAAAATGGCATTCAGTGCCGCTGAATGCAAATCCCTTATTAGACAGCTTAGTGCCCATTGTTTCCCAATCCCGCGGAGTCAGTGCAAACGTTAAGCCAGGATTGAGTCGGTTTGAGTTTCAAGGCAATGCATCCTCTTTTCACTAATTAGACTGAAATTGTTTCCATTTGACTTTATTTTTAAGGTTAAGAAATTGACTTTTGTTGAACATAGAATTAGGAGCAGGAGTGGGCCGTACTTTGGCTTCTTGCCACTTGCAGCACCTTTCATTAAAATGCCAATTTGGCTCGATCTGTCACTGCACAGATGTGCTGTCCTTAAGACAACCTCCTTGGAAGTACCTGGTAGCATTGTGCGATCCCAGAGAGACGTTTGAGATTGAGAATAATTCAATTGTGTAATTGTGCCAAAGCCCCGAGGACCGAGTTAAGTTTGTGCGAATCTACTGCAGCTAATTTGGTGAGTTCTACCCTCAGTAAACTTGAGCTCATCCAAAACTCTGCTACCCGCTATCCTAACTCGCACCGAGTCCCGTTTACCCATCACCCCCTGTGCTCGCTGACCTACATTGGCTCCCGGTCCGGCAAAGCCTCGATTTTAAAATTCTTGTCCTTGTTTTCAAATCCCTCCATGGCCTCGCCCCTCCCTATCTCTGTAATCTCCTCAGCCCCACAACCCCCGAGATATCTGCGCTCCTCTAATTCTGGCCTCTTGAGCATCCCTGATTTTAATCGCTCCACTATTGGCGGCCGTGCCTTCAGCTGCCAAGGCCCTAAGCTCTTAAGTTAAAGGCGCTATATAAAGTTGTTTTTGTTGTTGAGTGGCTTGAAATATATTAAAAAAGTGTTGCCTCGTTTTGCCAATTTCTGTGAGATGGTTGGAAGCAGAGTTGAGTCTACAGTGACAGCCTTTGTGTCAGAAGGTTGTGGGTTCAAGTCCCACCTCATGAGACTTAAGTGCAAAAATCCAGGCTGACACTCCAGTGCAGTGCTGAGGGAGTGCTGCACTGTCGGAGGTGCCGTCTTTTGGATGAGACGTTAAACTGAGGCCCAGTCTGCTCTCTCGGGTGGATGTAAAAGATCTAACGGCATTATTTCAAAGAAGAGCAGGGGAGTTCTCCCCGGTGTCCTGGGGCCAATATTTACCCCTCAACCAACTTAACAAAAACAGATGATCTGGTCATTATCACATTGTTGTTTGTGGGAGCTTGCTGTGCGCAAATTGGCTGCCGCGTTTTCCTACATTACAACAGTGACTACACTTCAAAAGTACTTCATTGGCTGTAAAGCGCTTTGGGACGTCCGGTGGTCATGAAAGGTGCTATAGAAATGCAAGTTCTTTATCAACGTCAAGTTCATAACCTGAAGCTGGTTTCTGGGTTGTTTGCATTGAATCCGGCTAATGAAAATGAATGTCCTGGCTCCCTTGCAGGTATTTGATGTTTGGTCAACTGATATTGTGTTGCCTTGGATATTCCCGATGTTGGCAAACTCAGAATTCCAATCAATTGGGGACATTCCCAACATCTGGTGCAGATGTGAAGCCAGGAAATTCAACGACCCTTGTCTGCCAGAAACAAAATCAGTCGGCTAGTTCAGCAATGAGCATTTGTGTCCTGTCACTTCAGATAAATAGCGGCAGCTGTGTGTTTCAAAAGCCGGGAAACCCATCACCTTTTCAATTATTGATTGCCAACTAACGCGTCAGGCCATGTAATTAAAAAAGAAATGAACACAAGTAGCAACCTTTGCTAAGCAACACTTTGGGATAAATACTTCTGAGTTAGAGCACAGTGTGCAGTAGCGTCATGGTTATGTTACTGGACTAGTAATCCAAGGAGAGAGAGAGAGAGAAAGAGAGAGAAAGAAATACTTACTTGCATTTCTATAGCGCCTTTCACAAACTCAGGCCGTCCCAAAGCGCTTTACAGCCAATGACGTACTTTTTGAAGTGGAGTCACTGTTGTAATGTAGGAAATGCAGCAGCCAATTTGCGCACAGCAAGCTCCCACAAACAGCAATGTGATAATAACCAGCTCATCTGTTTTAGTGATGTTGGTTGAGGGATAAATATTGGCCCAGGACACCGGGGAGAACTCCCCTGTGAAATAGCACCATGGGATCTTTTACATCCACCTGAGAGGGCAGACAGGGGCCTCGATTTACTGTCCCATTCGAAAGACGGCACCTCCGACAGTGCAGCACTCCCTCAGTACCACACTGGGCGTGTCAGCCTGGATTTTGCGTTTAAGCCTCTGGAGTGGGACTTGAACCAATAACCTTCTGATGAGGCGAGAGTGCCACCCACTGAGCCACGGTGACATCGGGTACAGTATTGTTGTGGTTATGTTACTGGACTAGTAATCCAAAGAATATCTTTTCAGGACAACTCTTGACTGGGCAATAAATGCTGTCCTTGCCAGTGATGCCCACATCTGGAAAGTGAAATTAAAAAATGGACCATTGGGCAGGAGCACGCCTAACTCGCAGTCCAACTGTGACTGGTAAATCGGAGGGGGGGGGGGGGGGGAAATGGCGGGGGGGGTGGGTGGGGGGGGGGGAGAATTGGGCGTGTTGACCTGAAGACTAGGATGTTCAAGCTACACTTCCCATCAGGTGAGCCTACACACCGGGAGTGTTAACCCATTGCCCCTTGTCAACCGTGGCTCAGTGGGCAGCACATCTCGCCTCTGAGTCAGAAGGTTGTGGGTTCAAGTCGCACTCCAGAGACTTGAGCCCAAAAAACTAGGCTGACACTCCCAGTGCAGTACTGAGGGAGCACTGCACTGTTGGAGGTGCCGCCTTTCGGATGAGGCGTTAAACCGAGCCCCCTTCTGCCCTCTTGGGTGGACGTAAAAGATCCCACGGCACCTATTTCGAAGAAGAGCAGGGGAGTTCTCCCTGGTGTCCAGGCCAATATTTATCCCTCAATCAACATCACTAAAACAGATGATCCGGTCATTATCACATTGCTGTTTGTGGGAGCTTGCTGTGCGCAAACTAGCTGCCACGTTTCCTACATTACAACAGTGACTACACTTCAAAAAGTACTTCATTGGCTGTAAAGCGCTTTGGGACGTCCTGTGGTCGTGAAAGGCGCCATAGAAATGCAATTCTTTCTTTTTTTTAGTGTAAATCAAGATCTTGCCGGTCCTACATTAGAAAACTGAGTGTTGGCTGGATCATAGGGAACAACCAAGCAACTTTAACTAGCACACGGCCAATTAATTACTCTTAACGGAGAGTCCTGTAAGTCAACAGCAGAGATGTATTTATGTATGGCCAAAAATGAAAGTCTGAGCGGATGCTAAGCTGCTTTATAGCCTAGTTTCTGGCTCGAGCGATAATCAGATTTCCCCGTTCAAAGACGAAACTCCCTAACAATACCAGCCTCTGTCTGTGGTCTCCGATAGTGCTAATTAGAAAGAGCAGATCTCAATGATTTAAAAAAAAAAGTTCTGTTGTTCTGGTCAGTGTTTGGGGATTGAACCTGGTTACTGTCGTGCCTGATTTCGCCAGCCCATGAAAAAAAACCCAAAATAACCGTCATCTGATGTGCAAGTAAGACATCGTTCAAGGCAGGATGGGAAATTATATTAAGATGGATTGCATCTGTAATTCCTCGTTCTCACTGAGTGAAATGTACAGTGCTGTGTAAATCCATTAGTGTTTGGAGTGTTAAACAGCCTGCATTACATTCCTTACCCGACACGCGAGAGATACTAATAGTACTAGTAGTGCTACCACTACCATCATTACAACCACTACTAGTGCTACTTCTAATATTACCACTACCACTAATTTCCTGTCCGTCAGCTCAGCAGCAACGATGGGACCGAATTAAGTCACTACTCCACTGTTGTCTGTTCTGAACTAGTCGGGCTGCGTCAGTCACCTGTATCCCTTTCTGTGGTCTTCCTGGGCTTCTTGCTCCGTGTCCCTCTGTACGCAGGGCCATGACCGGTATCCTAGCTCTTTCCATTCTTCAAACGTGCCCCAAACCAGCGCAGTCGTCTTTCTTGGATCTTCTGTTGTTTCTTGTCCAAGCTGCGTGCTTATTATGATCATTCATCATTCTTTGCATCCTCGACACTCCCAATATCCCTCTCGACCAACTCATCTCTGCTGTTAATATTTTTTGTTCGTCAACTTTTAACATAGAAACATAGAAACATAGAATCTAGGAGCAGGAGTAGGCCATTCGGCCCGTCGAGCCTGCTCCGCCATTCAATACGATCATGGCTGATCATCCAAATCCAGTACCCTGTCCCTGCTTTAATCCCCACAGTACACATATCCCACCCTACCCCCGTAACCCCACGTATTTAATTCCCCCTAACATATCCCATCCTATCCCCATAACCCCACATATTTAATCCCCCCTAACACTAAGGGTCAATTTATCATAGCCAAATCAACCTAACCCACACATTTTTGGACTGTGGGAGGAAACCGGAGCACCCGGAGGAAACCCACGCAGACACGGGGAGAATGTGCAAACTCCACACAGACAGTCACCCGAGGTCAGATTCGAACCCGGGTCTCTGGCGCTGTGAGGCACCAGTGCTAACCACTATGCCACCGTGTTGCCCCTGTGTTGCCCCGTGTTTTCTTGTGTTCCAGCACTCCGATCCCTATAATAATTTTGGGATAACCCTCGTTTCATTAAACGCTTTTTCCATTGACTTTGGGGCGGTTTCTGTAACAGGCAGCCAATCCTGGCAAAAGAACCAGAGGGGGAGATGAGCAGGCATATTGTTTTCACGCAGCGAGTTGTTGTGATCTGGAACGCGCTGCCTGAAAGGGCGGTGGAAGCAGATTCAATAATAACTTTCAAAAAGGACTTGAATAAATAGTTGAAAAGGAGAAATTTGCAGGGCTATGGGGAAAGGGCAGGGGAGTGGGACTAATTTAGAGAGCTCTTTCAAAGAGTACAATGGGCCGAATGGCCTCCTTCTGTGCTGTCGGATTCTATGATTGGACCCAGTACAGTGAGCTGGCTCGATCAAACAAGCCTCAGTTTACAGGTGCCACAGATTTTGCTAAGCCGCAAGTGAATGCCCTTTCACAAAAGAAGGAAGTGTCACTCATTCAGAAAAATTATTACGGTTAAATATTTGCTCAGTCTTGTTGTGACTGTCGGACGCTGTGTTGCCTTATTTAGGGCCAAAACGTTTGCATAAATTCAAAAGGCAGTCACTTAGGCTGCTGCCCTGCGTGATGCACTGCACATTCTATCAAGTGTCAATATTTGCTGTTCTGGTAGCCTCACTGTCGAGCTGCTATAAGGAAAAGGTCACGTCTGATATTAAGTAATGTTCTGGCTGAAAGCAGAACTTCAAGTAGGTCTTGGAGTGGAGGCTAAGAGGGGCGCACTCTGTCATAGGGTACACACCACATCCTAATAGTCAAGCGAAATGGAACAGATGGCACTGGCTACTCTGATCCACCTCTGCTTCAAACCAGTCAAGTGGGCTCTTCCTGCCCATTTCTTTTGAGCAACGCTGCAGCTTGTGTTGAGTTCTTCCAGGGCTTTCTCTCTCCGCTGTAACTTACCCCGGGACACTTAATGCCATTGCTGGATGTACTTTGTCTCACTTGTTCAAACGAGCCAGGCCCCGGGAGGTGTGCGGGCTGAAAAATACCCCCTGGTGAGACACCACAGTGATAACCTGGGTGATGTCCGTGCGTGACACAAGTTCGACCGGGTGGAAATTCATCTTGGGCGGTCGAGCAAAACAAGGAATTACGTCGAGCGTACAACACAAAAACAGGCCATTCGGTCCAACTGGTCTATGCTGGTGTTTATGCTCCACACGAGCCTCCTCCCATCATTTCTGCACCTTCTCCAGTGCCTCTATGTCCTTTTTTATAATATGGAGACCAGAACTGTCCACAGTACTCCAAGGGTAGTCTACCCAAGGTCCTATACACATTTAACATAACTTCTGCTTTTCAATTCTATCCCTCTAGAAATGAGCCCCAGTGCTTTGCTTACATTTTGTATTGGCTTTGTTACTTCATCTCACTCTATCAACATATCCTTCTATTCCTTTCTCCCTCATGTGTTTATCCAGCTTCCCCTTAAATGCATCAATACTATTCACCTCAACCACTCCCTGTGGTAGCGAGTTCCACATTCTCACCACTCTCTGGGTAAAGAAGTTTCTCCTGAATTCCCCATTGGATTTATTAGTGACTACCTTAGTTACTTACCCCAGAGGGCTGTGAATGATAAGTATATTCAAGGCTGAGATCGATAGATTTTTGGACTCTAGGGGAATTGAGGGATATGGGGATCGGGCGGGAAAGTGGAGTTGAGGTCAATGATCAGCCACGATCTTATTGAATGGCGGAGCAGGCTCGAGGGGCCGTATGGCCGACTCCTGCTGCTATTTCTTATGTTCTTATGTTTGTGTCCTCTTATTCTGGTCTCGCCCACAAGTGGAAACATCTTCTCTACGTCTACCCTATCAAACCCCTTCATAATTTTAAAGATCTCTATTCGGTCACCCCTCAGCCGCTGCCTTTCTAGAGAAAAGAGCCCCAGCCTGTTCGATCTTTCCTGATAGGTATAACCTCTCAGTTCTGGTATTATTCTAGTAAGCCATTTTTGCACCTTCTCTAGTGCCCCTATATCCCTATAAATTAGCAGTTGAGGCCAATTCATTAAATTTATTCAAGAAGGAGTTAGATATATTTCTTAAGGCTAAAGGGATCAAGGGATATGGGGAGAAAGCAGGGACAGGGTACTGAATTTGGATGATCAGCCATGATCTCATTAAATGGCGGAGCAGGCTCGAGGGGCCGAATGGCCTACTCCTGCTCCTATCTTCTATGTTTCTATCCTTTTTATAATATAGAAACCAGAACTGTGCACAGTGCTCCAAGTATGGCCTAACCAAGGTTCGATACAAATTTAACATAAATTCTCTGTTTTTCAATTCTATCCCTCTAGAAATGAACCCCAGTGCTTGCTTTGCACTTTGTATTGGCTTTGTTAACTTACGTTGCTACTTTTAGTGATTTGTGAATGTGTAATCCTAGATCCCTTTCCTCCTCTACCCTATTCAGACTCTTATTTTACAAGGAGTATGAAGCCTCCTTATTCTTTGTACCAAATGCACCACTTCACACTGATCTATATTGAAATTATATTGCCATTTACACACGCATTCTGCAAGTTTATTAACGGGCGATAGCTTTGGAAAAGAAACTCAGGCTGGGAGTATAACAGGTCGCCAATTTGCCATCAACCGTTTCGCGCTGGCACCGAAGACACATTTCTATCCCAATGTCTCATGACGTCGACCAGCTTGTGAAGTACTTTCTGCACCAATAATCAACTTAGAAATGACGCGATGATTTTCTTGTATCCCTTGAAGGTCAGGGAACACTCCAAAGTGATGAGCTCTGGTTACCTGGCCAAGCCTACTGCGTTCCTCCAAGTCTGGCCTCCCCTATTTCCTTCGCCCACCATTGGCAGCTGTACCTTAGGAACATAGGAACAGGAGGAGGCCATTTAGCCCCTCGAGTCTGTTCCGCCATTCAGTGAGATCATGGCTGATTTGCGACCGAAATCCATATACCCGCCTTTGGCCCATATCCCTTAATATCTTTGCTTAACAAAAAGCTATCAATCTCCAATTTAAAATTAACAATTGATCTAGCATCAATTGCAAAGGCCCTAAGCTCTGGAATTCCCTCCCTACACCTCTCCGCCTCTCTCTCCTCCTTTAAGACGCTCCTTAAAACCTACCTCTTTGACCAAGCTTTTGGTCATCTGTCCTAATATATCGCTTTATGTGGCTCCGTGTCAAGATTTGTTTGGTAACACGCCTGTGAAGCACCTGGGGGCATTTTACTATGTTAAAGGTGCTAGATAAATGCAAGTTGTTGTTGTTGTTGTTGTTTACCAATCGGCCCAAACAGCCCATGTCGGCATTTACCCTCCATCCACCCTGGTCTTTATTGTGAAAACAAATCCACAAAATCCTAGTTAGTGGTACATATAATATAATGGCAGTCTGAAAAATTGTGTGACACAATTTGTGTCTATAGTATTGCCTCCCTGTGCATTTCCTGTCTACAAGCCCTTACTTCCTGTTGTCACATTTTTTTCACATACTTTTGCGGCAAGATTATCAATTCATGTGTCCCTATTTCCTGAGTCAGAAGGTCGTGGGTTCAAGCCCCACTCCAGAGACCTGAGCACATAATGCAGGCCGACACTCCCAATGCAGTGCTGAGGGGAGCGCAGGAATGTCGAAGGTGCCGACTTTCGGATGAGACGTTAAACTGAGGCCCCGTCTGCTCTCTCAGGTGGACTTAAAGATCCCATGGCCACTATTTCAAAGAAGAGCAGGGGGAGTTCCTCCCGGTGTCCTGGGCCAATATTTATCCCTCAACCAACATCACTAAAAACAGATTATCTGATCATTTATTTAACTGGCTGCCGCGTTTCCTACATTACAACAGTGACTCCACTTCAAAAAGTATTTCATTGGCTGTGAAGCGCTTTGGGATGTCCTGAGGTCGTGAAAGGCGCTATAGAAATGCAAGTCTTTCTTTCATTGTATGTGTTGTGGTTTGGAATGTTTCTAAGAGATGTGATAAGATGCTGTATAAATGTAAGTTCTTTTCTTTTGTCATTCTCACCTCAATGTTCACTTGGACTTTGACCCACCAACACAATTTTAGTCAAGTATTAACCGTCAGTTATGATTAGATACTCAAAACCGTTAAGTGATTGCAGTTTCTGCAATGCTTTTTTAAAAAACTACCAGTTGATTTTTTTCCCCACTGTTAATAACGAGCAACTTCTGTTTACGAAAAGTAAATTCAATCACTGATGGGCTTCTTACAGTTTCAGAATATACAGGAAACACAGAAAGCTAGCATGTAGGCACAGCAAGCAATTAGGAAGGCAAATGGCTTGTTGGCCTTTATTGCAAGGGGGTTGGAGTACAAGAGTAAGGGAAGTCTTACTACAATTGTACAGGGCTTTGGTGAGACCACACCTGGAGTACTGTGCACAGTTTTGGTCTCCTGATCTGAGGAAAGATATACTTGCCTTAGATGCGGTACAACGAAGGTTCACTAGATTGATCCCTGGGATGAGAGGGTTGCCCTATGAGGAGAGGTTGAGTAGATTGGGCCTACACTCTCTGGAGTTTAGAAGAATGAGAGGTGATCTCATTGAATCATACAAGATTCTGAGGGGGATTGACAGGGTAGATGCTGAGAAGATGTTTCCCCTGGCTGGAGAGTCTAGAACTAGGGGGCATAGTCTCAGGATAAGGGGTCGGCCATTTAAGACTGAGATGAGGAGGAATTTCTTCACTCAGAGGGTTGTGAATCTTTGGAATTCTCTACCTCAAAGGGCTGTGGATGCTCAGTCGTTGAGTATATTCAAGGCTGAGATCGATAGATTTTTGGACTCTCGGGGAATCAAGGGATATTGGGATTGGGCGGGAAAGAGGGGTTAAGGTCGAAGATCAGCCATGATCTTATTGAATGGCGGAGCAGGCTCAAGGGGCCGAATGGCCGACTCCTGCTCCTAATTCTTATGTTCTTATCTTATGTTCTTACTCCCCATCTGAAAATATGCTTCATTGTTTTTTGAACGGTGCGGATTATGTTGGATGACACGTGGAAGATCGACACCTCAGTTGGCATTATAATCTGTTGTGTTGTTGTTGTCTGTGTCAGCCTACCCTTCAGCCGGATTCAACCAGGTCTTCGCTACCATGCCCCAGATTTATCGCTCACATGAATACTTCACCCGGCACTCTGCAGCCGTCGTGGGGCCTCAACTCCAGGCCCCGAACTCTCCACGCGGGCCCTTCGAACGCGAAGCTGTGTGCTTCCCCCAGAGACGTCTGGAAAACTCCAGGTAACCCGAGGTTTGGCAGCAACAGACGCCTGTTACTAATTTCTGATGCGCGCAGACAATGTAGGCAACGCACACATAGTAGAATAATCAGGTGCCTTGTGTGAAAGCACAGGCATCTCAAGGTGCTACACAACCTCAAGTCAAACGTGTTATCTATCACTAACATGATGCGGAGATGCCGGTGTTGGACTGGGGTGGACAAAAATGAGAAGTCGCACAACACCAGGTTATAGTCCAACCGTTTTATTTGAAATTACGAGCTTTCGGAGCGCTGCTCCTTCGTCAGGTACCTGATGAAGGAGCAGCGCTCCGAAAGCTCATAATTTCAAATAAAACTGTTGGACTATAACCTGATGTTGTGCGACTTCTCATTTTTATCACTAACATGACCAAGCACTTGCATTAGGACACAAGAGCTGTTCAAAATGATGAAGGGCTTTGATAGAGAACAGCGACAACTTGTATTTATACAGCGCCTTTAACATAGTAAAACGTCCCAAGGCGCTTCACAGGAGCGATTATCAAACAAAATTTGACACCGAGCCACATAAGGCGATATAAGAGCAGGAAAGAGGTGTGTTTTAAGAAGCGTCTTAAAGGAGGGGAAAGAGCTAGAGAGGCGGAGAGGCAGCTGAAGGCATGGCCGCCAATGGTGGAGTGATTGTAGATAGGGAGAAACTGTTTCCACTGACAGGAGGGTGGGTAACCAGAGGACACAGGTTTCAAACAATTGGCAAAAAAAGCCAGCGAGAAGATGAGGAGAATTGGTTTTACGCAGTGAGTTGTTGTGATCTACCTGAAAGGGCGGTGGAAGCGGATTCAATAGTAACTTTCAAAAGGGAATTGGATAAATACTTGACGAGGGAAACATTTGCAGGGCTGTGAGGAAAGAGCAGGGTGGGAGTGGGACTAATTGGAGAGCTCTTTCAAAGAGCCGGCACAGGCACGATGGGCCAAATGGTCTCCTCCTGTGCTGTAAGATTCTCTGATTCAATCGTAAACGAATACCATAAAGCGAATCTTATTTATTAAACTGTTAAACAGCACCTGTATGATAGGAATCTTGTTCAAACAATGAATTGGCCCAAAACTCGTCCAGCTGAATGATTGCACTGGTGAAGTATGTTGGTACAATCTCTAGTGGAATGCCCAGGCATTCTATCAGCTGCCGTTCACTATAGCTGCTACCTGGCATTGCATGAACATTACCGCAGTCTTAACACTAATTACTCGCCATATGGTGGCTGGTGTAGCTACATCCGTCGCCAAAGAAATGGGCTGGTTAATTTCTTTGGGCAGTTTACATAGCTCCGACTCTCTTGACACATGCCATTCAAGCCCTTGCTGAATAACAGATGGGACAAGGCTGGGAATTGTACAGGATCACCGCACAAATCTGCACCCAGCACCATCCCTTTATCCTTCAGAACGACTCTGGTCACATGGTGTGTGGAAACAACAAGCAGGGATTGTGCGCGGAGGATTTGCCGATTCTTTCATAAAAGGCCGAGCACAATTTCGACGGCTCCGTTTATTTATCGAAAGGATCAGGGTTTTCAGTGAAAGGAGGGGCAGGGGGCAACGGGAGAGGAGGGGGTGGGGGTGGTGATTGGGCTTCTGCATAACAGCGATGCTCAGATCATTGTTTGTTGGGAAGTTGTTGGGGCAATGGGGAAGGGTAGAGGGTTGCTGTAGGTGGGGGGCCGCGAGAGGTAGGGGAATGTCATAGAATGCCCTGTGTCTTCTTACATTGTCGGAATTAACCCTTGCAAGTGCAAGGCAAAGTCCTCGTGCCAGCGATTAATAACGGCAGCATCGGGCTCCATTAGATCTGTTGCTTTGGCCCCGTGTGTGTCGATAATTAAAGTCCCTCAATGTCTTGTTAGCCAGCCAGATTAGATTTTGTGCCAGAATGGGATTCCTTTTTTTTTTGCTTCTTCCAAAAGCACCCCTGTTCTGTTTTTAGTTCAAAACATCTGGTCAGTGTGTCTTGGAGATGACCTTCACCCCAGACCCTTGTGTTACTTCTCGAGGACCCCTTCATTGTGTCCTCCCAACAATGCCTGTCGTTAAAGGAGCCCAGCATGCCAATATGCCAACCCCCCCCCCCCCCCACCCCTCCATCAGAATAGAAGACCACTTCTGATTGGAGGCCGGGGAGTGTCGCACACCATTGATATTGATGACACGAGAGATGAATGAAAGAAGGGCGGCTTTCTGCCCAACCGCTGTGAGACGCATAGAAAACGCCCTGACCCAGATTCCCTCGCTGTATTGAAACAATGCCACACCAGCCACGCAGCAACATATTGCGAAGGAGAAATGCTTCCTTCACACTGTTTGCTTGACGACTTTGCATTTGGCAGAGCGGCAGTACATCATTCTGTTAGCTACGGGAGCCTTCAGAAGGGCTGGCCGTCCAATTCTGAAACAATGGTCACAATGCAGATGAATTGATCATAAAGAAAATCGTTCAAAGAAGCATTTAAACTACACTGGTAGGAAGACATTGCACACATTGGGAAAGTGTGACAGCATCACTCGATTAGTGAGTCGACATCTCTATATTAAATCTTTGAACCACGTAGAAATTCTCTTGTCTCTGCTGGGTGCGTTCCTGAAGAAAACATTTCAAATCAGCACTGAAGAATTGTTTGTTTTAGTAATATCGTTGTACTGAGAGAATGGGGCAAACTGTAAACAATCCCGCACGGAGACAATCTCTTCTGAACTTCTAATGATCCTTTAATACAGATCTATTAAAGTGGTGGCGCTAGAAATTCGGGAGCATCTATTTTTGGGGGGTGGGTTTCTCCCTGCCCCCCCTCACCACAAATGGTGGGGTCCGAGGAGCCCCAGATACTGAGCCTCATTGTCCCAGATATGGGCTATGGGCTCCCACAACCCTCTCTCTCTCTCTCTCTCTCTCTCTCTCTCTGGGACAAGCAGAGTTTTGTCGTACAGCTGGTTTCTCGAGCAAGTAAAATAATATTTGATAACCTGTTCATGCAGGATCTTTGACTGCAGGGGGCATCGCCTCCTGCTACGCAAGTCACTTCGGATTGTAAATACAGCTGCCTTCATCATTTAATCAAACGGTAATAAACACTGATTACCTGCGCCCTGATTACACAGGATTACACAGGATATACGGCACAGAAACAGGCCATTCGGCCCAACCAGTCCATGCCAGGCGTTTATGCTCCACACGAGCCTCCTCCCCCCCTTTCCTCATCTAAATCTATCAGCGTAACCCTCTATTCTCCTCCTCCCTCATAGGCTTGTCCAGCCTCCCCTTAAATGCATCTATACTATTCGCCTCAACCACTCCCTGTGGTAGCGAGTTCCACATTCTCACCACTCTCTGGGTAAAGAAGTTCCTTCTGAATTCCCTATTGATTTCTTGGTGACTATCTTATATTGATGGCCTCTAGTTTTGCTCTTCCCCACAAGTGGAAACACTCTGTATCCACTCTGTCAAATCCTTTCATAATTTTAAAGACCTCCATTAGGTCACCCCTCATTTATATTTACCCCTCATTTTACACTTGTCGCTTTGAGTTTAACAATAAGCCTTGCTTGTTGAATAACTCCAGCAGTTCTCGTCCTTACTCCATTAAACTACATACAGCTCTTGAACAGAGTTCCTAGAACTGGCCGTCTGAAAGCCTCCCAAAGTGATTTGTTGTCATATCTTCACCACTCTTCCCTTGGAAACCTCTCCTCCTCAAAGACCTTCCTCAGTCACCTGTCCCAATGGCTTCTTTGGCTGGTTATCATTTTCTGTCTGATTACGCTCCTGTGAGGCACCTTGAGACATTTGCAAGCATTTGATGGAGATTGGTGGAAGGATTCGCAGGCCGATTAACCCTTCCAGGGCTGTGACCATCTTTACACCAGTCGATAGGGGGGGGGGGGTCAGTCCTATACGGCGGGAGGGTTTTATGGGCTCCCACAACGCTTACGATGAGGGAGGGTCACCCGCACCCAGCGGACGCGAGGATCCCGCTGAATGTCAACCCGGAATTCCAAGCCGGAGCTCCGGTCTCCGCTCGCCGGGACTGTCGGGAGCGGGTTCGAACCCTGCACCTTCCGACTCAGAGGCGGGAATGCTACGATTGAGCCAAAGGCTCGTCCCTCCCCAAAGTGGCGATGATATGCCTTTAATTTGAGCAAGAGAGCTGCCCCCCCCCCCCCACCACCAACTACAATAAATAACATTACAATATTCAAAAGTTCACATTGAGTTAAACAATGTTAAAAGACATTTTTAAAAACCTGCGCTGAAGGACTTTTTTTTATTAGTTCCTGGGATGTGGGTGTCGCTGGCAAGGCCGGTATTTATTTCCCATCCCTAATTGCCCTTGAGAAGGTGGTGGTGAGCCGCCTTCTTGAACCGCTGCAGTCCGTGTGGTGAAGGTGCTCCCACAGTGCTGTTAGGAAGGGAGTTCCAGGATTTTGACCCAGTGACGATGAAGGATCGGCCGATATATTTCTAAGTCCGGATGGTGTGTGACTTGGAGGGGAACTTGGAGGTGGTGGTGTTCCCATGCGCCTGCTGCCCTTGTCCTTCTAGGTGGAAGAGGTCGCGGGTTTGGGAGGAGCTGCCGAAGAAGCCTTGGCGAGTTGCTGCAGTGCATCTTGTAGATGGTACACACCGCAGCCACGGTGCACCGGTGGTGGAGGGAGTGAATGTTTAAGGTGGTGGATGGGGTACCAATCAAACTTAAAATCGAGGTGTCGACAAAGCCTGAATGGCAGAAGGTAGAATAGTTTTGGACCTGATGAAAGCTGTTATTGAATGGAGAGCTCGTAGTGCAAAGTTTTAGTTTGCAGTGTTGAATTCAGCGCAGCCTACCCATTCCAGCTGTGTGTCTTCATAATATCAGGGTCCAAAACTCTGCTGCCTGTCTCCTAACTCGAACCACTCCCATTCACCCAACACCCCCTGTGCTGACCTACATTGGCTCCTAGTTAAGCAACACCTTGATTTTAACATTCTCATCCTTGTTTTCAAATCCCTCCATGGCCTCGCCCCCTCCCTATCTCTGTAACCTCCTCCAGCCCTACAACACTCCGAGATCGCTGCGCTCCTGTAATTCTGGCCTCTTGCGCATCCTCGATTTTCATCGCCCCACCATTGGTGGCCGTGCCTTCAGCTGCCTGGGCCTTAAGCTCTGGAATTCCCTCCCTAAACCTCTCCGCCTCTCTTTTCTCCTTTAAGTCACTCCTTAAAACCTGCCTCTTTGACCAAACCTGTCCTAATATCTCCTTATGTGGATCGTGTCAAATTTTGTCTTATAACACTCCTGTGAAGCGCCTTGGGACGTTTTACTGCGTTAAAGGCGCTATATAAATACAAGTTGCTGTTGTTGTTATCTCATCTCTTTGTCCGTGAGCTCACAGTGGTTTCATCATTGTGTTTATATTTCACTCACCCAGTGTATCCCAGGCATCGATTCGCAGCCCAATCGATTTGTCTCTTATCGTTAAAACCCAGCCCAAAGGCCCTGCCCAAATCACCTCCACCAAGCGAGGCATCCTTCGAGGAAGATGAGGAGAAGCATGAAGATATAAAGAGGGAGACAGGGCTTGGAACTGACGAGCAGAACCCAGCTGAAGAGTTGGAGGCAAACGAAGAGTGTGGAAGCTCTCAGGTCATTTGGAGTGACGCCGATCTGGATGACCCAGAGCTGGATGAGGTGGACAGACTGCGAGAGAGCATTAGTCCCCTCTATCAGCAACCGATGGCCCTTTATCGGACTGCAGCAGACACACTTTGAGTGTGTGCAGCCAGGGTACTGAGTTCAGCTTTGACAGAGACACCGACCAGACAGGTAAGGTTATTGTTGGGGTCATCACTCGTTACTTAAGTGTCTTGAGACCACTGCCTGTTTCGCAGTGTGGGTATTAAGCTTCGCACTGATCGACCAGAGAGGATTCAGGAGGCCGTGAAAGTCAAGGTCGCTATGCAACATGGGCCCTGAATTTCCCCAGGGATCTCCTGATCTCCTGCCATAAGGTCGGCGGGAAATCGGCAGAACTCCTGGTGAAATTCCTGGGAAAACGTTCATTTACTCCGATTCTCCGCCGGGGTTCCACCGGTTCCCCCCCATCGGAGAAGCCCCGTGGAATTCTCGAGCGCTGGAGTGTAAAGAAAGAAAGAAAGATGCACACTTGAGCCTATAAACCAGGCTGACACTCCCGTTGCCAGTACTGAGGGAGTGCTACACTGTCAGATGAGGCGTTAAACAGAGGCCCCGCCTGCCCACTCAGGTGGACGTAAAAGATCCCACGGCCACTGTTTCAAAGGCGAGCAGGGGAGTTCTCCTCCCGGGCCAAATTTATCCCTCAACCAATATCCATAAAACAGATTGTGTGGTCATTATCACATTGCTGGTTGTGGGACCTTGCTGTGCGTAAATTGGCTGCCACAGTTCCTACATCACAACAGTGACCACACTTCCAAAGCAATGCTTACTTTAATTTTTTTTTGGGTGCATGGCCCCTTTTTTACGGACTGTGCAGCCCATTCAGATTCCCGCGCGTGCGTGTTTTTTTCTATTTAAAAGCCGGTACACTGGCTACGTGGGAGCTCCAGACAGCTGTGCGGCCGCGCTGCTTGACGGGAACGTCGTTCAAAAGTGCTTCGTTGGCTGTAAAGCGCTTTGGGACGTCCTGAGGTTGTGAAAGGCGCTATAGAAATGCAAGTTCTTTCTTTCATCAATAGAAGCCCTGATTGTTTCCTTTGTCTGGTCTTTTTTGTGTCAGCTGTGGCTCAGTGGGTCGCACACTCGCCTCTGGGTCAGGAGGTTGTGGGTTCAAGTCCCCACTCCAGGGACTTGAGCACAAAAAGCTAGGCTGACACTTCAGTGCAGTGCTGAGGGAGTGCTGCACTGTCGGTGGTGCCGTCTTTTGGATGAGATGTTAAACCGAGGCCCCCGTCTGCTCTCTCAGGTGGATGTAAAAGATCCCAAGGCACTATTTCGAAGAAGAGCAGGGGAGTTTCTCCCCGATGTCCTGGGCCAATATTTATCCCTCAATCAACATCACGAAAACAGATTATCTGCTCATTATCACATTGCTGTTTGTGGGAGCTTGCTGTGCACAAATTGGCTGCCACGTTTCCCACATTACAACAGTGACTACACTCCAAAAAGTACTTCATTGGCTGTAAAGCGCTTTGAGACGCCCAGTGGTCGTGAAAGGCGCTATATAAATGCAAGTCTTTCTTTCATTCTTTTTTAACGTTTCTTTTCCATCCAGTAGAAATGTGGGACAGACTATCCACCCCGGGAGGTGCCAGCAGCACTGATCTCTCCCAACTCCGCTGCTCTTCTCTCTCCTGGAACAGCAGAGATTCCGAAGACTCCGAGCCGAACGCCGGCAGCAGCCGTACCCATTCCGGCAGAATCCGCCTCCCCCTCCGCCTCCGCCATGGCTCTCCGTCGGCGGCCAGCAGTCTCTACCGCAGCGTGGTGAACGACGATCTCAGTGTGTCCGGTTGCCATAGTGCCGGTGACCCGTTCCAAGTATCACCCTCGGCGGTGAAGGGCTCCCCCACGGAGAGGACACCTTCGTTTGTAGAAATCTGGCATGACCGAGTCCTCAAACACTGGGCCGTTCTCCCACCCATCTCACCACAGAGAGGTCAATGCACTGCTCATTTCATTCTTCCCAGATGGCTTGTTCACATGCTCCCTGATTGTCTATATTTCAATGCTGGATCTCATCGACTGCTGTGAGGGATTATTAGCTTGCATCTGAAAGTCAATGGGGTTCATTTTTGACTTTGCGCAACAGTGTAATCGGGTCATTGTCTCAGAATAAGGGGTCGGCCATTTAGGACTGAGATGAGGATAAATTTCTTCACTCAGAGGGTGGGGAATCTTTGCAATTCTCTACCCCAGAGGGCTGTGGAGGCTCAGTCGTTGAGTATATTCAAGAATGAGAGCGATAGATTTTTGGGCATGAAGGGAATCAAGGGATATGGGGATCGGGCGGGAAAATGGAGTTGGAGTCGAAGATCAGCCATGATCTTATTGAATGGCGGAGCAGGCTCGAGGGGCCGTATGGCCGACTCCTGCTCCTAATTCTTATGTTCTTATGCAAAACGGGTGACAGCGAGTCGGCAGCCCATTTTACATCTCTCCCGACTGACTTCACTGAAAATACAAAATGGGGAAGAGATGTAAACTCAGGGGCTGCTGATTTGCTATCGCGCAAAGTCAAGATCTACCCCAGAGTGCCTGCAGATACAGGAGAATGTGACTGAGGTGTACTTGTTTGAGTCTGAACATCTGGGCATCATAACTAAGTGTCTCACTGACAACCGGGATTGTTTGCATTGAGACATTTCTGTTTATTTGTATGGACGAGAGTTTTCTAATGTCACATCACGTGTTGTCTTTTTATGACTCTGAATAACTACGGTTGGCGATTGTTGTCTGTCATTCTCGGAGGTCACTGTCCCATTTCTCGAGTATCTTTCTCAATGTTCCCTGTAATTTTTTTTTTGGTGCACAGTCCCTTTAACAAGCTGCGCGGCCCGTTCAAATTTTCGCACGTGCGCGGTTTCCTGCATTGAAAACCCGCTGAGCGGCCTGTGCGGGACCTCCAGACCGCCGCATGGCTGCGCAGCTTAGCGGGAACATTGATCTTTCCCTTTCCCATGCGCGTATCTTCTTCTGTATGTCACGCATGACGAGTACGGTAGTGCAGTGGTGATGGTACTGGACAAGTAATCAGAGGCCTGGACTAGTAATCCAGAGAACAAAAGCTCAAATCCCACCTTGAGAATTTGAATTCATTTTTAAAAGGCTGGTATCAGTAAAATCATAGAAATTTACGGCACAGAAGGAGGCCATTCGGCCCATCGTGTCTGTGCCGGCCGAAAAAGAGCCTAATCCCACTTTCCAGCTCTTGGTCCGTAGCCCTGTTGGTTACGGCACTTCAAGTGCATATCCAAGTACTTTTTAAATGTGATGAGGGTTTCTGCCTCTACCACCCTTTCAGGCAGTGAGTTCCAGACCCCCACCACCCTCTGGGTTAAAAAGTTCTCCTCAACTCCCCTCTAATCCTTCTACCAATTACTTTAAATCTGTGCCCTCTGTTTATTGACCTCTCTGCTAAGGGAAATAGGTCCTTCCTATCCACTCTATCTAGGCCCCTCATAATTTTATACACCTCAATTAAGTCTCCCCTCAGCCTCCTCTGTTCCAAAGAAAATAACCCCAGCCTATCCAATCTTTCCTCTAAAAGTGACCATGAAGCTGTCGGATTGTCGTAAAAACCCAACTGGTTCACTAATGTCCTTTAGGGAAGGAAACCTGCCGTCCTTACCCGGTCTGGGCTTCTATATGTGACTCCAGTCCCACACCAACATGGTTGACTCTTAACTGCCCTCTGAAGTGGACTAGCAAGCCATTCAGTTCTATCAAAACCTCTACCAGCGGTTCAAGAAGAAGGCCCACCACCACCTTCTCAGGGCAACTGGGGATGGGCAATAAATGCCGGCCTTGCCAGTGATGCCCACATCCCGAGAATGAATAAAAAAACATAAACAATCTCAGGTACACATTTACATACGTATCTGTAATCGCTCCTATTAATTGCAATTAAAAATAGAAGAGCTTATTGAGTCTGTTCCAATTGCTCAACAATTGTGTACTATTGCTTATTGATTATCGCCGATTGATTCACAAATCTCAACAACCTTGCCTACTGCACAAAGAATGAAACTGAAAACTAGTTGATTTCAGAGAGGGATATTGCAACTCTAAAAAAAAAATTTGAGATTTTAATGTGTTCCCTACATTATCAGGGCTGGAATACAAAAAGGAGGAAGTGATGCTTCAGCTGGTCAGAGCTCTGGTCAGACCCCATCTGGACACTGCGTTCAGTTCTGGGCCCTGCACCTCAGGAAGGATATATTGGCCTTGGAGGGGGAGCAGCGCAGATTCACCAGAATGATACCGGGGCTAAAAGGGTTAAATTATGAGGACAGGTTGCACAGACTTGGTTTGTGTTCCTTTGAGTTTAGAAGGTTGAGCGGTGATCGGATCGAAGTGTTTAAAATGTTAAAAGGATTCGATAGGGTTGATAGAGAGAAACTATTTCCTCTGGTGGGGGGGGAAGTCCAGAACAAGGGGGCATAACCTTAAAATTAGAGCCAGGCCATTCAGGGGTGATGTCAGGAAGCATTTCTTCACACTAAGGGCGGTGGAAATCTGGAACACTCTCCCCCAAAATGCTATGGATGCTGGGGGTCAATTGGAGCTTTCAAGACTGAGATTGATAGATTTTTGTTGGGTAAGGGTATCGAGGGATATGGAATCAAAGTGAGTAAATGGGGTTGAGGTACAGATCAGCCATGATCACATTGAATGGTGGAACAGGCTCGAGGGGCTGAATGGCCTCCTCCTGTTCCTATGTTCCTAGTTTATATATAACCGGAAGAAAAGGGATTCTTGGAAACTCCCCTTTTCCTCACCCTGGCTGCATGACTTAAAGGGGCATCATCCTCATGAAGAGGAACGTGGTAGATTTTTACCTGTCCCGTACAAGCACGAGACACAATGACATAAATTATGTTGATGCAAACCTTCGTGTGACTGTGTCACGGTGAGAATAACGCTCCCGGTTCTTTATCTCCGTCGTTGAATGATTTGCTGAACGCCTTTTGGGAAAAATTACTACAGTACCCTTTCAATTTTAAATCTTGCCAATTTCACCCCTTATGGTCCTGGAGCCTCCAACTCCCACATAATAAAATGGGATAGCGCTATTGTAAGGCGTTTTTGTCAAGAAAGCACAAGGGCTTAAAACTAGAATCATGGAATGACACAGTGCAGAAGGAGGCCATTCGGCCCATCGTGCCTGTGCCGGCTCTTTGAACGAGCTCTCCAATTAGTCCCACTCCCCCTGCTCTTTCCCCACAGCCCTGCAAATTTTTCCACTTCAAGTATTTATCCAATTCCCTTTTGAAAGTTACTATTGAATCTGTTTCACCGCCCTTTCAGGCAGCGCGTTCCAGACCACAACAACTCGCTGCATAATAAAAATTCTCCTCATCTCCCCGCTGGCTTTTATTCCCAATTATTTAAAATCTGTGTCCTCTGGTTATCGACCCTCCTACCAATGGAAACAGTTTCTCCTATCTAGAATTGCTCCATCATTGGCGGCCGTGCCTTCAGCTGCCGAGGCCCTAAGCTCTGGAATTCTCTCCCTAAACCTCTCCACCTCTATAACTCTCCTCCTTTAAGACGCTCCTTAAAACCTACCTCTTTCCTGTCCTAATATCTCCATATGTGGTTCGGTGTCAAATTTTGTTTTATAACGCTCCTGTGAAGCACCTTGGGATGTTTTACTACGTTAAAGGCGCTATATAAATACAAGTTGTAATAATTTTGAACAATTCTTGTGTCGTAATGTAAGCGCTTGGTCATGTCAGTGCTAGATACATATTTAACTTGAGGTTGTGTAGTATCTTGAGATGCAGAGGGTGGTGGGGGTCTGGAACTCACTGCCTGAAAGGGTGGCAGAGGCAGAAACCCTCATCACATTTAAAAAGTACTTGGATATGCACTTGAAGTGCCGTAACCTACAGGGCTACGGACCAAGAGCTGGAAAGTGGGATTGGGCTGGATAGATCTTTTTCGGCCAGCACAGACACGATGGGCCGAATTGCCTCCTTGTGTGACATACATTTCTATGATTCTATGGGGGAAAAAATTGGGTTGGTTAGCGTCTCTCATTAGCACCCCCGGGGGCGCTAATGAGGTGCAAATCCCCTCGTGCCTGGGCGCGGCGCCGCTAAGGCCTCCCGTGAAATTCAGCAGGAGGTTAGCAGCGGCAGTAGCCGTCATCGCCGTGCGCAGCGCCCTGGCCACAAACTTCCCTTGCGCCCCCTGACCTATCGCCGGACGATATGTCCGACAGGATCAGGGGGCGTTTTTGCGGTGGCGCTACTTAAAGGGCAGGTGTCGGGCGGCCATTTTTATTTTGGCCGACTGCCAGCACCTGCCCCCTTTCACTTTTTTATGCGGGGTGCCGGCCGCGATCGCTCAGCCCGGCACTCCTCTTGCGTGCCGGGCTGTTTTCACAGCTCCCCGCTCCCCGGTGGTCCGGCAGGGCCCCGGTGCACGCAGCGCTAGGCCCCTCCCCTTTAATCAGGGGACGAGGCTTGCAATGACACTTTCCAGTAGCGCCCCGCCTCCTGCTTGGGGCGCTACTACTGAATTTATGGCGGGGGGGCGGTAACTTTTTCGGGGCGCTAAAATTAGCGTCCCAAAATGGGCGCCACCCAATTTTTCCCCCTATGATTCTATGCCTGTGCTTTCACATAAGGCACCTGATTAGTCTACTATGTTTACGTTCACTGCATTGTCTATGCTTGTCAGAAATTAGTAACAGACGTGTGTTGCTCCCTTCTCAGTCTGCCCTGGCCCTGATTAGCCTTTCAGATGGATAATTCCATTGTCGCTGGCTCAGGAACCAAACAATTGCTATTTGACCCATTTTAACCCTTTTGAGCATCATCTTCAAAGTGCTACTGTCCTTGACAATGCAGGAGACCTTCCCATTGTCCAGCTCTTCCATTGCTATTCTAGGGCCAAGTCAACTGGCTTTTTAAATGGCTAGAGGAGGAGACAAAGTGGCTTGCTGTTTCCGAATGACTTCACTTGAACTTCCCTTTCACTGCTTGTCGTGTTTAGAATAATGTATTCCTAAAGAAGATGATGGGAATCTTGACAGCCACAATATGCTTTGAAGTGTCTTGTCAAATAATTTCTTCTGCGGTGATCGTTCCAGCCAGCCAGTCGAGCGAGAGGCAGGCCGCTCAGAGTCTTTCCTTTAGGTTCTCGCTCCACCGAGAGGAAAAGCCATAGAACAGTTGTGGGTGGAAATGAGTCCGGGCCTCGACTCGGCGCACTCGGGGCGCCAACTCAAGTTGGACGCATTCCTGGAGATTTTATCACATGACCTCCTGCCTACAACCGCCCCGCCCCCCACTCACCCGCCATTCGTCGCCCGAGACGCCCATCCTCGCGGCGCCTCGCCTTCCCCACGGCCAATCGGAAGGTGAACAGACTCTTCCTTACCTGATTGGATGATTCTTGACTGTCAATCAAACAGCTTTTCTACTCTTCCCCCCCCCCACCCCCCCCACCCCATCTCAGTATTTTTTATAATAAATGAAAGTGTTCAAAGACAATGGGAGGTGCTGCCGAAGAAGCCTTGGCGAGTTGCTGCAGTGCATCTTGTAGATGGTACACACTGCAGCCACAGTACGCCGGTGGTGGAGGCAGTGAATGTTTAAGGTGGTGGATGGGGTGCCAATCAAGCGGGCCGCTTTGTCTTGGATGGTGTCGAGCTTCTTGAGTGTTGTTGGAGCTGCACTCATCCAGGCAAGTGGAGAGTATTCCATCACACTCCTGACTTGTGCCTTGTGGATGGAGGAAAACTGTCAGCTGAACGCCGCACGATTCAACGCATCACTCTGGCCAGTCGTTGGCCCTGTTGAGGCAACAGTGCGAGGGCAATTTTAACTTTGATCGGAGGTGTAAAGCGGACGATATCAAATCGACCGCGCATTATACACCATGCCAGATGTTGCTTTCCTTCGAGCGGGTCGTATAACGGGCAGTTAATTCGATATCTCCCACTTTACACCATCGGCCAAAGTTAAAATTAGCCCATTTGGATAAATCAATATGGTGGCGCTAAACTGGATTGCATAAACTTGGCTTGTATTCCCATGAGTTTAGAAGATTGAGGGGTGATCTGATCGAGGTGTTTAAAACGTTATAAGGGATTCGATGGGGTAGAGAGAGAGAAACTATTTCCTCTGGCGGGGGAATCCAGAACAAGGGGACATAATCTTAAAACTGGAGTCTCAGGAGCGAAATCAAGAAGCATTTTTTCACACACAGGGCAGTGGAAATCTGGAACTCTCTCCCCCAAAAGGCTGTGGATGCTGGGGGACAATTGGAGCTTTCAAGACTGAGATGGATAGATTTTTGTTGGGTGAGGGTATCGAGGGATATGGAGCAAAGGTGGGTAAATGGAGCTGAGGTGCAGATCAGCCATGATCTAGTTGAATGGCGGAACAGGCTCGAGGGGCTGAATGGCCTCCTCCTGTTCCTATAATTGTTATTTTTTCGGAATCTGCTGAAAATGTTTTTCTTCTACACTGTCCTGAGGAACCCTGACCCTGACCCTAACCCTGACCCTAACCCTAACCCTAACCCTAATCCTGACCCTAACCCTAACCCTGACCCTAACCTCTCTCTTATTTCTTATAGTTTTCACAGGAGCCTCTGAAGCGTGGTCGTGTGAGAGCCCCGGCCAAACTCTGCACAGCTACAGTGGCCTCAGCGCATACGAGGAACTGGATGGGAGCATCCCATGCACTGGTTCTTCCTTATCCCATCGTACTCTGGACGATAAGGCTGAAGAGGCGTCTGATTCAGGTTGTTGCCCTGCAGCATTTCAATGTCTCCCAGTACCTTTCCTGTCATCAAATGTCATTAAATCATTCATTCTAAGGGGTGGGCTTTAACTATCGGACACTCGACCAGGCGATCCTGGGCTTTATCAATAGAGGCAGAGAGTACAAAAGCCAGGAAGTTGTGTTAAACCTGTATAGGACACTGGCTCGGCCCCAGCTGGAGTTTTCTGTCCAATTCTGGGCACCGCACTTTAGAAAAGGGCATGAATGCTTTGGAGAGGGTGCAGGAGAGATTTACTAGAATGGTTCCAGGGATGAGGGATTACAGTTACGTGGAGAGACTGGAGAAGCTGGGGTTGTTCTCCTTGGAGCAGAGGAGGCTAAGAGGAGATTTGATAGAGGTGTTTAAAATCATGAAGGGTTTAGATAGAGTAAATAAAGAGAAACTGTTTCCAATGGCTGAAGGGTCGATAACAAAAGGGCACAGATTTAAGGTGATTGGCAAAAGAACCAGAGGCGACATGAGGAAAAACTTTTTTACGCAACGAGGGGTTAGGATTTGGAATGCGCTGCCTGATAGGGCGGTGGATACAGATTCAATACAGGAGGAGCGTCCTGAATCCGGCAACCTCGGGACCGAGGCCGAGCCAGTTTTCGTGTTATTCCGGACTTCGGAACGTGTTTCTGATGTCCGAAGTCCGGAAATATCGCAACCTGGGCTCGGGCGTTTCCGGACTTCGGACATCAGAAACACGTTCCGAGTCCGGAAATGCCTGGGCCGCTCCGCGTAGCGCTGACGCGTTTCTCCGCCCTTCCCCCTCTGTTAAAGGGGAGGGACGCTGCGAGCTCTGCAGAGCATCCGATGGCCCACACTCGGCCACCAGGGCGGAGTGGTGCCGTGGCCGCAGCCTGGCGGAAACACCTAGTGGAGCTGTGCAGATTAAGGAGGATAAAACACAACACTAAAGTTTTATTGCATCACTCGCATTTTTCATAGGATTTAAAAAAAAAAGACAACAAAAGTTCATGGCTTTTTGAAGTACAGGTTGAGCATCCAAAATCCGGAGTTCCAGATTCCGGAACATTTTACGGATTCCGGATGACCCTGCCACCAATCGTCCCGTAGTCCGGATTCCGGAACTCCGGATTTTGGACGCTCAACCTGTAGTAGCCTTCAAAAGGGAATTGGATAAATACTTGTAAGAGAAAAAATTGCAGGGATATGGGGAAAGAGCGGGGGAGTGGGACTGACTGGATTGCTCTTCGAAAGAGCCGGCGCAGACTCGATGGGCCAAATGGCCTCCTTCTGTGCTGTACTATTCTATGATTCTATGAAACGCGGTCACCGGCCTCCCGAAGACCGAAGCCGTTGTTTTCGGTCCCCATCACAAACTCCGTTCCCTAGCCACTGACTCCATCCCTCTCCCTAACATCTGTCTGAGGCTGAACCACACTGTTCGCAACCTTGGTGTCATATTTGACCCTGAAATGAGCTTCCGACCACATATCCACAGCATAACAAAGACCGCCTATTTCCGCCTCCATAACATCGCCCGTCTCCGCCCTTTCCTCAGCTCATCTGCTGCTGAAACCCTCATCCGTGCCTTTGTTACCTCTAGACTTGACTATTCCAACGCACTCCTGGCTGGCCTCCCACATTCTACATAAACTTGAGGTGATCCAAAACTCGGCTGTCCGTGTCCTAACTCGCACCAAGTCCTGTTCACCCATCACCCCTGTGCTCGCTGACCTACATTGGCTCCTGGTTAAGCAACGCCTCGATTTCAAAATTCTTATCCTTGTTTTGAAATCTCTCCATGGCCTCGCCCCTCCCTATCTCTGTAATCTCCTTCAGCCCCACAACCCCCCGAGATATCTGCGCTCCTCTAATTCTGCCCTCTTGACCATCCCTGATTATAATCGTTCAACCTTTGATAGCCGTGCCTTCAGCTGCCTGGGCCCTAAACTCTGGAATTCCCTGCCTAAACCTCTCCGCCTCGCTAACTCTCTCTCCTCCTTTAAGACGCTCCTTAAGACCTACCTCTTTGACCAAGCTTTTGGTCACCTGCCCTAATTTCTCCTTATGTGGCTTGGTGTCAAATTTTTTGTCTTCTAATACTCCTGTGAAGCGCCTTGGGATGTTAAAGGTGCTATATAAATACAAGTTGTTGTTGTTACTGTTGATGGTGCCCAATGGGTGGCCTGGTCCGATTTGAGGGTCAGGCCTCATTGGCATTGAGCCTGAGGGCTGCGGGTGGGAATAAACAAGTCACGATGTTGGGGCAGAGGAAGGTAGGTGCGTGGGGAGGTTGGAGGGGTGGAGGGGGGAGATGGGAGTGGAGTGACTGCGTCCCAGGACCGTGTTGTGGAGCTCGGAGGAACCGCTCCTGCTCCTCCGTGTCCCCACAAAAATAAACAGTGACTCACCCTGTGGGCTTGCCTTGGTCTGGAGCACCCAGCGTTAGAACCTGGGGGGAGATCGCGACAGTTATTGCCACGGCGGGAACGAGGCGATAAATCGACCCACCCCACCCCACCCCCACTGCTTTTGGGAAGGGGCGCAACTGCCCTGTTTCTGGCGAGCGGGAGGCCTCGGAATCGACCTCCTAAGGGGTAAAAATTTGTCTGGGTCCGTTTAGGGCGCCCGATCCAAGTGGCCTAGTGATCGATGGACCTCGGGTTTCATGGACATACCTGCCAGGAGGGGCTCTGAGTTAAGTTCTGGCGGTGGGCTGGAGCAGGCTGCGGAGGATGGGGCAGCGATCGCGATAACCTTGCGGTGTCGGGCGGGGGGGGGGCATTCTGCTTCTCCTTTATGAGGTCAGGTTGCACAGACTAGGCTTGTATTCCCTTGCGTATAGAAAATTAAGGGGTGATCTAATTGAGGTGTTTAAGATGATGAAAGGAGTTGATAGGGTAGATAGAGAGAAACTATTTCCTCTGGTGGGGGGAGTCCAGAACAAGGGGGCAAAACCTTAAAATTAGAGCCAGGCCGTTCAGGGGTGATGTCAGGAAGCACTTCTTCACACAAAGGGTGGTGGAAATCTGGAACTCTCTCCCCCACAAGCTGTTGAGGCTGGGGGTCAATTGAAAATTTCAAAACTGAGATCAATAGATTTTTGTTCGGTAAGGGTATTAAGGATGTGGAATCAAGGCGGGATGATGGAGTTAAGATACACATCTGCCATGATCTAATTGAATGGCTGAACAGGCTCGAGGGGCTGAATGTTCCTGGCTTCACAAGAAGGGTTTAAAAATTCTGGAACTTTCCGTTCGTTGGTGGCCGCCGAAGGATCCTGAGCGGGCCGAGCCCAACACCTCCCCCGCCCATCGCTGACTAATTTCAACAAGGGGTCCTTCAACAGGCGTTAGGCCCCTCATTAACATATTCAAGGGACCTAATGCCTCTTTTAGGTGCCTAATAAAATGTGTGCTTCACATACTTACCAATGGGACCAACACCTGTGCAGAGACCCACTGCTAAATTGGCACGCTTCATGCCCATTTTACGCCCGAAAGAAACATATGCAATGCACTCTTTTTTTTATTCGTTCCTGGGATGTGGGTGTCGCTGGCAAGGCCAGCAGTTATTGCCCATTCCTAACTGCCCTTGTGAAGGTGGTGGTGAGCCGCCTTCTTGAACCGCTGCAGTCCGTGTGGTGAAGGTGCTCCCACAGTGCTGTTAGGGAGGGAGTTCCAGGATTTTGACCCAGCGACGATGAAGGATCGGCCGATATGTTTCCAAGTCAGGATGGTGTGTGACTTGGAGGGGAACTTGGAGGTGGTGGTGTTCCCATGCACCTGCTGCCCTTGTCATTCTCGGTGGAAGAGGTCGCGGGTTTGGGAGGTGCTGCCGAAGAAGCCTTGCCGAGTTGCTGCAGTGCATCTTGTAGATGGTACACACTGCAGCCATGGTGCGCCGGTGGTGGAGGGAGTGAATGTTTAAGGTGGTGGATGGGGTGCCAATCAAGCGGGCTGCTTTGTCCTGGATGGTGTCGAGCTTCTTGAGTGTTGTTGGAGCTGCACTCATCCAGGCAAGTGGAGAGTATTCCATCACACTCCTTACTTGTGCTTTGTAGCTTTCTACCCCTAAGGCAGATTGCGCCGTCAGTGTGATGGTTCATTAAAGGTTCCTCCACGAAAGCTTGGAACTAACTCAGTGTAATTACACCTCAGTAAGCCCGACGAACAGTAACACATTGGAGTCTGAACCTTTGAGTCTAACGACTGATTAAAACGAGCTGGATGGAAGTTGCCAGCGGTCTTTTGGATTGGACAGCGCCCATTGCTGACAGCTGGCTTCACTGCTTCCCCTTCTGGAGTCAAATATTTACACTTCCCCCCCCCCCCCCAATCCCAACCCCGCTGCCCCCCCCACCCCCATTGAAGGTACCGCGGCTAGAGTCTCACACCATTGATAGAATCATACAAGGATCTTAATCCAGGAAATGGAATCAACAACAACCCCAGCCAAAAATGAATAGTGCTGTTTATTTGCCAAGAACGGCCCTGTAATCATGTTTGTAGAAACAAATTCCTTCTTTGTTCTTTTAGAAAAAATCTTTTCGTTCGAGAGCAACACAGCAACCTCAGTTGGCCTGAAATTGAAGCGTGTTGACTTGAAAAGGAAACATTTGCAGGGCTATGAGGAAAGAGCGGAGTGGAGTGGGACTAACTGGAGAGCTCTTTCAAAGAGCCGGCACAGGCACGATGGGCCGAATGGCCTCCTTCTGTGCAGTAATTCTGACCTCTTGCGCATCCCCGATTTCCATCGCTCTACCATTGGCAGCTGTGCCTTCAGCTGCCTGGGCCCTAAGCTCTGGAATTCCCCCCCAAACCTCTCCGCCTCTCTCTCCTCCTTTAAGACGCTCCTTAAAACCTCCCTCTTTGACCAAGCTTTTGGTCACCTGCCCTAATGTTTCCTTTTGTGGCTCGGTGTCAAATTTTGTTTGATAATCGCTCCTGTGAAGCGCCTTGGGACGTTTCACTACGTTAAAGGCGCTTTATAAATGCTAGTTGTTGTTATTGTACATAACTTAACATCTGATTCTTCAAAACTGTATTGGCATTCTCCTCCCTTCAAGCAGTGCCTCACGCTGGGATACAATTTCACAGACACTCAGCAGTTCTCGGTACCTCATCCAAGTTAGTATTCTTCCTATGTGAGCTCAGATAAGGAGTGAATTATTTGATTGCCAGGGCCATCACACACACAGAATTGGAGGAAGGGGGAGGGTCATAGGATTCCTCATTAGTATTTCCCTTTCCCAATCTGGGAACGCTGATTCTAACTGTGGCCCCACCAACTGAGGTTTCTCGCTGTCAAATTTTGTTTTATATTCGTTCCTGTGACGTTTTACTGCGTTAAAGGTGCTATATAAATACAAGTTGATGTTGTTCTAAGGCGTTGGCAGTGGTCACCTTCCAACGACTTCTCGGCCACTCCAGAGGAAGTTAAGAGTCCACCGCACATTGCCAGGTGTAGGCCAGACCAGATAGGGCTGGCAAGGTCCCTTCACCGAAGGGCATTCTGTGATTCTAAATGCAGCTTAACCCACCGAGGGAGGCATCGGGAACAGCGGTGGGATGGTTACTTTTTGGAGCTGTCGCATTGTTGTGGCCGATCCCTCCTTTCTGGGCTGCTCCATTGTCGTGTTTTTTTCCTTGGGTTTTTAAAAAAAATAAATCTGTACAGTCTTGGCTGAGAGTGAAATTGGGGAACGCTGCGTGGCTGACGTAAATTCCGCAAGCGCGCCCACGCCGCCGCATTCCCGTGCCTCAGGTACGACTCAACTTGGACCAGGAGCGGTTCGCTCAATGTCGCCTTGTGCACAATGGAATGAATGTAGGATGGAGAATGCGCGCTCTCCCGAGGCCCTGCTGGCGCTCCACACCAGGCCGTTAGAAAGTGTTTGAGGGGGTGCAGCGCAGATTCACCAGTGATATCGGGGTTAAAAGGGTTAAATTATGGGGACGGGTGGCATAGACTTGAGTATAGACGATTAAGGGGTGATCTAATCGAGGTGTTTAAGATGATTAAAGGAGTTGATTGGGTAGAGAGAGAGAAATCAAGTGTAGGTCCCTTGCAGTCAGAAGCGGGGGAAGTTATAATGGGGAACAAAGAAATGGCAGACCAATTAAATGCATATTTTGGTTCTGTCTTCACAAAGGAGGACACAAATAACCTCCCAGAGATGTTGGAGAACATACGGTCTGATGAAAGGGAGGAACTGAAAGAAATCAGTATTTGCAGGGAAATGGTGTTAGGGAAATTGACGGGATTGAAGGCCGATAAATCCCCAGGGCCTGATAATCTACATCCTAGGGTACTTAAGGAAGTGGCCCTAGAAATAGTAGATGCATTGCTGATCATCTTCCAACATTCGATGGAATCTGGAACTGTACCCATGGATTGGAGGGTAGCTAATGTTACCCCACTATTCAAAAAGGGTGGTGGAGAGAAAGCGGGGAATTACAGACCGGTAAGCCTGACATCGGTATTGGGGAAAATGCTAGAGTCCATTATAAAGGATGTAATAGCTGAGCACTTGAAAAACAGTGACAGGATCGGACAAAGTCAACATGGATTTACAAAAGGTAAATCGTGCTTGACTAATCTACTGGAATTTTTTGAGGATGTAACTGGGAAAATAGATAAGGGAGAACCAGTAGATGTGGTGTATTTGGACTTTCAAAAGGCTTTCGATAAGGTCCCGCATAAGAGATTAGCGTGTAAAGTTAAGGCACATGGGATTGGGGGCAAGGTATTGACTTGGATAGAGAACTGGTTGGCGGACAGAAAGCAGAGAGTAGGAATTAATGGGTCTTTTTCCGAGTGGCAAGCAGTGACTAGTGGGGTACCGCAGGGATCGGTCCTTGGACCCCAGCTATTCACAATATATATTAATGATCTAGATAAGGGAATTAAATGTAATATCTCCAAGTTTGCAGATGACACAAAGCTGGGTGTGCTGCGAGGAGGATACCGAGAAACTCCAGGATGATTTGGACAGGTTGGGTGAGTGGGCAGAAGCGTGGCAGATGCAATATAACGTGGATAAATGAGAGGTTATCCACTTTGGTGTCAAAAACAGAAAGGCAGACTATTATCTGAATGGCAATAGATTGGGAGAAGGGGAAGTGCAACGAGACCTGGGTGTCCTTGTGCACCAGTCGCTGAGGTGCAGCAGGCGGTGAAGAAGGCAAATGGTATGTTGGCCTTCATAGCGAAAGGGTTTGAGTATAGGAACAGGGATGTCCTGCTGCAGTTGTACAGGGCCTTGGTGAGACCACACCTTGAGTACTGTGTGCAGTTTTGGTCGCCTTATCTGAGGAAGGATGTTCTTGCCATGGAAGGAGTTCAGCGAAGATTCACAAGGCTGATACCTGGGATGGCAGGAATGACATATGAGGAGAGATTGGGTCGATTAGGCTTATACTCGCTGGAGTATAGAAGAATGAGAGGGGATCTCATTGAAACATATAAAATTCTGACAGGTCTGGACAAACTAGATGCAGGAAGAATGTTCCCGATGGTCGGAGAGTCCAGAACCAGGGTTCATAATCTAAGGATAAGGGGTAAGCCATTTAGGACAGAAAAGAGGAAGAATTTCTTCACCCAGAGTGTGGTGAACCTGTGGAATTCTCTACCACAGAAGGTAGTTGAGGCCAAGTCATTAAATATATTCAAGAATGAGTTAGATATATTTCTTAAAGCTAAAGGTATCAAGGGATATGGGGAGAAGGCAGGTACAGGGTACTGAGTTTGGATGATCAGCCATGATCTCATCGAATGGCGGAGCAGGCTCGAGGGGCCGAATGGCCTACTCCTGCTCCTATCTTCTATGTTTCTATGTTATGAGAAACTATTTCCTCTGGTGGGGGGAGTCCAGAACAAGGGGGCGGAACCTTAAAATTAGAGCCAGGCTGTTCAGGGGTGATGTCAGGAAGTACTTCTTCACACAAAGGGGAGTGGAAATCTGGAACTCTCTCCCCCAAAAAATTTGAGGTTGGGGGTCAGTTGAAAATTTCAAAACTGAGATTGATAGATTTTTGTTGGGTAAGGGTGTTAATGGAAGTGGAACCAAGGCAGGGAAATGGAGTTGAGCTACAGATCAGCTTTGATTTAATAGACTGGTGGAACAGGCTACTCCTGTTCCTATGTTCGAGCGTGGACTGGGGTGACTCTCCATCTATTTGCCCTCCCCTGGCAGCATGGCAGACACCTTGACCTCCTGTTGGGAATGTGTCCACCTCCCTGCCACTCTAGAGAAGATGGAGCGTCAAGATGCCGAGCCACCATCTCACACGAAGGCAACCATTCCATATTTCCACCAATTCTTGGCCAATCCTTGGTTACAACCCACGGCAGCTGTGTGATGTTTTGCAATTAAACTTTTAATTCATGTTCTATTCTGAAATGATTGTGGTTCCTAACCTACCTCAATGGCATTGGCAAAGAACCTCCCTCCATCGCTGCCCTTTTCTCTACCATTATGACCGACATCATGTTCTTACCCACCTAGTCCGTCATTCCCTCCACTTTCAGGACTCCAGTAAGACCTCTGCTCCTGATTGTAACTTTCCCATTACACACAGATACCCATCAGGAGGCCCTTTTCAAAATGTCGACGCCTCTTCACCGGTGTTACCGCGGCGTTAAGGCAGCCGAACCCATTTTGAGGTCGTTGCTGCCCGTTAATGGCAGGCGATAAAATTGAAAATTGACCCTCCCCTGTGTAAAAAGACTTCACTCCTCCGCTTGTACATTTGCTGAGTCACTACAGCTTGATCTCCTTTGTGCCCTCTGAGTCAGTTAAGGTCTTGTTTCTTTCAATTCTTCCTAGACACAGTTTCTTCACATCACTTTCAAGTCTCTCTCGGCAGCCCGTTTTACATCTCAATGACTTCAATGCAGATAAAATTCAGGAGAGTTGTATAACGGACTTCCCATTCTCTATCGCACAAAGTCCAAATCTACTCCAAAGAACCTTGTGGACTTGCTGGGGTGGATCCCACTGCTGTGCATTTCGCAGGTATGTTCCAGTTGAGAAACGTGCAGTCTCGCTGACAAAGTGCTCCACGTTTACTTCGCAGAGCTAACCGAGACGTCATCTGCTTCTCAGACACCCTGGGCCTCGACTGCTCAGAAATCCCTGGCTGAAACGAGGCTCTCTCTGATGGATCACCAGAACTGGGATCATCACCGCGACATCGATCAGCTTGAGGAGCACTTGGCTCACACCGCGATAACAGAATGCCTGGAGAGGGTTGCTGAGGGAGAGGCAGAAGAAATGGAGAGAAGTTGCAAGATCAAGAATAACGGTGGGTATTGTGGTTTCCGCTGCTGAAACCCTCATCCATGCCTTTGTTACCTCTAGATTTGACTATTCCAACGCACTCCTCACTGCCCTCCCACATTCTACCCTACGTAAACTTGAGGTCATCAAAAACTCGGCTGCCCGTGTCCTAACTCGCACCAAGTCCCGTTCGCCCATCACCCCTGTGCTCGCTTACCTCCATTGGCTCCTGGTTAAGCAGCGCCTCGATTTCAAAATTCTCATCCTTGTTTTCAAATCCCTCCATGGCCTCACCCCTTCCTATCTCTGTAATCTCCTCCAGCCCCACAACCCCCCGAGATATCTGCGCTCCTCTAAATCTGCCCTCTTGAGCATCACTGATTATAATCGCTCAACCATTGGTGGTTGTGCCTTCTGTTGCCTGGGCCCTAAGCTCTGGAATTCCCTGCCTAAACCTCTCCGCCTCGCTACCTCCCTTTCCTCCTTTAAGACGCTCCTTAAAACCTACCTCTTTGACCAAGCTTTTGGTCACCTGCCCTAATTTATCCTTATGTGGCTCGGTGTCAAATTTGTTTTCTTAAAATACTCCTGTGCAGCGCCTTGGGACATTTTACTACGTTAAAGGCACTATATAAATACAAGTTGTTGTTGTAGTTGTTATGTTTCTGGACTAGCAATCCAGAGAACAAGAGTTCAAATCCCACCACCTTAAATAAAAAGCTGGTATCAGTTCAAGCTGTCGGATTGTTGTAAAAACCCAACTAGTTCACTAATGTACTTTAGGGAAGGAAACATAGGAACAGGAGGCGGCCATTCAGCCCCTCGAGCTTGTTCCGCCATTCAATTAGATCATGGCTGATCCATATCATAACTGCATCTACCCGCCTCGGTTCCATATCCCTTAATACACTAGCCTAACAAAAATCTATCAATCTCAGTTTCTTACCTGGTCTGGCCTTTACGTGACTCCACACGCCAACATGGTTGACCCTTTTGTGGCCTTGCAATCTGTCAAACCACTCAAGAAGAAGGCCCACCACCACCACCACCTTCCCACCTTCTAATAACTCCACTTACTCCATTTGTGCAGTATTAACGAGGTTGCCAAAATCTGTTCGCTCGGAGGTTGTTACTGACCCCTGGTGAAATTCAGCCGATTTACAAAAATTGTATGTCAACTCACATCCCCTGCTGGTCACGTTTCTCTGCTGCATTTCAAGTGTCACACTTCAGAAAGGAAAACAAGGGAACTCCCCAGTTACATTAAATACCAGAGCCAGAATGTCTTCAGGCTCTTTATCGATCTCTGTACGGACTCACCCCGTGTTTACTTAGCAGCGATTAGGCCTTGTGGCCTTTAAGGACTCGCGCACCTACACTTCAGCAGCGGAATAATACATTGGCCGGGAATTTCCTCAGAGCTGCACCACCGTAACTCAGCCGGAGTTTCCGCCACACCTCCGGCAAAGTTACAGGAGCGGAGTGGGAGCAGGTCCGAGCAAATTCCCAATCACTGGCCCGGATTTTGGTGTGAAAATAATGGTGAGGCTATCAGCGCTCACTGTTATTTATGAGCAATAACAACAGAAAACGCTGGAAAAACTCAGCAGGCCAGGCAGCATCCGTGGAGAGAGAAACAGAGTTAAAGTTTCAGGTCGAAGACCTTTCGTCAAAACTGGAAAAAAGCAGGAAATGAAATAGATTTAAAGCAAGTATAATGCTGGGAAAAGGGGGAGGGGATGAAAGAACAAAAGGGAAGGTCAGTGGTGGGATAGAAAGCAGGAGAGATTAAGAGACATAAAGAGATAATCAAGGCAAGAGGAGGTGGTAATGTGACAGATAGAGGCTAGATGAAGTGTGAACTGGGCTGGCAGAATGAAGGACAGCTGCCAGCTTCTGGAAGGGAAAAAAAAGGCCAAACAAAAGGGTGGATGAAAAATAAAAAAAAATATATATATATATGTGATTGGGGCTGAGGTTATGATCTGAAATTGTTGAACTCGATGTTGAGTCCAGAGGGTTGTAGGGTGCCTAAACGAAAGATGAGGTGCTGTTCCTCGAGCTTATGCTGAGCTTCCGTGGAACAGTGTAAGAGGCCGAGGACAGTGAGGTCAGAGTGGGAGTGGAGCGGAGAATTAAAGTGACAAGCGACCAGGAGCTCGGGGTCCCCCTTACGGACTGAACGGAGGTGTTCCGCAAAGTGGTCACACAATCTGCGTTTGGTCTCCCCAATGTAGAGGAGACCACATCGTGAGCAGCGAATACAGTATACTAAATTGCAGGAAGTACAAGTAAATCGCTGTTTCACCTGGAAGGGGTGTTTGGGGCCCTGGACAGTGGGAAGAGGGGAGGTATAAGGGCATGTGTTGCATCTCCTGCACTTCCACGGGAAGGTGCCGGGCGAAGGGGAAGGGGTGTTGGGGGTGGTAGAGGAGTGGACTAGGGTGTCGCGGAGGGAGCGGTCCCTGCGGAATGCTGAAAGGGGAGGTGAGGGGAAGATGCGTTTGGTGGTGGGATCACGCTGGAGGTGGCGGAAATGGCGGAGGATGATCCGTTGAATGTGGAGGCTGGTGGGGTGAAAGGTGAGGACAAAGGGAACTCTATCGTGGTTCCGGGAGGGAGGGGCAGGAGTGAGGGCAGAAGTGCGGGAGATAGAACGGACACGGTCGAGGGCCGTGTCAACCACAGTAGAGGGGAATCCTCGGTTGAGGAAATAGGAAGACATGTCGGAAGCACTGGTATGGAAGGTGGCATCGTCAGAGCAGATGCGGCGGAGACGGAGAAACTGGGAGAATGGAATAGAGTCCTTACAGGAGGCGGGGTGGGAGGAAGTGTAGTCCAGGTAGCTGTGGGAGTCAGTGGGCTTGTAGTGAATGTTAGTCAATAACCTATCCCCAGAGATGGAGATGGAGAAGTCGAGGAAGGGAAGGGAAGAATCGGAGATGGACCATGTGAAGGTGAGGGAAGGGTGGAAATTGGAAGCATAGTGAATGAAATGTTCTAGTTCAGGGCGAGAGCAGGAGACGGCACCGATACAGTCATCAATGTACCGGAAAAAGAGGTGAGGGAGGGGACCCGAGTAGGACTGGAACAAAGAGTGTTCCACATATCCCACGAAAAGGCAGGCATAGCTAGGACCCTTGCGGGTACCCATAGCAACACCTTTGATTTGGAGGAAATGGGTGGAGTCAAAGGAGAAGTTGGTTCAATGTGAGAACAAGTTCAGCCAGGCGGAGGAGGGTGGTAGTGGATGGGGACTGGTTGGGCCTCTGTTCAAGGAAGAAGCGGAGCGCCCTCAGGCCATCCTGGTGGGGGATGAAGGTGTAGAGGGATTGTACGTCCATAGTGAAAAGAAGGCGGTTGGGGCCGGGAAACTGGAAACTGTTAAAGTGGCGGAGGGCGTCGGAAGAGTTGCAGATGTAGGTGGGAAGAGACTGGACAAGGGGAGAAAAAATAGAGTCGAGATAGGAAGAGATAAGTTCCGGCGGGCAAGAACAGGCTGAAACAATGGGTCTACCGGGGCAGTCCTGTTTGTGGATCTTGGGAAGGAGATAGAAGCGGGCTGTGCGGGGTTGGGGAACTATGAGGTTGGCGGCCGTGGGGGGAAGGTCTCCAGAGGAGATGAGGTCAGTGACGGTCTTGGAAATGGTGGCTTGATGTTCGGTAGTGGGGTCATGGTCCAGGTGGAGGTAGGAGGAGCAACTTGGACAGCAACTTCCGGTGAGCGCAAAACGTGCGGTTAAATGTGAAAATCCAGGATGTGCCACTCCTCCATAAACGGCGTGAAAATGGCATCTCGCCGTCTGGCTCCCCATTCAAATACATTGAACGGCGTGAAGTTCCTTACTGGCATTCTAGATACGGATTAAACTCGCCACAAAAAATTAGGGCTTATCCATTTCAGTCTAAGTACCCTTTTAATGGCATGATAAGTCTTAATTACTGCCAAACAACATCTTTGGCACTGAAAATTAACTTTTACAAGCGTGGAGTCTCATTCCTTCAGATTTTAATTATTGTGGGAGTTTTAAAATAAAAATGTAAATACGTTTTTTCTGTCCTTTTTATCTCTCTCTCTTAATCCCATCTTTCTTTCCCTCTCTTTATTTTGCTTTCTGTACCTGATTTGACATTGAATTAAAGATTCTAACTGACACTTCCTGGTTCAGACTCTGCGCTGCTCATTAACGATTCTTCAATCTGATTGGTTGAAGAGACACACAGTTGCTTACCCTGTTCAGACAGGTCCCAGATCCCCAGTAGAGGGCGCCGCGCTGTTTAACTGTCTCACTGACAGTAACTTGCTGCGCAAAACCCCATAGACAGTCTATGGGCAAGTGTAAGTCTAACAAATGGCAGGTATATTGTTCCTTATAAAACAGCACATCCTATGACTGAGAGCACTGAAGGAGATTTCATAGAATCTTACAGCACAGAAGGGGGCCATTCAGCCCATCGTGCCTGTGCCGGCTCTTTGAAAGAGCTCTCCAATTAGTCCCACTGCCCCCCGCTCTTTCCCCAAAGCCCTGCAAGTTTCTCTTTTTCAAGTATATATCCAATTGAAAGTTACTATTGAGGCCGTGCATTCCAGTATTTGCTAGTGCATATAAAGACATTTCAGCTCGTACAATACCTCGGGTTTGAGGTTCACACTCCCTTCTGTCTGAATCCTCGTAGAGATGAGTCAGCTAATAGTTATTCTTCTTTCATTATGCTCACAGGCCTTTTCTATGTCAAGATCCAATGTCACGCTTTGCCCACCTGCTATGCTACCTATTTCTGTACAGTCAAACCCGTAATTACACTCACCTGCGGGTACCTGTCTATTGGCACATGTCACGGTCCTGACCAACAAACAGTAGAACTAATTGGCAATTATCCTGGTATAAATTGGTGATTACCGACTCTGTATTGCGGCCACTCATTGTGTAGTGAGGCCTGTGTACTCCACAACCATAAAACACTTCTTGGCGTGAAATGTGACACACTTGTTTGTAGTGTTCTACTTTTTGATTGGCTAAGAATGTTTGACCTGCTAAAAGCCGACCTGTTTGATTGATAAGATTGTTTGACACTCTAACAGATGACCTTTTACACTGGATAAGAGTGTTTCACATACTATCAGTGGGCGGCACTCTCGCCCCTGAGGCAGGAGGTTGTGGGTTCAGTTCCCACTCCAGAGACTTGAGAACAAAAATCCAGGCTGACACTCACAGTGCAGTACTGAGGGAGCACTGCACTGTCGGAGGGGCAGTACTGAGGGAGCACTGCACTGTCGGAGGGGCAGTACTGAGGGAGCACTGCACTGTCGGAGGGGCAGTACTGAGGGAGCGCTGCAGTGTCGGAGGGGCAGTACTGAGGGAGCGCTGCACTGTCGGAGGGGCAGTACTGAGGGAGCACTGCACTGTCGGAGGGGCAGTACTGAGGGAGCACTGCACTGTCGAAGGGTCAGTACTGAGGGAGCGCTGCACTGTCGAGCGGCAGTACTGAGGGAGCGCTGCACTGTCGGAGGGGCAGTACTGAGGGAGTGCTGCACTGTCGGAGCGGCAGTACTGAGGGAGCGCTGCACTGTCGGAGGGGCAGTACTGAGGGAGCGCTGCACTGTCGGAGGGGCAGTACTGAGGGAGCGCTGCACTGTCGGAGGTGCCGCCTTTCAGATGCGACATTAAATCAAGGCCCCGTCTGCTCTCTCAGGTGGACGTAAAAGATCCCATGGCACTATTTTGAAGAAGAGCAGGGGAGTTCTACCCGGTGTCCTGGCCAATACTTATCCCTCAATCAACATAACAGATAATCTGGTCATTATCACATTGCTGTCTGTGGGAACTTGCTGTGCGCAAATTGGCTGCCGCGTTTACAACAGTGACTACATTTCAAAAAGTACTTCATTGGCTGTAAAGCGCTTTGAGACGTCCGGTGGTCGTGAAAGACGCTATAGAAATGCAAGTCTTTCTTTTTTTTATACTATCAGTTGACTTATTGGATAGAATAAGAGTTTATGACACCTCACAGTTTTACAGAGATATTTGCAGCTCAGGATGTTCTAGAATGCAATCGACTCATCCACGATAAGGAGCAGAATCATCACATTTAACAAATCCACACCCCGAAAACAAATCCTTTTCCCTCTGAAAGATCCCAACATCAGGCTCCTCCTGTCTTAACAAAGAACGAGTAGAATTCCTTGCCAAGATTCCGCCAGACTAGGACTGGTGTTGCATTCTGGACCTGATTATCGTCACTTAAAAAAAAAGGAGAATTTAGATTTTTGGGGGGGATAAATTCAGGAGCCAATCAGCTTTTATCAATCGACCAATCTGAAAACAATTCAGGAATCTATGGGGCAAAAATAAGAAACTGTTTTAATGATCTTTATATGTTGCAAGTAAAGATGCTCTGCTAAGCTTGGGTTTTAGGTTCATTTTAGGGGCTTTGTAAAGGGAACTGTTAACTGTGTCTAGCCCATACTACATGTGACAGGGGAAGATGCTTCCTGCTGACATTAGGTGCAAAGAGCAACAAGCGGGTGAATTGTACCACATGCATCCCCGCCCTGGGAGCATGAAAGAAAAGTTAAAGAAAGATTTGTATTTCTACAGCATCTTTCACGACCGTGGGACATCCCAAAGTGCTTCACAGCCAATGTAGTACTTTTTGAAGTGTAGTCACTGTTGTAATGTAGGAAACGCGGCAGCCAATTTGAGCACAGCAAGGTCCCACAAACAGCAATGTGATAATGACCAGATAATCTGTTTTAGTGATGTTGGTTGAGGGATAAATATTGGCCAGGACACCAGAAGCGCCTTGGGATGTTTTACGAGGTAAAAGGCGCCATATAAATACAAGTTGCTGTCTTTGAAGTAATGGCCGTGGGATCTTTTGCGTCCACCTGAGAGAGCAGACGGAGCCTCAGTTTAACGTCTCATCCGAAAGACGGCACCTCCGACAGTGCGGCACTCCCTCAGTCCTGCACTGAAGCGTCAGACTTGAACCCACAACCTTCTGACCCAGAGGCGAGAATGCCATGGCTGACACCCCTGAGTTTGTAAAATTTCCCTAATGTCACATTCCTAACAGTTTATTAAAAAGAAAGTAGAAAAAGTAAATGAGAGTAAAGAGAATAGCTAAAGTCCCTTCCTCGGAGATGGGATGGGCCGACGTCCTTTTATCATTACTCTCTCTCTCTCTTAGGCAGTCCCTCGGAACCGAGGATGACTTGCTTCCACATTAAAAATTAGTTCTCAGGTGACTGATGAGTCCAATGCGGGACCTACAGTCTCTGTCACAGGTGGGGCAGACGATGGTTGAAGGGGCGGGTGGGTGGGGTGCTTGGGTTGACGTGCGCTCCTTCCGCTGTTTGCGCTTGGCTTCCGCTTGCTCCCGGCGAAGAGTCTCGAGGTGTTCGGCGCCTTCCCGGATGCTTCTCCTCCACTTTGTGCGGTCTTGGGCCAGGGATTCCCAGGAGTCGGTGGGGATGTTGTACTTTTTCAAGGAGGCTTTGAGGGTGTCCTTGAAGCGTTTCCTCTGCCCACCTGGGGCTCTCTGCCGTGTCGGAGCTCCGAGTAGAGCGCTTGTTTTGGGAGCAGTGTCTCGCTGATACACAGTGGTGCTGCTAACCTGCCAGATCTGTTTGCATTAATGTCAGAGGGAGCTTGGCACAAGTGAACAATTTGTCATCCTTTCCTGGCAGGCATCCCAGCTCATCATATATCCGGCAACTCCGCAGAACACAAGCCAATGTCTACCCGGAGCAATAATGAGGAAGACAAGCATCGAAAGGGTCACACTGTGGTGAGTGAAACATTGCACAACAAGGTATGACCGAGCAGCGTTTCCTCCTGAGACAAGATAAGCAATCAACATAATACATTTAATGAAGGCCGATTTTATGGGCATCGCAAAGCTGTTTTCCAGCAAGATTCTCATCATTAAACTATAATATTTGCACATGATTCTTGATTGTTTTTTGGACAGGTTTATATTTCTTTTAGTGTCAGCCGTGGCTCAGTGGGTAGCACACTTGCCTCTGAGTCAGAAGGTTGTGGGTTCAAGTCCCCACTCCAGGGACTTGAGCACATAAATCCAGGCTGACACTCCAGTGCAGTGCTGAGGGAGTGCTGCACTGTCAGAGGTGCCATCGTTTGGATGAGACGTTAAACCGAGGCCCCGTCTGCTCTCTCAGGTGGACGTAAAAGATCCCATGGCCACTATTCGAAGAAGAGCAGGTGAGTTATCCCTGGTGTCTTGGGGCCAATATTTATCCCTCAACCAACATAACAAAAACAGATTATCTGGTCATTAGCACATTGCTGTTTGTGGGAGCTTGCTGTGCGCAAATTGGCTGCCGTGTTTCCCACATTACAACAGTGACTACACTTCAAAAAAGTACTTAATTGACTGTAAAGCGCTTTGAGACGTCCGGTGGTTGTGAAAGGCGCTATATAAATGCAAGTCTTTCTTTTACTAATGTCTTGTACTACAAAAGCAAAAGCCTGTTTAAACTGTTGCTGCATCTTTGTTCCCGTTTCTCCCTACGCCTTATTTTCGTGAATAAGCAATACCCCGTCATACAGCCGTGGCTCAGTGGGTAGCGCTCTCGCCTCTGAGTCAGACGGTTATGGATTCAAGTCCCACTCCAGAGCACAGAATCCAGGCTGACTCTCCCAGTGCAGTACTGAGCGAGTGCTGCACTGTTGGAGGTGCCGTCTTTCAGATCAGACGTTAAACAGAGGCCCTGTCTGCCCTCCCGGGTGGACGTAAAAGATCCACTATTTCGAAGAAGAGCAGGGGAGCTCTCCCTGGTGTCCTGGCCAATGTCTATCCTTCAACCAACATCACTGAGACAGATTAGCTGGTCGTTATCTCATTGCTGTTTGCGGGAGCTTGCTGTGCGCAAATTGCCCGCCGTGTTTCCTACATTACAACAGTGACGACACTTCAAAAGCACTTCATTGGCTGTAAAGCGCTTTGGGATCCAAAGGTGCTGTAGAAATGCAAGTCTGTCTTCATTTTCTTTTCTGGATAATGGTACCAGCGTAGACTGGCATTGGAAAACTATCGATGTGCCAGCTATCGATGTACTGCAGTCGGAGAGAAGCCCGATTTTTAAATTAATTTGCTTTTGAGCAAGTTCTAGCAGCCTCTAGTGTAGTCATTTAACTTCTACGGATGAGCTGGCTCTCTGCAGCCAGAGACTGCCAATCTCTGCCCTCTGCCTGTCTTGTGTATGCAGAGAGAGAGAAACTATTTCCGCTGGTTGGGGATTCTAGGACTCGGGGGCATCGTCTAAAAATTAGAGCCAGAGTTTTCAGGAGTGAAATTAGGAAACACTTCTACACACAAAGGGTGGTAGAAGTTTGGAACTCTCTTCTGTCAGCTGTGGCTCAGTGGGTAGCACCCTCGCCTCTGAGTCAGAAGGTTGTGGGTTCAAGTCCCACTCCAGAGACTTGAGCATATAAAGCTAGGCTGATACTCCAGTGCAGCAATGAGGGAGCGCTGCACTGTCGGAGGTACCGTCTTTCAGATGAGACGTTAAACCGAGGCCCCGTCTGCTCTCTCAGGTGGACGTAAAAGATCCCAAGGCACTATTTCGAAGAAGAGCGGGGGAGCTCTCCCCGGTGTCCTGGGCCAATATTTATCCCTCAATCCACATAACAAGAACAGTTTATCTGGTCATTTTCACATTGCTGATTGTGGGAGCTTGCTGTGCGCAAATTGGCTGCTGCGCTTCCTACATTACAACAGTGACTGCACTTCAAAAAGTACTTCATTGGTTGTAAAGCGCTTTGAGACGTCTGGTGGTCGTGAAAGGTGTTATATAAATGCAAGTCTTTCTTTCTTCAAAAGGCAAATGATGCTAGATCAATTGTTAATTTTAAATCGGAGATTGATAGATTTTTGTTAACCAAAGGTATTAAGGGCCAAAGGCGGGTCTATGAAGTTAGGTCGCAGATCAACCATGACCTCATTGAATGGCGGAACAGGCTTGAGGGGCTGAATGGCCTCCTCCTGTTCCTATGTCGGCTCTGATTTCTCCCTTACCCCACTCCACAGTAATGCATAGTTTCTTCTGTTGCGAAGTCTGGGGATGGTGCTGTGGCCTAACTGCAGCACTAGAGATGGGTTGCTAAACTGGGGACTGACCCTGTGCAGTTTACCGCTAAAGCTCGGGTTCAGACTGACCTTGCGGCTGTTCTGCTATTCCTTAGATGTTTTACTTTAATCTGTTGTTTGAGTTGAGCAGTGTGATCCGGTTATGCGATGGAATTCTGTCCATGTGCTACAGGTCACTAATCACGGAATGACAAGTGGCCAGTGAATCACTTGTTCCCATGGGCCTGTCATTTATCCATCTGTTGCCGTATCCATCTGTCCTTTCATACATCCCATAATACTCATGTTCTCTTTTGTGAGCCTTTCTTTTAATTACTGTTACATTTGTCTCTCACACACATGCATGTGCACACAGGCTTACACATGTAGCTTACACGCACACATTCACACATGGCACACACACACAGACACACACACTCTCTCACTCACACACACACTCACACACACTCTCTCACTCACACACACTCTCTCACTCACACACACTCTCTCACTCACACACACTCACACACACTCTCTCACTCACACACACTCTCTCACTCACACACACTCTCTCACTCACACACACTCACACACACTCTCTCACTCACACACACTCTCTCACTCACACACACTCTCTCACTCACACACACTCACACACACTCTCTCAGTCACACACACTCACACACACTCTCTCACTCACACACACTCTCTCACTCACACACACTCTCACTCACACACTCACACACACTCTCTCACTCACACACACACTCACACACACTCTCACTCACACACACACTCACACACACTCTCTCACTCACACACACTCTCTCACTCACACACACTCTCACTCACACACTCACACACACTCTCACTCACACACTCACACACACTCTCTCACTCACACACACACTCACACACACTCTCACTCACACACACACTCACACACACTCTCTCACTCACACACACACTCACACACACTCTCACTCACACACACACTCACACACACTCTCTCACTCACACACACACTCACACACACACACACACACACACACAGACACAGAGACACACACACACACTCTCTCACTCACACACTCACACTCTCACGCACACACACACACACACATAGACACAGAAACACAAACACACACACAGAAACACACTCATATACACAGAAACACATAAATACACAGAAACACTCACAGACACACTCACACAGACACATGGGGGGAATTTTTCGGGGGGTCAGTGGGCATGTTCAGTGGCGGGTCAGGTGGAAATTTTTTTTGACAGCAGTTCGGGACCCCGCTGTCAACGCGCCGCCACGTCCCTTTCCCAGATGTCGGTTCTGTCAGCGCTGAACAGACCCGACACGCAGCGGTGGGGGAGGCAATTCCGGTCATTATGACCTTGTTAACAGCCCATTAAGAAGTATTTTGAGCTCACCTTTACATTTTATGAGGTCGCCCATGGGGTCCATGCTGCTCGGGGATCACATCAGGTAAGCAGGTCGGGAGTTGTATGGCCATGGAATCATCTCATTACTTGAGAGCTGCAAATGGTCTATAAAAGCTCCCATCTCACAGCTGTTCACTTTCCAAGCTCAGAAACGGTTGCTTACTGCATTTGGAAGACAGATTGAGCTTTATGCAGGTTGCAAGTGTTTGGAGTAAACTCTCTATCCAGTGTCACCTCATTGGAACAACCTCTCTCACCATTGACAGATCGCTTCTCTCATCTCAACCTCACCTGCCATCTATTACATCATCATCGGTGCCCTTGAAACTATCTCACCTTGGCCCTCAGAATCCCATCACGATCAGACCCAACACCAGCAGCACCAACAACAACACCAACCTTCTCCGCAATCCACTGATGCTGCACAGGACAGAGGGCATCAGCACCTGACCACATTGCTGCCCGGGAGGCCAGGGATGGCCTCACCATGGCCAGATTTACTTCACTTGACGCTGTACACCCTGGCTGCCACATGACGATTTAACGTCTCATCCGAAAGAGGGCACCACCGACAGTGCAGCTCTCCCTCAGTACTGCACTGGGAGTGTCAGCGTAGATTATGTGCTCAAGTCTCTGGAGTGGGACTTGAACCCGGAAGAAAAAGGTAACAGCAAATTATGACACACCTGAACAAAGGTGACGGAGAGGTGATCTGGTGGAGCGTATAACATAGCAAATGATAGAGAAGAAGTAGATCTGACAAAGGAGAGCAGGTTCAAATCATAGGGTTAGGATAGATGTCAGGAAGTTCTTCACAGACAGAGTGATCATTGTAGGGTACTAGTAACCCATGGCAAGAGCAGGAGAGTTCTCCCCGGTGTCCTGGCCAATATTTATCAATCGAACCAACATCGCTAAAAAACAGATTACCTGGTCATTATCACATTGTCGTTTGTGGGATCTTGCTGTGCGCAAATTGTCTGCCGCGTTTCCTACATTACAACAGTGACTACACTTCAAAAGAAAACTTAATTGGCTGTGAAGCGCTTCGGGACGCGAAAGGCACTATATAAATGCAAGTTCTCTCTTCCTCTTTATGAGTTTATATCTCACCCTAGCTAGTTGTGGAGTTGAATTGAAACAATCCAACTGGTTCGCGAATGCCCTTCAGGGAGGAGAACCTGCCTCCTGTACCTGGGCTGGCGGCACGTGACTCCAGTCCCACACTGTGAGAGTGACTGATAATGCCCTCAGGGCAACGAGAGATGGGCAATAAATGCTGCCTTGCCAGTGTTGCCCATAACCCAATAACAAAAGAAACCATGGATTGAGCTTCTAGGTAGGGTATTGGAGGCAAGTACCCTGGAATCAAATCCTTCAATTATTGGATGTTGTGATTTTGGGGAATGGATCAACTCAGATGGGCCTAATTGCTTTCTTTATCTGCACCTGCCTGGGGACCTGGGTTATCGGCCCGTTAATTCTTCTCAAGCAGTGAATGCGCCAGCTCTTCACAGTCCAGCTGTGGTGTTCGCAATTGTTGTTGTGGAAAATGCCTGAAGATCAACAGGGAATTAGCGCCAAGGCCCTGCCAGCACAGATAAGCACAGTAACGGGGCAATGTAAATGCACCATGTGAAGAGAGGGGGAGTTGTGGTAATACATGAGAGACAGAGTAAGCATGGCCATCGTAACTCCAAGCACCAAGCAGAATAGATTTAGACAGACACAGATTTTTTTTATTACTCGTTCCTGGGATGTGGACGTCGCTGGCAAGGCCGGCATTTATTGCCCATCCCTAGTTGCCCTCGAGAAGGTGGTGGTGAGCCGCCTTCTTGAACCGCTGCAGTCCGTGTGGTGAAGGTGCTCCCACAGTGCTGTTAGGGAGGGAGTTCCAGGATTTTGACCCAGCGACGATGAAGGATCGGCCGATATATTTCCAAGTCAGATGGTGTGTGACTTAATGGGGAACTTGGAGGTGACTTGGAGTGTTCCAAGCACCTGCTGCCCTTGTCCTTCTAAGTGGAAGAGGTCACGGGTTTGGGAGGTGCTGCCGAAGAAGCCTTGGCGAGTTGCTGCAGTACATCTTGTAGATGGTACACATTGCAGCCACGGTGCGCCGGTGGTGGAGGGAGTGAATGTTTAAGGTGGTGGATGGGGTGCTAATCAAGCGGGCTGCTTTGTCCTGGATGGTGTCGAGCTTCTTAAGTGTTGCTGGAGCTGCACTCATCCAGGCAAGTGGAGAGTATTCCATCACACTCCTGACTTGTGCCTTGTAGATGGTGGAAAGGCTTTGGGGAGTCGGGAGGTGAGACACTCACTGCAGAATACCCAGCCTCTGACCTGCTCTTGTTGCCACAGTATTTATGTGGTTGGTCCAGTTAAGTTTCTGGTCAATTGTTACCCCCAAGATGTTGATGGTGGGGGATTCGGCAATGGTAATGCCATTGAATGTCAAGGGGCGGTGGTTAGACTCTCACTTGTTGGAGATAGTCATTGCCTGGCACTTGTGTGGCACGAATGCTACTTACCACTTATCAGCCCAAGCCTGAATGTCATCCAGGTCTTGCTGCAGTAGGGCACGGACTGCTTCATTATCTGAGGAGTTGCGAATGGAACTGAACACTGTACAATCATCAGCGAACATCCCCACTTCTGACTTTATTTTGGAGGGAAGGTCATTGATGAAGCAGCTGAAGATGGTTGGGCTGAGGACACTGCTGTTGACCTCCAACAACCACAACCACACAGATAGATAGACAGATAGATAGAACATAGATAGATTGATAAATAGATATAGACAGATAGATAGATAGGTAGATAGACATACAGCGTGCTAGACAGAGACAGATAAATAGACAGATAGGCAGACAGATAGCTATGGACCGATAAATCAATTTGTACACCTCTGATCCTCTTCACATTGTGGAGTCAATTCTCTACAGACCTCTAGTTGTCCGCTTTTATTGTTATTGAAACGTGAGATTAGTGTGTTGCCGCAGGATTACTTTTCGCTGTGTTTTCCAGAACTCTGTTGATGAATTTTATTTGTCTCCATTTAGGCCGCAACCTTCAACGGTTTGATTCTGTCCACACGAGACGCCAATCAACAGTGTTCCGCCCCTGTAGCGCCTTCACTAACAGAAACAGCCCTCCCTGAGGACGTCGGCCATTTTGCGTCCACTGACTCATCAAATATGGAAGGGAAAGGTTCCCCTTTGTCCTCAGTCGGTACGTTTAATACACACAATATTGAAAAGTGTAGATGAGCAGAGAGACCTTGGTGTCCATATACACAAATCCTTAAAGGTGGCAGGGCAAGTTGATAAGGTGGTTAAAAAAGCACATGGGTTACTTGGGTTTATAAACAGAGGAATAGAATATAAAACAAAGAGATCATGTTAGAACTTTATAAATCACTGGTTAGGCCTCAGCTGGAGTATTGTGGACAATTCTGGGCACCACACTTCAGGAAAGATGCAAAGGTCTTAGAAAGGGTACAGAGGAGGTTTACCAGGATGTTACCAGGGATGAGGGACTTCAGTTATGAGGAGAGGTTGGAAAAGTTAGGGCTGTTCTCCTTCGAACAGAGAAGGTTAAGAGGTGACCTAATAGAGGTTTTCAAGATGATGAGAGGCTTTGATAGAGAAAAACTATTCACTCTGGTGAATGGGTCAATAACCAGAGGTCATAGATTCAAAATCATTGGCAAAAGATCTAGTTGGGAGATTTTTTTAAATTTGTTCATGGGATGTGGGCGTCGCTGGCAGGGCCAGTATTTATTGCCCATCCCTAATTGCCCTTGAGAAGGTGGTGGTGAGCCATCTTCTTGAACCGCTGCAGTCCGTGTGGTGAAGGTACTCCCACAGTGCTGTTAGGGAGGGAGTTCCAGGATTTTAACCCAGCGACGATGAAGGATCGGCGATATACATCTAAGTCAGGATGTTGTGTGACTTGGAGGGGAACTTGGAGGTGGTGGTGTTCCCAGGCACCTGCTGCCCTTGTCCTTCTAGGCGGTAGAGGTCGCGGGTTTGGGAGACAAGGAGAAGTTTCTTTCATTCAGAGAGTTGTCGGGATCTGGAGCGCTCTACCGGAGAAGGTGATGGAAGCTGATTCCATTAGTCATTTTAAAAGGGAGTTGGACAGGTCCTTGAGATCCCGGCAGACTGGAAAACTGCTAATGTAACACCCTTATTTAAAAAGGGCAGTAGACAGAAGGCTGGAAACTATAGACCGGTTAGCCTAACATCTGTGGTAGGTAAAATTTTGGAGTCCATTATTAAGGAGACAGTAACGGGACATTTGGATAATCATAATTTAATAGGACAAAGTCAGCATGGTTTTATGAAGGGGAAGTCATGTTTGACAAATTTGCTGGAGTTCTTTGAGGAAGTAACACACAGGGTGGATAAAAGGGAACCAGTGGATTTAGACTTCCAAAAGGCATTTGACAAGGTGCCACACAAAAGATTATTGCTTAAGATAAAAAATCACGGGATTGGGGGTAATATTCTGGCATGGATAGAGGATTGGCTATCTAACAGAAGGCAGAGAGTTGGGATAAATGGTTCATTCTCAGACTGGCAATCAGTAACTAGTGGTGTTCCGCAAGGGTCAGTGCTGGGTCCCCAACTCTTTACAATCTATATTAACGATTTGGAGGAGGGGACCGAGTGTAACATATCAAAGTTTGCAGATGATACTAAGATGGGAGGGAAAGTAGTGAGTGAGGAGGACATAAAAAATCTGCAAGGGGACATAGACAGGCTAAGTAAGTGGGCAGAGATTTGGCAGATGGAATACAATACTGGAAAGTAGAGCAAGTTATTATCTAAATGGCAAGAAACTGGAAAGTACTGAAGTACAAAGGGATCTGGGGGTCCTGGTGCACGAAACTCAAAAGGTTAGTATGCAGGTGCAGCAAGTGATTAAGAAGGCCAATGGAATGTTGGCTTTCATTGCTAAGGGGATAGAATATAAAAATAGGGAGGTTTTGCTTCAGTTGTACAAGGTATTGTTGAGACCGCACCTGGAATACTGCATACAGTTTTGGTGTCCATACTTAAGAAAAGACATACTTGCTCTCGAGTCAGTACAAAGAAGGTTCACTCGGTTAATCCCGGGGATGAGGGGATGGACATATGAGGAGAGGTTGGGTAGATTGGGACTCTACTCATTGGAGTTCAGAAGAATGAGAGGCAATCTTATTGAAACATATAAGATTGTGAAGGGGTTGGATCGAGTGGATGCGGGGAGGATGTTCCCGATGATGGGTGAAACTAGAACTAGGGGGCATAGTCTTAGAATAAGGGGCTGCTCTTTCAAAACTGAGATGAGAAGGAACTACTTCACTCAGAGGGTGGTAGGTCCATGGAATATGCTGCCCCAAAAAGCTGTAGAAGCTACATCATTACATAAATTTAAAACAGCAATAGACAGTTTCCTAGAAGTAAAGGGAATTAAGGGTTACGGGGAGCGGGCAGGAATTTGGACATGAGTCTAGGTTCGGATCGGTCATGGCCCTGTGGGTAGCGTAGCGGGCCCAGGGGCCGTGTAGCCTGATCCTGCTCCTATTTCGTGTGTCCAATTCTGTTAGGTTCAGGAGATGGTTCTGTGATAGTAGATTGGCGGTTAGGATCAGATCAGCCATGATCTTATTGAATGGCGGAGCAGGCTCGAGGGGCCAATTGGCCTACTCCTGCTCCTATTTCTTATGTTCTTATATTCTTATGTTGAGGAGGAGCAACTTACAGGATTTCGGGCAGAAAGCGGGGGTGTGGGACGAAGCACGACTGCTCTTTCTAAGAGCCAGCTCAGGCACGACTGCCGAATGGCCTTCTGTGCTGTAGCTTTCTATGATCTATGACTACTTGTTTTTTCTTTGCCTTATCCTTTGCTCCATGATTACTGAAAACCTGCCTCCTGAAATCCAGGTGCAAGCTTAATCACCAGCCACCTGATCCTCTGGCTATTTACCTTACACTGCATGAAATGCTCAACACAAGAGCTTCATCTCCGCTAGATGAATGATTTATCCAACTATCACTCGATTCAAACGAATTGAATGACATTGAGTCATTTGATATCATATTGTGTCACAAGCAATAATAGCACGGCACTCCACGAAAGAACCCGGCTCTGTTTTTAAGTACATTTTAATCAGAAGCGTGCTGACAAAGCCAAAAAAAAAGATTTCTTGGGCAATGGGGAAAGCTATACGATGACAGTCCTGCAAACAGCGAGCAAAATATAAGCATGAGGTGACTGATGGGTGTTTAGCGCTGTGCTGCTCTCTGCTTTTGTTTCAGCCGGTGTCTGACGTGAGTATTTATTCTGTTGCCCTTTCCCTCCTGTGCAGCTCATTTTCATGCCCACCTGACATTGGCGGCACGATTTTCATCTGACGTTTCTGGCTCTGTCGTGGAATAGAGGCTTCCTCTCGTTCCATTCACATAATGAACATAAGAATTAGGAGCAGGAATCGGCCATTCGGCCCCTCGAGCCTGCTCCGCCATTCAATAAGATCATGGCTCATCTTCTACCTCAACTCCACCTTCCCACATGATCCCCAGATCCCTTGATTCCCTTAATGTCCCAAAATCTATTGATCTCAGTCTTGAATATACTCAACGACTGAGCCTCCACAGCCCTCTGGGGTAGAGAATTCCAAAGATGCACAACGTTCTGAGAGAAGAAATTTCTCCTCATCTCAGTCCTAATGAAGAAAAGCGCAGAACGATGGTATCACTGTTGTTGCTTTCTGCTTCTCCCTGCAAACATTTCAACAACAACTTGCATTTATATAGCGCCTTTAACGTAGTTAAACATCCCAAGGCGCTTCACAGGAATGTAATCAAACGAAATTTGAAATCGAGCCACATAAGGAGATATTAGGACAGGTGACCAAAAGCTTGGTCAAAATTGTAGGTTTTAAGGATCGTCTTAAAGGAGGAGAGAGAGGCGGAGAAGCGGAGAGGTTTAGGGAGAGAATTCCAGAGCTCGGGGCCCAGGCGGCTGAAGGCACGGCCGCCAACGGTGAAGCCATAAAAATCAAGGATGCACAAGAGGCCAGAATTGGAGGAGCACAGAGATCCCGGAGGGTTGTAGAGCTGGAGGAGGTTACGGAGAGAGGGACGGGGGCTAGGCCATGGAGAGATTTGAACACAAGGATGAGAATTTTAAATTTGAGGCTTTGCCGGTGTATTTAAAGACAGGGATCCCAAGCTGCGGCCTGTGGGCCATGGGGAGCCAGCTAGCCCTGGTAACCAGCCCAACGAGCTTGGCCAACTGGATTCTAATCGTATTTGTGCTTCTCACTCGCTGATTTTGTCCTGTTTGAATTTTGTGGGTCTGAAGGTTTGGAAAGGGCTGTTCGTTCTGCTGCCTCGGTGTCAGCCGTGGCTCAGTGGGTAGCGCTCTCGCCTCTGAGTCAGAAGGTTGTGGGTTCAAGCCCCACTCCAGAGACTGGAGCACATAATCCAGGCCGACACTCCGGTGCAGTTACTGAGGGAGCGCCGCACTGTCGGAGGTGACGTCCGTTGGATGAGGTGTTAAACCGAGGTCCCGTCTGCCCTCTCATGTGGATGTAAAATATCCACAGCACTATTTGAAGAAGTGCAGGGGAGTTCTCCCCCTGTGTGCACTTCACACAGGTGTCTCTGGAAAGTGGAAGAGCTGTGAGAACCTTAGCGGAATATCTAGCCCAGTGACGTTTTGGAGCCCGGCCGACCCGCTGAGACCCGCCAACTCAGTGCAGACCAGGGACCGAACATCCGACTTTCTGGTTAAGCTTACTCCCTGCCTTAGCCAGTTCAGCCATCAGGGGGAGCCACCTACGATCGCCTTAAGCTGAAATAACAGAATGATTGCAATGTGATGCGATGTACTTACGACACAGGTTTCAACCGAAATAAGGCTGTGGAGGGTGGGGGCCGGGGGTGGGGGGAGTGTGATGCAGCTTGGTTGTTAAACCATTAACTGCAGTTGGTTACTGATTGCATTTTGCTGCAATGAATTGTAACCTTTCTGGCCTGCGAGATTACTGTATCGTTAGGACGCGCCGATAGGATCGCAGTGAATGCAGGCGTTTAAAGGGGCCACCCTAGCGACCTCAAGTTGGTTTGTCTCTGGTGATTTGACGGACTGTTTATCACCTAGAGAGCAGCATACAGCTGGGGGGGGGTGGGGGGCGGGCAGGGTCGCAAAGCTGAGGGTTTAATGGGAAATGCTGAGTGCTTTACTCAGTCATCCAGACTCTCAGTACTCTTACAGCTATGAACAGACCTGCTCCATCTTTAAATGATGCAAGCCGAGATATTACTGTAGGCTACATTAAGGGACAGATGCTTAACGCATTTGTTCAGCATCCTCTTCTCAGCTATTTAGCAATGATTCAGTGGGTAGCACCCTCGCCTCTGAGTCAGGAGGTTGTGGGTTCAAGTCCCACTCCAGAGACCTGAGCACATACTCCAGGCTGACACTCCAGCGCTAGTACTGAGGGAGTGCCGCACTGTCGGAGGGGCAGTACTGAGGGAGCGCCGCACTGTCGGAGGGTCAGTACTGAGGGAGCGCCGCACTGTCGGAGGGGCAGTACTGAGGGAGTTCTGCACTGTCGGAGGGGCAGTACTGAGGGAGCGCTGCACTGTCGGAGGGGCAGTACTGAGGGAGTTCCGCACTGTCGGAGGGGCAGTACTGAGGGAGCGCTGCATTGTCGGAGGGGCAGTACTGAGGGAGCGCCGCACTGTCGGAGGGGCAGTACTGAGGGAGTGCTGCATTGTCGGAGGGGCAGTACTGAGGGAGTGCCGCACTGTCGGAGGGGCAGTACTGAGGGAGCGCCGCACTGTCGAAGGGGCAGTACTGAGGGAGCGCCGCACTGTCGGAGGGGCAGTACTGCGGGAGCGCCGCACTGTCGGAGGGGCAGTACTGAGGGAGCGCCGCACTGTCGGCAGGGCACTACTGAGGGAGCGCTGCACTGTCGGAGGGGCAGTACTGAGGGAGCGCTGCACTGTCGGAGGGGCAGTACTGAGGGAGCGCCGCACTGTCGGAGGGGCAGTACTGCGGGAGCACCGCACTGTCGGAGGGGCAGTACTGAGGGAGCGCCGCACTGTCGGAGGGGCAGTACTGAGGGAGCGCTGCACTGTCGGAGGGGCAGTACTGAGGGAGTGCCGCACTGTCGGAGGGGCAGTACTGAGGGAGCGCTGCACTGTCGGAGGGGCAGTACTGAGGGAGTTCCGCACTGTCGGAGGGGCAGTACTGAGGGAGCGCTGCATTGTCGGAGGGGCAGTACTGAGGGAGCGCCGCACTGTCGGAGGGGCGGTACTGAGGGAGTGCTGCATTGTCGGAGGGACAGTACTGAGGGAGTGCCGCACTGTCGGAGGGGCAGTACTGAGGGAGCGCCGCACTGTCGGAGGGGCAGTACTGAGGGAATGCCGCACTGTCGGAGGGGCAGTACTGAGGGAGCGCCGCACTGTCGGAGGGGCAGTACTGAGGGAGTGCTGCACTGTCGGAGGGGCAGTACTGAGGGAGCGCTGCACTGTCGGAGGGGCAGTACTGAGGCAGCGCCGCACTGTCGGAGGGGCAGTACTGAGGGAGCGCTGCACTGTCGGAGGGGCAGTACTGCGGGAGCGCCGCACTGTCGGAGGGGCAGTACTGAGGGAGCGCTGCACTGTCGGAGGGGCAGTACTGAGGGAGCGCTGCACTGTCGGAGGGGCAGTACTGAGGGAGTGCCGCACTGTCGGAGGGGCAGTACTGAGGGAGCGCTGCACTGTCGGAGGGGCAGTACTGAGGGAGCGCTGCACTGTCAGAGGTGCCGTCTTTCGGATGAGACGTTAAACTGAGTCTGCCCTCCCAGCTGGTTATAAAAGGGCTGGGTGGAAGTTACACCCGTCACAAGGCAATGTGGGTGCAGCAGAGACCCCGATGTAATTGAGTTTCCCCCAATTTCTCGGGGTTACGCTGGTCTCGCACCAAAGTTACTGCAGAGCTCCGATTAAATTTCGGGGCCAATGTGTTCACTGAACACCCTATGACGGATTTTAACGCCTGTCAGTCCAAGGCCATTCCCAACCAGTCTAGTCCTCTAAAGAATGTAAGATAGAAAGAACGTGCATTTCTACAGCGCCTTTCACGACCTCAGGATGTCCCAAAGCGCTTTACAGCCAATGAAGTTCAAGAAAGCGGCTCACCACCACCTACTCAAGGGCAACTAGGAAAGGGCAATAAATGCTTCTCCTTTCTAGAGAAAAGAGCCCCAGCTTGTTCAGTCTTTCCTGATAGTTATACCCTCTCAGTTCTGGTCTCATTCTTGTGAATCTTTTTTGCACCTTCTCCAGTGCCTCTTTTATAATATGGCAACCAGAACTGCTCCAAGTGTGGTCCAACCAAGGTCCTGTACAAGTTTAACATAACTTCTCTGCTTTTCAATACTATCCTGTAGAAATGAAGCTGGCTTTGCCTTATTAACCTGTGATGTGGAGATGCCGGTGTTGGACTGGGGTGGACAAATGTGAGAAGTCGCACAACACCAGGTTATAGTCCAACAGCTTTATTTGAAATCACTGGTGTGATAAAGGGCAGTTAGAAAGATTAACTGTAATCATCTGGCAGTGTTCTCTGACTATATATGCTGTGCCTATAGGCATCTCTTCACTTCACCTGACGAAGGAGCAGCACTCCGAAAGCTTGTGATTTCAAATAAAGCTGTTGGACTATAACCTGGTGTTGTGTGACTTCTCACATTTATTAACCTGTGTCGCTACTTTTAGTGATTAGTGAATGTGTACCCCTAGATCCCTTTGCTCTTCTACCCTGGTTGAGGGATCAGTGTTGGCCAGGACACCCTGTTCTTATAGCGGGGATAATTCAAAGCATTTTTCTGTGGTGAAAAAATGGAATAATTCAATAAACTGAGTTAAGCAACTTTTAATTAAGAATAAACGGTCGTGTTTAGTCACTGTACGGTTTTAGCAGATGTTGCAATTTCAGTTTCCTTTTTATAATGGTGACAGATTAACAGTAACATAAAGATAACGTGGCTCTTTTTTTTTTAGAACTAATCCCAACATGGCAGATCGTGACGAAATGCCCCGCTCCATGTATTTAGCATTCAGCTGCCAACAGTGCAATATTTGGAGGGAGCAGGTTAACTGCAGCTAATCATTGCAGAGTTTAATCTGTGTAGGAAGGTCTAAGATTTATTTAGAGAGTGATTATGTAAGAGCAGTAAATCCTGTGGCTGAACTGGAGGATGCCGAGGGAGCAATTGTTCCCTGGACCACACACTGGCTGTGTCAGTGCTTGGCCGATTGTTGGAAAATCCTTCACAAGCCTTCTACTCCCTTTGTTCCCGCCCCGCACCCCACCCCATTCTTACTGCGGGCTACTTTGATTGGCATTTTGTCAGAATTGATAAAGAGACCCGTGATTGGTAAATAAAGGGAGGGTGGTCCCAATGAGCATAATGTCAATCAACGGGCAAATCCTTTCACAGGCAATTCAAATGAGGGGAGCGAGCAAGATTTTCTGAATTTCGATCTCGGGGTCCGCAGCGCAGTAAACTTTCCTGTTCTCGGGAGCTCGAATACAAGTTAGCAATAAATGAAACCAGGAGCAGCGAGAGATTTCTACAGCATCATTGGCCTTCACTTTACCTGACTGGGAATAATGGGGCAACACGGTGGCATAGTGGTTAGCACTGTTGCCTCATAGCGCCAGGGACCCGGGTTCGAATCCGGCCTCGGGTGACTTCTGTGTGGAGTTTGCACATTCTCCCCGTGTCTGCGTGGGTTTCCTCCGGGTGCTCCGGTTTCCTCCCACAGTCCAAAGATGTGCGGGTTAGGTTGATTTGGCTATGATAAATTGACCCTTAGTGTTAGGGGGGGATTAAATACGTAGGGTTACGGGGATAGGGTGGGATATGTGTCGGTGCAGGCTCGATGGGCCGAAATGGCCTCTATCTGCACTGTGGGGATTCTGTGATTCTGTGAATGTGTCGGCCGTGTCTTAGTGGGCAGCACTCCTCACTTACTGAGCCAAGTGGTTTGTGGGGTTCAAGTCCCTGCTCCAGAGACTTGAGCACACAATCTACTACCATACCGAGGGAGTGCAGCACTGCCTTTCGGGTGGGAATTTAAACCCCGTCTGCCCTCAGATCCCCCAGCACTACGTCGAAGAAGAGCAGGGGAGATCTCCTCATGTGTCCTGGCCAATATTTATCCCTCAACACCTAAAACTGATTATCTGGCCATTTATCTCTGTCTGTTTGTGGGAGCTTGCTGTGCGCAAACTGGCTGGCGCGTTTCTTACATTACAGCAGTGGCTACACTTCAAAATGGCTGTAAAGCACTTTGGGACATCCTGAGGGCGTGAAAGATGCTTGATAAATGCACGGACTCGATGGGCCAAATGGCCTCCTTCTGTGCCGTTATGCCTCTCTTTTTCTTTTTGCCTCTTGTTGCTAGACCGAGACACTCAACTAAATGAAGAGATTGATTCAGTCTCAAACTGCCATGTTCAGAGTGAGAGGATAACGGAGGCTTCAGAAACCAGTCAAATTCGTAGGCGGAGTCCACCGGGGTTGAACCGCGGTGTTCTGGTGGAGATGGAGATAGTGCGGCAAGCCCAAGAACGAAAAGCAAAAGCCTTGCGCACCTTTGAAAAGCGAGGGACAGCGAAACCCTCTGGCGAGCGGGGCTCGGAGGCCGAACACGTCTCCAACTCTGAAGACTGTGAGTAACCAGTCATTTTGTAACTTGCCCGACATCTCTGTTTCTTATGCTCGTGAATGTCCATTGCTTTCTGACCTTGCGGGTTGGTCTCTTAAACAATTGCTCAGTTTCACAAGGGTTTCATAAGAACATAAGAATTAGGAGCAGGAGTCGGCCATTCAGCCCCTCAATAAGATCATGGCTGATCATCGACTTCACCTCCACGTTTCCGCCCGATCTCCATATCCCTTGATTCCCCTAGAGTCCAAAAATCTATTAATCTCAGCGTTGAATATACTCAACGACTCGGCATTCTGGGGTAGAGAATTTCAAAGATTCACCACCCTCTGAGTGAAGAAATTCCTCCTCATCTCAGTCTTAAATGGCCGACCCCTTATCCTGAGACTGTGACCCCTAGTTCTAGAGTCTCCAGCCAGGGGATACAACCTCTCAGCATCTACCCTGTCAATCCCCTTCAGAATCTTGTATGTTTCAATGAGATCACCTCTCATTCTTCTAAACTCCAGAGAGGAGAGGCCCATTCTACACAATCTCTCATCAGAGGACAGCCCTCTCATCCCGGAATCAATCTGGTGAACCTTCGCTGCACCGCCTCCAAGGCAAGTATGTCCTTCCTTAGATAAGGAGACCAAAACTGTGCACAGTACTCCAGGTGTGGTCTCAGCAAGGCCCTGCATAATTGTAGCAAGACTTCCTTACTCTTATACTCCAACCCCCTTACAATTAAGGCCAACATGCCATTTACCTTCCTCATTGCTTGCTGTACCTGCATGCTAGCTTTCTGTGTTTCTTGCAGGAAGCAAATCACCATTTGCCAGGGGATGAAGGGAATAAAATGGCAGAGTGTAAGGGTTTCTTTCCCTCCTCCTCCTGTACCGCCCCCTGTGGGTTGGCCAAGTAGTTGCAATATAGAAGATTAAAGGGTGAGGTAATTGAAGTGTTTAAGATGATCAAAGGGTAGATAGAGTGAAACTATTTCCTCTGGTGGGGGGAGTCCAGAACAAGGGGGCATAACCTTAAAATTAGAGCCAGGCTGTTCAGGGGTGATGTCAGGAAGCACTTCTTCACACAAAGGGGAGTGGAAATCTGGAACTCTCTCCCCCAAAAAAGCTGTTGAGGCTGGGGGTCAATAGAAAATTTCAAAACTGAGATTGATAGATTTTTGTTGGGTAAGGGTATGAAGGGATATGGAACCAAGGCGGGTAGATGGAGTTAAGATACAGATCAGCCATGATGTAATTGAATAGCTGATCAGGCTCGAGGGGTTGAATGGCCTCCTCCTGTTCCTGTGTTCCTATGTTGCACTGTTTTTTTTCTGTAGAAATATTCATGGGGTAGGGCACACCACCCTCCAGCCTGAGCAGGACAGTGTGTGCATGGTTAAAAACTGGAGCCAACATATCAATTGAAGTATTTTTTATTCAGTCTCCAGATGTGGGCGTTGCTGGCAAGGCCTGAATTTATTCCCCATTCCTAGAACCATACAGCACAGAAGGAGGCCATTCGGCTGGCTCTTTGAAAGAGCTCTCCAATTAGTCCCACTCCCCCTGCTCTTTTTCTTTTTCAAGTATTTCTCCAATTCCCTTTTGAAAGTTACTATTGAATCTGCTTCCCACCGCCCTTTCAGGCAGCGCATTCCAGATCACAACAACTCGCTGCGTAAAAAAATTCTCCTCATCTCCCGCCTGGCTCTTTTGTCGATTATCTTAAATCTGTGTCCTCGGGTTACCGACCCTCCTGCCAGTGGAAACAGATTTTCCTGATCTATCCTATCAAAATCCTTCATAATTTTAAACACCTCTATTAAATCTCCCCCTAACCTGCTCTGCTTAAAGGAGAACAACTCCAGCTTCTCCAGTCTCTCCATATAACTCAAGTCCCTCATCCCTGGAACCATTCTAGTAAATTTCCTCCACACCCTCTCCAAGGCCTTGACATCCTTCCTAAAGTGTGGTGCCCAAAATTGGACACAATACGCCAGCTGAGGCCGAACCAGTGATTTATAAAAGTTCAGCATAACTTCCTTGCTTTTGGACTCTGTTCCTCTATTTATAAAGCCAAGGATCCCGTATGCTTTTTTAACAGCCTTCTCAACCTGCCCTGCCACCTTCAAAGATTTGTGTACATACACCCCCAGGTCGCTCTGTTCCTGCATCCCCGTTAAAATTGTACCATTTAGTTTATATTGACTCTCCTCATTCTTCCTACCGAAATGTATCACTTCACACTTCTCTGCATTAAATTGCATCTGCCACGTGTCTGCCCATTTCACCAGTCTGTCGATGTCCTCCTGAAGTCTGTTTATCCTCCTCATTGTTTGCTACATTTCGGAGTTTCATGCCATCTGCAAACTTTGAAATTATGCCCTGTATACCCAAGCCCAGGTCATTAATATATATCAAAAAGAGCCGTGGTCCTAATATCGACCCCTGGGGAACACCACTGTATACTTCCCTCCAGTCTGAAAAACAACTGTTCACCACTACTCTCTGCTAATTGCTCCCTGAGAAGGTGGTGGTGAGCCGCCTTCTTGAACCACTGCAGTCCATGTGGTGAAGGTACTCCCACAGTGCTGTTGGAGGGGGAGTTCCAGGATTTTGACCCAGCGATGATGAAGGAACGGCGATGTAGTTCCAAGTCGGGATGGTGTGTGACTTGGAGAGGAACTTGCAGGTGATGGTGTTCCCACACACCTGCTGCCCTTGTCCTTCTAGGTGGTGGAGGTGGCAGGTTTGTAATGCCGAAATAGTGGCCATGGGATCTTACAGGTCCATCTGAGAGGGCAGATGGGGCCTCAGTTTAACGTCTCATCTGAAAGACGGCACCTCCAACAGCGCAGCACTCCCTCAGTACTGCCACTGAAGTATCAGCCTAGATTTTGTGCTTGAGTCTCTGGAGTGGGGCTTGAACCCACAATCTTCATGACTCAGTGGCGAGGGCGCTGCCCATTGAGCCACGGCTGACACCTAACATTGAGACCTACGGATCATTGGCCCCATGCACTTGTCCAAACTCAAAGTAATTTCCAACCGTCTGAATATATAGTTTCCTCTAACTGCTTTTGGGAGTAATGAATTCTCCAGGCACAGGACGAAGCGGAAAATCAGGTGGGCAGCATTGCTTGGGAGCAAAATTGGGCATGCTTCATTAAACATTTCAATATTTAGTCAATTAGGATTGCATGGATTACTTTTGAAGAACCCATATTGTCGTTTCTACATTAAACCTTATCATACACTTAAAGCATATCTGTTTGCCTTCACTGATAGCCCACGGTTAGAAACGTAGCAGGCGACTGAATGAGTTGAGTTGATTTATGTAATGGTGTCTCTGCTCTGTAAACTATTAGCGTTTTTGCAGATATCAGAGACAATTATTAGACAAATACTGGAAAGACAAATAATATTTCTGTTGTGCAAACGAGATTTGATTAGCCCCAGGGTTAATAATCTGCCTGGGAGTATTTGGCTGATAAAATAAAAGCTTAGGAGCCAAGGTCATTGGCCAATTAGGAATGATTGGAGCTGAGCATGTTGGGTAATTAATGAGCCAATGATTACTGAATAATCTGCAGCAACTTGAGGTCGATTTAAGAAATGTTATCTTCCATTATTCTTTTTGTTTTTGGTGAGAGCTTTTCACAGAATCATAGAATGATACAGCACAGAAGGAGGCCATTCGGCCCATCGTGCCTGTGCAGGCTCTTTGAAAGAGCTCTCCAATTAGTCCCACTCCCCCCTGCTCTTTCCCCATAGCCCTGCAAATTTCTCCCCTTCAAATATATAGTCATTCACCATTACTTTTATTTGATGAAGACAGACATAAATTATAATGTGACTTTGAAGGTCTTCAGGCCTGACATACTCTGTAAAGTTATTGGTGACTTTGAAATAGAACAATGTTCCATGTTTTTCAGAACCAGTTATTATTTAAACACTATTGAAAAAGATTCATCTTGCTACTTACAAAAGCCATCGCATTCAAATATGATACAAATGTATTAGATGATCCGATAAAAACCTGCACTCAGCTCCTCTCTGACCACAAACATGACTTATAGAGAGGCAAAGTGCCAACTCTACCCTTTACCCCTTCTCTCCTTCTCTGCTTTCCCCCTCTCCCTCTCCTTTCTCCCTCTCCTCTCACCCTCTGCTCTCCCCTTCTCCCCTCTCCTCTCCCCATACCTCTCTCCCTCTCCTCTCCCCCTCTCCCTCTCCTCTCCCCCTCTCCCCTCTCCTTCTCCCCTCTCCTCCTCCCCTCTCCTCCCCTCTCCTCCCCTCTCCTCTCCCCCTCTCCCCTCTCCCCCTCTCCCCTCTCCTCCTCCCCTCTCCTCCCCTCTCCTCTCCTCTCCTCTCCTCTCCCCCTCCTCTCCCCTCTCCTCCCCTCTCCTCTTCTCTCTCCTCTCCCCCTCTCCTTCTCCCTCTCTCCCCTGCTCCTTCCCACAATCATTTTTTGCAAATCTTTCAATGCAGCTCCTCCGATACCTGTGTTGAGCCGAGGAGTAGTTGCATCTCCACATTTGCACTGATTGTCCTGTACACGCGGGGAGGGGGCGGTGGTGGGGAGATGTCGTGCACTAAAGTTACAATCTCACAAATATTACATTAGGTACAAAACATTTGGAGGAAAAAAAACGATTACACTTTGAAACAGGATTGATCAAAGTGAAAATGGAAACCTTTTCAACTTAAATAGCGTATCAGAGATGTAAGCCTTTGCTTCAGAGTATTGACTGGATTATCAGAAGCTGACTGCAGGATAGACGATTAAGAGTGGCGTTGAATTACAATTATAAAAGCAAACAAACAGCAAGACATTGATCGGTGATTAATAAAGGCAGCTGTTGTTTACTGTGCAATTCTGTAAAAGAGCTCATTACATTAAGTGAACCAAGGAGTCACCTTTCACAATGGCCCTTATTATTGGTACATTGTGCCCGATAATCATAGTAATATCGAAGAATAATAGCATGTAATTTGTTTAGTTTCCCTTATCAGTTTTAATCTGCTAGTCTGCGCCCATTCATGCTGGGAGTGGCCGCGGATAAAACCACATGTGAAGTTAAAACTTGTCAGTATTTTCTATTTTTCCACCTTTTGAAAGTTTAAGAAAGAAAAGCAAAGCGTTGTTACCAGCTGTAAGATACACACAGCTGGAGCCATGCCCCTTAAAAACAACGTATGGGGGGTGGGGGGGTGGTCACTGAACCAGGTCCCACTCATTCCATACCTCGCACTGTAGCATGCAGGAAGGGTACAGCCATTTAACGCAGAGGTTTATTTACTAGAATGGTTCCAGGGATAAGGGACTTCAGTTATGTGGAGAGACTGGAGACTCTGGGATTGTTCTCCTTGGAGCCGAGAAGGCTAAGAGGAGATTTGATAGAGGTGTTTCAAATCATGAAGGGTTTAGATAGAGTAAGTAAAGAGAAACTGTTCCCATTGGCTAAAGGATTGAGAACCAGAGGGCACAGATTTAAGGTGATTGGCAAAAGAACCAGAGGCGACAAGAGGAAAAACTTTTTTATGCAGCGAGTGGTTAGGATCTGGAATGCGCTGCCTGAAAGGGCGGTGGATACAGATTCAATAGTAGCCTTCAAAAGGGAATTGGATAAATACTTGAAAGAGAAAAATTGCAGGGATATGAGGAAAGAGCCGGGGAGTGGGACTGACTGGATTGTTCTTCGAAAGAGCCGGCGCAGACTCGATGGACCGAATGGCCTCCCGCTGTGCTGTACTATTCTATGATTCTAGATCAAAGGATCGAAGGGAAGGGAGGAAGAAAAGAACTTGCATTTATATAGCGTCTTTAAAGCCAATGAAGTACTTTTCGAAGTGTAGTCACTGTTGTAATGTAGGAAACGCGGCAGACAAATTTGCACACAGCAAGATCCCACAAACAGCAATGTGATAATGACCAGATCACCTGCTTTAGTGATGTTGATTGAGAGATAAATATTGGCCAGGATACCGGGGAGAACGCCCCTGCTCTTCTTCAAAATAGTGCCGTGGGATCTTTTACGTCCAACCAGAGAGGGCAGATTGGTTTAACATCTCGTCCGACAGTGCAGCGCTCTCCCAGTACTGCACTGGGAGTGCCAGCCTGGATAAGTTGTTCAAGTCTCTAGAGTGTGGACTTGAATCCACGACCTTCTGACTCAGCAACCAGAGTGCCACCCACTGAGCCACGGCTGACACTAGATGGAGGTGGGGGGGTCACGTCTGCCCGCACACAAACAAACACGCGACCAAACGCCTCAATAATGCAACGCTGCGGGATAAACTGAGGACCTTTGCAGTGCATCTGAGGGTTAATTTCACGGGCAGCGGTAACATCGCCGCGCCCGGGCGGTAAGACCTTAGCACCCTGTTATCGCCCCCCCGGAGGTGATAACGGGAGGCGCTAAGGCACCGAATTTCTAGCCCTTAGTCTTCAGTTTATTTCTGTAAGTTATTTAATAGAAGCATGGCGGGGCAGCTCAGTCCCGTGGAATGCACATTCGGTGCCATGTGGGGATTCCAGGACGCTTCCCGTGTCCTGGACAACCACGTGTGCAGAAAGTGTTGCCGTCTGGAGGAGCTCGAGCTCCGGGTTTCAGAGCTTGAGCAGCAGCTGGCGTCACTGCGGTGCATCCGCGAGGTTGAGAGCTTCGTGGATAGCACGTTGCCGGAGGTGGTCACCCTGCAGCTTCAGAGTGTGCAGGCAGAGAGGGAATGGGTGACCGCCAGACAGAAGAGGAGGACCAGACAGGCAGTGCAGGAGTCCCCAGAGTGCATCTTGCTCTCCAACCAGTATTCGGTTCTGAGTACTGGTGAGGGCGATGGTTCCTCTGGGGAGTACAGCCAGAGCCAAGACTATGGCTGGCTCAGCTGCACAGGGGGGGTAGGAGGAAGAAGAGTGGAAGAGCAATAGTGGTAGGGGATTCGATAGTTAGGGGAGCAGACAGGTATTTCTGCAGCTGCAGACGTGACTCCAGGATGGTATGTTACCTCCCTGGTGCCAGGGTTAAGGATGTCTCTGAGCGGCTGCAGAATATTCTGAGGGGGGAGGGTGAACAGCCAGAGGTCATGTTCCATATCGGTACCAACTACATAGGTAGAAAGAGGGATGAGGTCCTGCAGGCATATTTTAGGGAGCTAGGAAAGAGATTAAAAAGCAGGACCTCAAAGGTAGTAATCTCCGGATTACTCCCGGTGCCACGTGCTAATGAGTATAGAAATAGGAGGATAGAACAGATGAATGCGTGACTGGAGAGATGGTGCAGGAGAGAGAGCTTCAGATTCCTGGAGCATTGGGACCAGTTCTGGGGGAGGTGGGACCTGTACAGGCCGGACGGGTTGCACCTCAACAGGGCTGGAATCAATCCTCACGGGGAGGTTTGCTCGTGCTGTTGGGGAGAGTTTAAACTAATTTGGCAGGGGGATGGGCACCAGGATGTAACATTAGAAATGTGAAATAAAGTGCTCAAAGGATTGGAAGAGGCAGAGAGCATTAAAGTAAGAAATAGTAAGGTATTAGGTGGGGTCAAACTAAGAGAGAACACAGGATGGTCTAAGATGGGTTTATGGTGTATTTATGTGAACGCACGAAGTGTAGTAAACAAGGTAAGTGAGCTACAGGCACAAATAGCCACATGGAAATATGGTGTTGCGGCGATAACTGAGACCTGGCTCAAAAAAGGACAGGATTGGGTATTAAATATTCCTGGTGATAAGGTGTTCAGGAAAGATAGGGAAGGAAAGATAGGAGGTGGGGTGGCAGTATTGGTTAAGGAGAATGTTACAGTGCTGGAGAGGGAGGATGTCCTGGAGGGGTCAAGGACAAAATCTATATGGCTAGAGTTAAGAAATAATAGAGGTGCCATTACACTACTAGGTGTATTCTATAGGCCACCAACTAGTAGGAAAGATATGGAGGAGCAAATTTGCAGGGAAATTACAGAGAGGTGCAAGAGTAGTAATAATGGGGGACTTCAACTATCGTAATATAGACTGGGATCGTAAATGTGTAAAGGGCAGAGAAGGGGAAGAATTTCTGAAGTGTGTTCAGGAGAACTTTCTTGATCAGTACGTTTCCTGACGAGGGAGGAGGCATTGCTGGATCTGGTTCTGGGGAATGAGGTAGGTCAAGTGGAGCAAGGGTCAGTAGGTGAACATTTAGGGAACAGAGATCATAGTATCATAAGGTTTAGATTAGCTATTGAAAAGGACAGGGAGCAATCTAGAGTAAAAATGTTTAACTGGGGGAAGACCAATTTCAGTGGGATGAGAACGGATCTGACCCGGGTAAACTGGAATCAAAGATTGGCAGGCAAAACTGTAATGGAACAATGGGCTGCCTTTAAAGAGGAAATAGTTCAGGTACAGTTGAGGTACATTCCCACTAGGGGGAAAGGTAGGGCAACTAAAGTCAGAGCTCCCTGGATGACGAAACAGATAGCCAATATGATGAAGCAGAAAAAGAGCGCGTATGACAGATGTCAGGTTGCAAATACATCTGAGAATCAGGCAATATATAGAAAGGTCAGAGGAGAAGTGAAAAAGAAAGTAAGAGGGGCAAAGAGAAGGTATGAGAATAGAATGGCAGCTAACATAAAAGGTAATCCAAAGTCTTCTATAGGCATATAAATAGTAAAAGGGTAGTAAGAGGAGGGGTGGGGCCGATTAGAGACCAAAAAGGAGACCTATGCATGGAGGCAGAGGGTATGGCTGAGGTACTAAATGAGTACTTTGCATCTGTCTTCACCAAGGAAGAGGATGCTGCCATAGACATAGTGAAGGAGGAGGTAGTGGAGACACTTGATAGGATAAAAATTGATAAAGAAGAGGTATTAGAAAGGCTGGCTGTATTTAAAGTAGATAAATCACCAGGAGCGGATGGGATGCATCCTAGGACGATGAGGGAATTGAGGGCGGAAATCACGGAGGTACTGGCCATAATATTCCAATCCTCCATAGATATGGGGGTGGTGCCAGAGGACTGGAGAACTACAAATGTTACACCATTGTTCAAAAAAGGGTGTAAAGATAAACCCAGCAACTACAGGCCAGTCAGTTTAACCTCGGTAGTGGGGAAGCTTTTAGAAACAGTAATCAGGGACAAAATTAACAGTCACTTGGACAAGTGTGGATTAATTAAGGAAAGCCAGCACGGATTTGTTAAAGGCAAATCGTGTTTAACCAACTTGATCGAGTTTTTTGATGAGGTAACCGAAAGGGTTGATGAGGGCAATGCGGTTGACGTGGTGTAACATGGATTTCCAAAAGGTGTTTGATAAAGTGTCACATAATAGGCTTGCCAGCAAAGTTGAAGCCCATGGAATAAAAGGGACAGTGGCAGCATGGATATGGAATTGGCTAAGTGACAGGAAACAGAGAGTAGTGGTGAACGGTTGTTTTTCGGACTGGAGGAAGGTATACAGTGGTGTTCCCCAGGGGTCAGTTCTAGGACCACTGCTTTTCTTGATATATATTAATGACTTGGATGTGGGTGTACAGGGCACAATTTCAAAATTTGCAGATGACACAAAACTTGAAAGTATAGTGAACAGTGAGGAGGATAGTGATAGACTGCAGGAAGACATAGACAGGCTGGTGAAATGGGCGGACACGTGGCAGATTAAATTTAATGCAGAAAAGTGTGAAGTGATACATTTTGGTAGAAAGAATGGGGAGAGGACATATAAACTAAATGGTACAATCCTAAAGTGGGTGCACAAACAGAGAGACCTGGGGGTATGTGTGCACAAATCATTGAAGGTGGCAGGGTAGGATGAGAAATCAGTTAAAAAGGCTTACGGGATCCTGGGCTTCATAAATAGAGGTATAGAGTACAAAAGTGTGGAAATTATGATGAACCTGTATAAAACATTGGTTCGGCCCCAACTGGAGTACTGTGTCCAATTCTGGGCACCACACTTTAGGAATGATGTGAAGGCCTTAGAGAAGGGGCAGAAAAAATTTACGAGAATAATTCCAGGAATGAGGGACTTCAGTTACGGTGATAGACTGAAGAAGCTGGGATTGTTCTCCTTAGAGCAGAGAAGATTGAGAGGAGATTTGATAGAGGTGTTCAAAATCATGGGGGGTCTGGACAGAGTAGATAGAGAGAAACTGTTCCCATTGGTGGAAGGGTCGAGAACAAGAGGACACAGATTGAAGATGATTGGCAAAAGAACCAAAGGCGACGTGAAAAAAAACTTTTTTATGCAGCGAGTGGTTAATATCTGGAATGCACTGCCTGAAAGGGTGTTGGAGGCAGACTCAAACTTAGCTTTCAAAAGGGAGTTGGATGAGTATCTGAAGGAAAAAAAATTGCAGGGCTACGGGGAAAGGGCAGGAGAGTGGGACTAGCTGAGAGTTGGCCTTCTTCCGTGCTTTAACCATTCTATGATTCTAAGATGAGGAAGGCCATTCGGCCCATCTAAATCCATCTATACGGGAAGGCACTAAAGTCTCCCCACACCGCCTTGTTGCATCCAATTGTTTCTTAAATGGATAGAATGATACAGCACAGAAGGAGGCCATTCGGCCCATCGTGCCTGTGCCGGCTCTTTGAAAGAACTCTCCAATTAGTCCCACTGCCCTGCTCTTTCCCCATAGCCCTGCAAATTTTCTCATTTCAAGTATTTATCCAATTCCCTTTTGAAAGTTACTATTGAATCTGCTTCCACCGCCCTTTCAGGCAGCGCATTCCAGATCACAACAACTCGATGCGTAAACTGATTTTTTTTCATCTTGCCTCTCGTTCTTTTGCCAATTATCTTCAATCTGTGTCCTCTGGTTACCAACCCTCCTGCCACTGGAAACAGTTTCTCCTTATTTACTCTATCAAAACCCCTCATAATTTTGAACACCTCTACTCTATCTCCCTTAGCCTTCTCTGCTCTAAGGAGTTTCAGGGCTTTTACCTCCTCTCATCTACCTGGAGCCCATTTACTCTTTGTGTGAAGATAGATTTCCTGATATCAACAACAACAACACCTTGCATTTATTTAGTGTAGAAAACTATCCCGAGGTGCTTCAACAGAGGCCTAATCTGAAAACACAGGACACCGAGTCAAAGAAGAAGATATTAGGTGGGGTGATGAAAAGCTTGGTCAAAAAGGAGGGTGTTAAAGGAGGAGAGAGAGGCGGAGAGGTTTAGGGAGGGAATTCCAGAGCTCAGGGCCCAGGCAGCTGAAGGCACGGCCGCCAATGGAGGAGCGATGAAATTCGAGGATGCTCAAGAGGCTAAGGTTGGAGGAACGTGGAGAGCTCAGAGGGCTGGAGGAAGTTACAGAGATAGGGAGGGGCGAGGCCATGGAGGGATTTGAACACGAGGATGAGAATGTTTAAATCGAGGCGTTGCTGGACCGGGAGCCAATGTAGTTCAGCGAGCACAGGGGTGATGGATGAACGGGACTTGGTGCAAGTTAGGACACGGGCAGCAGAGTTTTGGATGAGCTTAAGTTTACAGCGGGTGGAAGATGGGAGGCCGGCCAGGAGAGCGTTGGAATAGTCGAGTCTAGAGGTGACACAAGCTCGGTTCAGGATTTCAACTGGTTAGCGTTGAAAAGTTTCCAAAATAACCGAAGTATTTTTCATCAAGCCGCCTTCTCTGAGAACCTGTACAGAATGGATATCCATGGATATCCTTGAACAAATTAGTATTGAGAGGGAGGAGGTACTAGCGGTTTTAGCGGGCTTAAAAGTGGATAAATCCCCAGGCCCAGACGAGATGTATCCCAGGCTGCTGTGTGAGGCAAGGGAGGAGATTGCAGGGGCTCTGACACAAATTTTCAGAACCTCTCTGGCCACAGGGGAGGTGCCAGAGGACTGGAGAACAGCTAACATAATACCATTATTCAAGAAGGGTAGTAGGGATAAACCAGGGAATTACAGGCCAGTGAGCCTAACATCAGTGGTAGGGAAATTATTGGAAAAAATTCTGAGGGACAGAATTAGTCTCCACTTGGAGAGGCAAGGATTAATCAAGGATAGTCAGCATGGCTTTGTCAGGGGGAGATCATGTCTAACCAATTTGATTGAATTTTTCGAGGGGGTGACTAGGTGTGTGGATGAGGGTAGTGCAGTTGATGTAGTCTACATGGACTTCAGTAAGGCTTTTGACAAAGTCCCACATGGGACACTGGTCAAGAAGGTAAGAGTCCATGGGATCCAGGGCAATTTGGCACATTGGATCCAAAATTGGCTTAGTGGCAGGAGGCAGAGGGTGATGGTCGAAGGTTGTTTTTGTGACTAGAAGCCTGTGTCCAGTGGTGTACCGCAGGGATCGGTGCTGGGTCCGTTGCTGTTTGTAGTGTACATTAATGATTTAGATATGAATGTAGGAGGTATGATCAGTAAGTTTGCAGATGACACGAAAATTGATGGAGTGGTAAATAGCGAGGAGGGAAGCCTCAGGCTACAGGACGATACAGACGGGTTGGTCAGATGGCCAGAACAGTGGCAAATGGAATTTAACCCTGAAAAGCGTGAGGTGATGCATTTTGGGAGGACTAACAAGGCAATGGAATACACAATGAATGGTAGGACCCTAGGAAGGATAGAGGATCAGAGGGACCTTGGTGTGCATGTACATAGATCCCTGAAGGCAGCAGGACAGGTAGATAAGGTGGTTAAAAAGGCATAGAATATAAGAGCAGGGAGGTTATGATGGAGCTGTACAAAACGCTAGTTAGGCCACAGCTGGAATACTGTGTGCAGTTCTGGTTGCCACACTATAGGAAGGATGTGATTACATTGGCGAGGGTGCAGAGGAGATTCACCAGGAAGTTACCTGGGCTGGAGCGCTTCAGCTATGAAGAGAGACTGGACAGGCTGGGGTTGTTTTCCTTAGAGCAGAGAAGGCTGAGGGGGGACCTGATTGAGGTGTACAAAATTATGAGGGCATAGATAGGGTAGATAGAAAGGAACTTTTCCCCTTAGTAGAGGGGTCAATAACCAGGGGGCATAGTTTCAAGGTAAGGGGCAGGAGGTTTAGAGGGGATTTGAGGAAAAACTTTTTCACCCAGAGGGTGGTTGGAATCTGGAACTCACTGCCTGAAAGGATGGTAGAGGCAGGAACCCTCACAACATTCAAGAAGCATTTAGATGAGCACTTGAAATGCCATAGCATACAAGGCTACAGACCAAGTGCTGGAAAATGGGATTAGAATAGACAGGGCTTGATGGCTGGTGCGGACACGATGGGCCGAAGGGCCTCTTTCTGCGCTGTATGACTCTATTGTGATGAGCGTTTTGAACTGGAAACCAGTGTCAAGCAGACAATGAACATCTCCAACAAGAGGAAGTCAAACCACATCCCCATGATATTAAATGGCATTACCGTCATTATATCCACCGTCAACATCCTGGGGGTAACCGTTGACCAGAAACTTAACTGCACCAGCCACATAAATACTGCGGCAACAAGAGCAGGTCAGAGGCTGGGTATTCGGTGGCGAGTGTCTCACCTCCTGACTCCCCATCTACAAGGCACAAGTAAGGAGTGTGATGGAATGCTCTCCACTTGCCTGGATGAGTGCAGCTCCAACAACACTCAAGAAACTCGACACCATCCAGGACAAAGCAGCCCGCTTGATTGGCACCCCTTCCACCACCTTAAACATTCAATCCCTCCACCACCGGCGCACCGTGGCTGCAGTGTGTACCATCTACAAGATGCACTGCAGCAACTCGCCAAGGCTTCTTCGGCAGCACCTCCCAAACCCGTGACCTCTACCACCTAGAAGGACAAGGGCAGCAGGCGCCTGGGAACACCACCACCTCCAAGTTCCCCTCCAAGTCACACACGCCATCCTGACTTGGAAATATATCGGCCGATCCTTCATCGTCGCTGGGTCAAAATCCTGGAACTCCCTCTCTAACAGCACTGTGGGAGTACCTTCACCACACTGACCGCAGCAGTTCAAGAAGGCGGCTCACCACCACCTTCTCAAGAGGCAATTCCGGATGGGCAGTAAATGCCGGCCTTGCCAGCGACGTCCACATCCCGTGAATCAATGAAAAAAAACACAGGGTTCCCTGACACTGTCACTCAATCAGAGCAAATCATTTCAGTGTTGTACATATACAGATAAATATTTTTAAAACACAGGCGTTGATCGCAAATATTAGAATCGAGAGGACAGACAGTTAAGTGCGCGCTCCACTGAACATGCAATATAAAGTTAACCTCCTGTAAAGTTATGTTTGAAAATGCAAAACCTACAATTAGCAGATTTGATACCATCAGTGGCCCTGGAATAAACAACTTATCTCAGTCAGTGTACGACATGAACAAAGGGGCAATATTGTAGGAATTCTAATAACCTGAAAGCTGATACAAGGAATTAATTGCAGGAAATTCTATAGATGCAATGTCCAACAATGCGGCGGCTTTAATTGATGTATTTTGTTTTCTGTTGTGCTTTGATAAAAAGATCCTATTTAAAAAAAAAAGAAAAATTCATAAACATCTGTGCAGCACAAAAGGCGCTCCTGATTCTTTGTTGTTTCTTGTTAAAGTACCTGCCTGTGATGTTCTTTAAATGCAGTGCCAAATAAATTATACATTGGCCGTTAGTGGGTGAGGAAGTCAAAGGTCAGAACCAATCTTCGTTTAGGTGTCAGCCGTGGCTCAGTGGGCAGTACTCTCGCCTCTGAGTCAGACATTCGTGGGTCCGAGTCCCACTCCAGAGACTCGAGCACAAAATCTAGGCCGACAGTCCCAGTGCAGTACTGAGGGAGCGCTGCATTGTCAGAGGTGCCATTTTTCGGATGAGACGTTAAACTGAGGCCCCGTCTGCTCTCTTAGGTGGACGTAAAAAATCCCATGCACTATTTCGAAGAAGAGCACGGGAGTTATCCCCAGTGTCCAGGCCAATATTTATCCTTCAACCGACATCACTAAAAACAAAGGGGGAGAAATTTGGTACCTTAGCGCCTCCGGGGCGCGATAACAGGGTGCTAACGACTTACCGCTCAGGCGCGCCGATAGTACCGCCACCCGCGAAATTCACCTGGCGGTTTGTGGCGGCAGTAACCCCTAGAGCCATGCTCTCCTATGCCCGGAGATCGTAACGTCATCCGGCTGCGCAGCGCCCCGGACCAGAAATTCGGTTCAGCCCCCTGCAGCATCGCCGGCAGATAACAGCGACAGCTGCAGGAGGCGTTGTTCGGGAGGCCGGGCGATTCGGGAGCGCTAATTAAAGGTAAGGCCGCTGGTCTTCAGTGCAAATGTGTTTCCTTCCTTTAGGGTGCATTTTGAGAATTTTTAAATGGCGCGACTGATCAGCCCTGCCCTCTGTTAGAGTGCTTGGGGCTGAACGTTGAGGATCCCGGCTGCCGTCGTTGATGATGGAGCTCGTTCCTATGCAGAGCCTGCAGCAATGGCCCTTCCATTTAATGAGAAGTCGCACAACACCAGGTTATAGTCCAACAGATTTATTTAAAATTACAAGCTTTCGGAGCTGTTGCCCCTTCGTCAGGTAGAGTTACAATGAGCGAATCTACAATATTACACAGTATATAAACACCGAAAGCAATTTGTCTGCAGAGATACAATCTTTCAGGAAGGCCTTCCTGAAAGATTGTATCTCTGCAGACAAATTGCTTTCGGTGTTTATATACTGTGTAATATTGTAGATTCGCTCATTGTACCTTTACCTGACGAAGGGGCGACAGCTCCGAAAGCTTGTAATTTTAAATAAATCTGTTGGACTATAACCTGGTGTTGTGCGACTTCTCATTTTTGTACACCCCAGTCCAACACCGGCATCTCCGCATCATGACCTTCCATTTAAGGGAGGGAAGGAGCCTCGGATCCCGGCAGCGCTGCACCTCTACTGCCCCCCCCCCCCACCCCCAGTTGGTTTAGCGCTCCAATTCCTTCCAGGAGCGTTAACACTGAATTTACTGAAAGCTGAGAATGATTAGTGCCTGACTTTCAAAATTTAGCACCCCGACCAAATTTCTCCCCCAGATTATCCCGTCATTATCACATTGCTGTTTGTTGGAGCTTGCTGTGCGCAAATTGGCTGCCGCGTTTCCGAAAATACAACAGTGACTACACTTCAAAAAATACTTTACAGCCAATGAAGACTTGAGTGGAAAAGGCCTTCCTGACTTTGCTCCTAAATGGCTTGCCTCTGATTTGAGGATTAGTGCCCCCTTGTTCTTGATTCCTCCACCAGAGATTATAGTTTCTCTATCAAATCCTTATATAACATTTTACACACCTCAGTCAGATCAGTCTTCTATACACAAGCCAGGTTTATGCAACCTGGCCTCATAAATTAACCCTTTTAGCCCCAGTATTATTCTGGTCATCATCATTTTTTTTGTCTTCCCTTTGGTGAGCACTGAGAAGTAGTGGAAGGAGTCACAGGCTGATCGACAGTCTGACTGGCCGCGTTAACGCTCCTTCCATGGCTGTAACCATCTTTCTCCCAGCCAATGGGGTGGTTAGTCCTGTACGGCGGGAGGGTTTTACGGGCTCCCACGACCCATACGATGAGGGAGGGGGTGGGCGACCCACATCCACCAGACACGAGTATCCGGCTTGACAGGGTAGATGCAGGGAGGATGTTTCCCCTGGCTGGGGAGTCTAGAACCAGGGGTCACAGTCTCAGAATAAGGGGTCGGCCATTTAGGACTGAGATGAGGAGAAATGTCTTCACTCAGAGGGTGGTGAATCTTTGGAATTCTCTACCACAGAGGGCTGTGGAGGCTCAGTCGTTGAGTATATTCAAGGCTGAGATCGATAGATTTTTGAATATTAAGGGAATCAAGGGATATGGAGATAGTGCAGGAAAGTGGAGATGAGGTAGAAGATCAGCCATGATCTTATTGAATGGCGGAGCAGGCTCAAAGGGCCAAACGGCCTACTCCTGCTCTTAGTTCTTATGTCAACCCAGAATTCGAAGCCGGAGCTCCGACTCCACTCGCTGGGACTGTCTGGAGGGGGATTTGAACCCTGCCACCTTCTGACCCAGAGGCGGGAACGCTACCACTGCGTCACAGGCTCACTCCGATCATTCTGGTGAATCTGCGCTGAACCCCCTCCATGACCAATATTTCCTTCCTGAGGTGCAGGGCCCAGAACTGAACGCAGTTCTCCAGTAGGGGTCTGACCAGAGCTCTGTACAACTGAAGCGTCACTTCCTCCCCTTTGTATTCCAGCCCCCTCGAGATAAACTATTGACCCTTGTTTTTTTGTGAAGCACAAATGTGCCCATTTTTATCCGTGCAAAACTTAAAAGGTCTACGGATAGATTTCATAGAATCAAAGAATCATAGAATAGTACAGCACAGGAGGAGGCCTTTCAGTCCATCGGGTCTGCGCCCTATTATAAGAATAGATCTGTCTCTGGAAGCTGAGATGTTTCTTAAGGTGGTCCCCCAACCCTGGAGATCAGAACGAATTATTGGATGCTGAGAGACGTTGATATTTCAAACACTTCAGTGAAAGGGATAGACTCTGCACATTTCAGATTGCCACAATAATACTCATAATATTTGTGGTGGTGCCTTGCCCCTCAGGATTTAAAAAAAAAATGCATTCTCGGGATGTGTGCGTTGCTGGCAAGGCCGGCATTTACTGCCCATCCCAAGTTGCCCCTTGAGAAAGTGGTTTGTTACAAATGAGTGTCTCGCTAGGCCACTGCAGAGGGCAGTTAAGAGTCATCCACGTTGATGTGGGACTGGAGTCACATATAGGCCCAGCCCGGGTAAGGACGGCTGGTTTCCTTCCCTAAAGGACACCAGTGAACCAGTTGGGTTTTTACGAAAATCCGACAGCTTCATGGTCACTTTTCCTGATTTTTTAAAACTGAATTTAAATTCTCAAACTGCCGTGGTGGGATTTGAACTCATGTTCTGCTGGATTACTAGGTCCAGTAACATAACCACGACATATTACAACTACTCGTAATATTTGTCGTGAGGCCTTGCCAAGCAGAAATTAAGAGTGTTAGGCTTGTCACAGCTCCACAGCAGTGAACCTCCCTTCATTTATCACGCCACTGCCTCTTTTGTCTGGTTCATTTCCCATTGGAATCGCTCAGCATTCTAGTCGGGAGTTGACCAGCCTACGATTGTTTCTCACTGGGCTGGGTACATCTGCAGTAAATCCAGGAGGATTTGTGAGCGAGCACAGAAAGATAAAAAAAAATTAACCGAGCGAACTGATAAGGCTGCCGGTCCCCAGGAACAAAAAAAACCCAAAAGCTTCCTATTATCGGAAAGAAATGGAGTCAGTGACTCTCAATTGATTGCAAACATTTTGATCGCCTTTTGCCAGCTGTCCCTTGAAGTGGGGAGAAGGGGGAGGTGAGGGTTGCGAGGGACAGAATTTAAAGTACGAGGGTCAGCTTCACATCCTGCTGAACAGGACATGTGGGCTGTCGCACTGTTGTAATGAAGGATACTAGAATCTCCTGAGGTTGGTGTGGTAGCCCTGGTTTTTAATGGGGTGCATTTCTTGAAAGGTGTAGCGTCCCTTTGTTCTTTTTTTGCCTGAAAGACTGTTTTAAAGAAAAGTAATCTTCTATCTCCAACGTTTAAGGTGCTGATGACACCAAACTCCTTTTATAGCAAGCAAGCTGGTCTAATAGGATAGATGATCAGGACAGAGCGTACAAACAAAGGAGTGCACTAACAAATAGGGTCTGGGTCAGAAAAAAATGGCAATATAACAAATGGGGCCATAGTACAAAAAAATGTTAAGATGTCTAAAAATGTTAAAAAGACAAATCTAAAGGCACTGTATCTGAATGCACAAAGCATTCGTAATAAGGTAGATGAATTAACAGCGCAAATAGATGTAAACGGATACGATATAATTGCGATTACAGAGACATGACTGCAGGGTGACCAAGGCTGGGAACTGAATATCCAAGGATATTCGATATTTAGGAAGGACAGGCAAAAAGGAAAAGGAGGTGGGGTGGTGTTGTTAGTAAAGGATGAAATCAGAGCAATAGTGAGAAAGGATATTGGCTCAGAAAATCAAGATGTAGAATCAGTCTGGGTGGAGCTAAGAAGCACCAAGGGGCAGAAAACATTGGTGGGAGTTATCTATAGGCCTCCAAACAGTAGTGGTAATGTAGGGGACGGCATCAAACAGGAAATTAGAGATGCATGTAACAAGGGTACTACAGTAATCATGGGTGACTTTAATCTACATATAGACTGGCCAAAACAAATTGGCAATAATACTGTGCAGGATGAATTCCTGGAGTGTGTACGAGATGTTTTTTTTGACCAGTATGTTGAGGAGCCAACTAGGGAACAAGCTATCCTAGACTGGGTATTGTGCAATGAGAAGGGGTTAATTAATAATCTTGTTGTGCGGGGTCCTTTAGGGAAGAGTGACCATAACATGATAGAATTCTTCATTAAGATGGAAAGTGAAGAAATCCAATCCAAAACTAGGGTCCTAAATCTAAACAAAGGAAACTACGAAGTTATGAGGAGTGAGCTGGCTATGATAGATTGGGGAGCTTCATTAAAAGGCATGACGGTGGATAGGCAATGACTAACATTTAAGGAACGAATGCATGAATTGCAACAGTTATACATTCTTTTCTGGCGCAAAAACACAAAAGGAAAAGCGGCCCAACCATGGCTAACAAAAGAAATTAAGGATAGTATTAGATCCAAAGAGGAGTCATATAAAGTTGCCAGAAAAAGTAGCAAGCCTGAAGATTGGGAGCAGTTTAGAGTTCAGCAAAAAAGGACCAAGAGATTGATTAAGAGGGGAAAAATAGAGTATGAGAGTAAACTTGCAAGGAACATAAAAGCGGACTGTAAAAGCTTCTACAAGTATGTAAAAAGAAAAAGATTAGTGAAGACAAATGTAGGTCCCTTACAGTCAGAAATGGGAGAATTTATAATGGGGAACAAGGAAATGGCAGAGCAATTAAACAAATACTTTGGTTCTGTCTTCACGGAAGAGGACACAAATAACTTCCCAGAAATGCTAAGGAACCAAGGGGGAGAAATTCAGTATCGCCCCATTTGGGGCGCAATTATCGGCGGGGCGCAAAGATTACGGCCTGGCGCTAATTATCGCCACCGACTGCAAACTTGACTTTTATTGCCCCTGGAGGTGATTGGAGCGCTAAATCAGGCACTTCACACCTGTCTTAAGGCGCAAAGGCCGAGGAGCGAGGCGCTACCTCAGAGCACTGGCGAAGCTCATGTAATGTCAGTCAGCAATGGAACGCACACACAATGGCATGGGCCAGTTCTTAAAGGGGATGGTTAATCTTGCTTTCAATCCACATCCTGCTCATTGCAGCCCTGAATCTCGGCCTGGAGAGACCTGTACATCAAATCTGCTGGAAAGAACAATGGAGGGTACGAGGCAAAGAGCTCAGAGTGCAGCCCCCACAGTCTCTTCTAAATCGATACAAGGAATGGCAAATCAAAATGAACCTGCAAAGAGCTGCTCAGTACCCAAAACTCCTTCACACAACGTTGAATCTCTCCAGAAGTCTCTCTCTCTCTCTCTCAGAATGCGTAGTTCAAAAATGGCACCAACAATAAAAGGCAGGAAGCGGTCACCTTTAAATAGCGGTCTCCCTTTCCCTTCATGACTGCAGAACGCTCCCCTCAACCTGTCGTTGCTAGCGTCAGGCGGTAAGGCAGGGGGCGCCACTCAATATCCACTCCGGGGCGATACCGGGGCGTTGCGCACTCGACTGACGTCACGATCTGCCGGCGCAGGAGATCGTGGCGGTAGTGTTTAGCGCCGCCGCAAAATGTCTAGTTAATTTCGCGAGCGCCGCAAACTTCGCCGCGCCTGGGCGCTAGATGCTTTGTGCCCCATTAGCGCCCTCTTAAGGCGCTAACGGGAGGCGCAACCAACTGAATTTTTCCCCCCAAGGGTCTAGTGAGAAGGAGGAATTAAAGGAAATTAGTATTAGTAAAAAAATAGTGCTGGAGAAATTAATGGGACTGAAAGCTGATAAATCCCCAGGGCCTGATAATCTGCATCCCAGAGTACTGAAAGAGGTAGCCATGGAAATAGTGGATGTATTAGTTGTCATCTTCCAAAATTCTACAGATTATGGAACAGTTCCTGCAGATTGGAGGGTGGCAAATGTAACCCCACTATTTAAAAAAGGAGGGAGAGAGCAAACAGGGAACAACAGACCTAACATCAGTAGTGGGGAAAATGCTAGAGTCTATTATAAAGGATGTGATAACAGGACACTTAGAAAATATCAACAGGATTAGACAAAGTCAACATGGATTTATGAAAGGGAAATCGTGTTTGACAAACCTACTGGAATTTTTTGAGTATGTAACTGGTAGAATAGATAAGGGAGAACCAGTGGATGTGGTGTATTTGGATTTTCAGAAGACCTTTGATAAAGTCCCACATAAGAGGTTAGTGTGCAAAATTAAAGCACATGGGATTGGGGGTAATATACTGGCATGGATTGAAAATTGGTTAACAGACAGGAAACAGAGAGTAGGAATAAATGGGTCTTTTTCAGGGTGGCAGGCAGTGACTAGTGGGGTACCGCAGGGATCAGTGCTTGGGCCCCAGCTATTCACAATATATATCAATGATTTGGATGAGGGAACCAAATGTAATATTTCCAAGTTTGCTGACGACACGAAACTAGGTGGGATTGTGAGTTGTGAGGAGGATGCAAAGAGGCTTCAAGGCGATTTAGACCAGTTGAGTGAATGGGCAAATACATGGCAGATGCAGTATAACGTGGATAAATGTGAAGTTATCCACTTCGGTAGGAAAAACAGAAAGGCAGAGTATTATGTAAATGGTGGTAGATTGGGAAATGTTGATGTACAGAGGGACCGGGGTGTCCTTGTACACCAGTCACTGCAAGCAAACATGCAGGTGCACCAAGCAGTTAGGAAGACAAATGGTATGTTGGCCTTCATTGCAAGAGGATTTGAGTACAGGAGCAAGGATGTCGTACTACAGTTATACAGGGACTTGGTGAGACCACACCTGGAGTACTGTGTGCAGTTTTGGTCTCCTTACCTAAGAAAGGATATACTTGCCATAGAGGGAGTGCAGCAAAGGTTCACCAGACTGATTCCTGGGATGGCAGGACAGTCGTATGAGGAGAGATTGGGTCGACTAGGCCTGTATTCACTAGAGTTTAGAAGAATGAGAGGGGCTTTCATTGAAATGTATAAAATTCTGACAGGGCTAGACAGACTGGATGCAGGGAGGATGTTTCCCCTGGCTGGGGGGTCTGGAACGAGGGGTCACAGTCTCAGGATACAGGGTAGGACATTTAGGACTGAGATGAGGAGAAATTTCTTCACTCAGAGGGTGGTGAACCTGTGAAATTCTCTACCACAGAAGGCTGTGGAGGCCAAGTCACTGAATATATTTAAGGAGGAGATAGATAGATTTCTAGACACAAAGGGGATCAAGGGGTATGGGGAGAGAGTGCGAATATGGTATTGAGATAGAGGATCAGCCATGATCATATTGAATGGCGGAGCAGGCTCGAAGGGCTGAATGGTCGACTCCTGCTCCTATTTTCCTATGTTTCTATGATGCTAACAGGGAGCCAATCGAAATCTCAACCCTCATTATGGGCTAGAGATTACCGTCAGCGATTTGCCGTTAAAATCTCGCAGAGCCATTCCTGGCGCAAACCGGGAGCTAATATCGGGACATTGTTCACTTCCAACCTCTGTCATTGCGTCCGTCCGATTATATTCAAGGGTATCCTACAGAAATTGGGAGGATACTTGGGCAAAATGGGCACTCTAATGTTGTTCTCCTTAGAGCAGAGAAGGTTAAGGGGAGATTTAATAGAGGTGTTCAAAATCATGAAGGGTTTTGATGGAGTAAATAAGGAGAATATGTTTCCATTGGCAGGAGGGTCGGTAACCAGAGGACACAGATTTAAGGTAACTGGCAAAAGAGGCGACACAAGGAAAAAATATTTACGCAGCGAGTTGTTGTGATCTGGAACGCGCTGCCTGAAAGGGCGGTGGAGGCAGATTCAATAATAACTTTCAAAAGGAAATTGGATAAAAGGAGAAATTTGCAGGGCTATGGGGAAAGGGCGGGGGGAGTGGGACTAATTGGAGAGCTCTTTCAAAGAGCCGGCACAGGCACGATGGGCCAAATGGCCTCCTTCTGTGCTGTATCATTCTATGATTGGACGCTTGTTTGGGTCTACGTCTGGATTGAACCCCAAGGAGAAGTCCCAGGCCCCTGTCGCGTTAGCTGAGCACAGATCGTGGCAGCTGAGAGTGTAACGGGAACAGCATTTACGTCATATCCTCCCACCACCACCACCCCATTCACCCCCCCCACCCCCACCCCACCCCCCGCCTCCTGCACCCTCTTCCCATCCCCAAGCTCCCTCTCTCTGGAAGCTCACACTGACAATGGTGGTCTGAAAGAATTAGCATTCGCCAACATGTAAACAATGCACTGAGCAGAGTTATGCTCAGGACACTCTTATTCTCTGTAAAGCAGCAGTCTTTGAAAGGTCAGCTATGTTTGAACGTTTCCTAAATGCTGAGTAAATCCATCATTAAAGTGTGGCGAGATTGATTTCTGAATAGATTGCAGTTTCCCCAGCCAATGTTCCTTTCTCTTTTTTTTTCTCTCTCTCCTTTTCAGTCAACTTTTTGGAGAAATACTGCCTTTTTAATCGCGAGGAGCTGGCACTGTACAAAAGGAAGTTCGAAGAGGCAAGTGTTGATTCATGTGTCGGTTTGCTCGCCTCCCACAGCCACAGACAGATCGGCACAAGTCATATCCAGCAGGGTAACAGGTTCAAATCCCCTGAATCACTTTCAGGTCAAATGTACAACAACAACAACAACGTGCATTTATGCGGCGCCTTTAACGTCGTAAAATGTCCCACGGAGCTTCGCAGGAGCGATTATCAAAGAAATTTTGACACCGAGCCACATAAGGAGATATTAGGGCAGATGATCAAAAGCTTGGTGAAAGAGGTCGGTTTTAAGGAGCGTCTTAAAGGAGGGGAGAGAGGCGGAGAGATTAAGGAGGGAATTCCAGAGCTTAGGGCCCAGGCAGCTGATGCACGGCCGCCAATGGTTGAACGATTAAAATCAGGGATACTCAAGAGGGCAGAATTAGAGGAGTGCAGAGATCTCGGGGGGGTTGTGGGGCTGGAGGAGATTACAGAGATCGGGAGGGGCAAGGGCCACGGAGGGATTTGAAAACCAGGATGAGAATTTTAAAATCGAGGCGTTGCTTAACCGGGAGCCAATGTAGGTCAGTGAGCACAGGGGGGGATGGATGAACGGGACTTGGTGCGAGTTAGGATACGGTGTGAGTTAAGACTGTCAATAAAGAGCATCAGAGTAAATTCACCAATCGCACACTCCCAGCGAAGACTCGCACTTGACGGGAGTGTGGTTCGGAGTCAGAAATCATAATAATTTGCTGTTTTGGGCACTAATTCTCCAAACAAGCTGGGCTGTCGGTGGAGGAGGAGAGTGAGGCAGATAGACGTAGAGGAGGAGAGAAAGATAGAAGTGGGAGAGAGAGAGATCGAAAGGAAGGAGAGAGAAAGGGACAGAAGTAAAGAGGAAGAAAGAGCTTGCATTTCTATAGCGCCTTTCACAACCTCAAGACGTCCCAAAACGCTTTACAGCCAATTAACTACTTTTTGAAGTGTAGCCACTGTTGTAATGTAGGAAACGCGGCAGCCAATTTGGGCACAGCAAGCTCCCACAAACAGCAATGTGATAATGACCAGATAAACTGTTTTAGGTGTTGATTGAGGGATAAATATTGACCAGGACACCGGGGAGAACTCCCCCTGCTCTTCTTCAATATAGTGCCATGGGATCTTTTATGTTCATCTGAGAGAGCAGACGGGGCCTCGGTTTAACATCTCATCCAAAAGCCGACATCTCCGACAGTGCAGCGCTCCCTCAGTACTGCACTGGAGTGTCAGCCTAGAATTTTGTGCTCAAGTCTCTGGAGTGGGACTTGAACCCACAACCTTCTGACTTCGAGGTGAGAGAGTGCTACCCACTGAGCCACGGCTAGCAGAGGAGAGAGAATAATGCATAAGTGAAGAGGGAGAGACAGTTAGACAGGTGGAGGAGAGAGATAGAAGTTACGGAAGAGAGTGAGTAAGAGACAGAAATGAAGGAGATGGACTGCCAGAGGTAAAGGAGGAAAGAGGGAGTGAGAAAGACTGAAGTGAAGGAGGAGAGAGTCAGACAGACAGAGGTGAGGGAGAGAGAGAAATAGACAGAAGTAAAAGACAAGTGGCAGACAGTAGTGAAGGAGAGGAGAGAGAGACAGTAGTGAAGGAGAGGAGAGATAGACAGACAGTAGTGAAGGAGAGATAGACAGATGCAAATGAAGAGAAAGAAAGACAGAAGTGAAGGAGGGGAGAGAGACAGACAGACAGCTGAAGAAAAGAAGAGACAGAAAGGAAAACATGTAGGATTTAAGCAGAAGCTAGATGAGGGAGAAAGGAATAGAAGGATATGTTGATGGGGTGAGATGAAGAGGCGATGGAAGGAGGTTTGTGTGGAGCAGAAACGCTGGCATGGACCAGTTGGGCCGAATGGCCTGTTTCTGTGCGGTAGACTCGATGTAAACTGATGTAATTAAATGTAGCACTTCTCTCCTTCTTTGAGCAGAGGCGCCTAGTCCATTCCCTCTGCGCCTGGCTAAGGCTCTTCACTGACTGCTCTTTGTCCTTTCTCAATGGCCTTACAGGTGGATAATGATAATGATGGCTACTTGTCTTCTGTCGAGGTAGTAATGGCGCTGAAAGAAATCGTTCCGTTGGGGGCACTCACCGATTCCGAAGAAATTTATATCTACAGGGTAATTGTATTAACACAGCTGCTGAGAGACAGTTACTTTTTGTGATCACACAGTCCTTCAGTAGTTTGGCTAACCCCACACTCCCTTACTGTGTTCCCCTGCTCTTGATGCGGAATTGTGCTTTTCAAGACCCTACCTGCAATTGGAGCACATTAATGGAAGGATTTCCCTTTGTGTTCTTCCAGCTAGTCGGCAGGTGCTGTGGGTCGCCATGTCAACCTAAGTTTAAGGAGGCTTGTTGTTCACGCTGTTTATAAACAGGGACATCTCGCCTGCAGTGTGATTCACAATGTAATGTGGCAACACAACCCTCATTTTTCTGCTACTTATAACTGTCAAAGTCTTAACCAGATTTGTCGATACATATCATTAGTCTGCAAAATTCTTCTGATTTAACAGGGTGCAACTTCTGATTGACGAAATTCATGTACGGTCATTTAAAAAAAAGAAAGACCCGTATTTCTACAGCGCCTTTCATGACCCCAGGACGTTCCAAAGCACTTTACAGCCAATGAAGTACATTTTGAAGTGTGGTCACTGTTGTAATGCAGAGAAACGCGGCAGCCAATTTGCGCACAGCAAGCTCCCACAAAACATCAATTTGATAATGACCAGATAATCTGCTTTAGTGATGTTGGTTGAGGGATAAATATTGACTGGGACAGCAAGGATAACTCCCCTGCCCTTCTTCCAAATAGTGCCGTGGGATCTTTTACACCCACCTGAGAGAGCAGACGGGGCCTCGGTTTAACGTCTCATCCGAAAGACGGCACCTTCGACAGTGCAGCGCTCCCTCAGCACTTCACTAGAAGCGTCTGCCTGGATTATGGGCTCAAGTCTCTGGAGTGGGACTTGAACCCACAACCTTCTGACTCAGAGACGAGAGAGAGAGAGAGCTACCCACTGATCCACCAAAACATCTCAAGTTGTTGCTACTATCAGATCTTACTGTTCTGATTTGGGATTTATCCACCATTGAGGCAGCACCAATAAGAACAGCTCTTTCCAAATCTCCGGGGCCCATAAAATTCCATTAAAACAAACCAGAAGATAAATGGGACCGAGTTCCTTGGATTATGGGGGCTGGAACCCCAGGGCTCGAGAGTTTGAGAGCCCATGGGTCATAGTTTGGACACGACTGCATTAACTCATTTATGTTAAGCCAGGTAAAAGAAAAGAAAGACTTACATTTCTATAGCGCCTTTCACGACCACCGGACGTCTCAAAGCGCTTTACAGCCAATGAAGTACTTTTTGAAGTGGAGTCACTGTTGTAATGTGGGAAACGCGGCAGCCAATTTGCGCACAGCAAGCTCCCACAAACAGCAATGTGATAATGACCAGATAATCTGTTTTTGTTATGTTGATTGTGGGATAAATATTGGCCAGGACACCGGAGATAACTCCCCCTGCTCTTCGTCAAAATAGTGGCTGTGGAATCTTTTACGTCCACCTGAGAGAGCAGACGGGGCCTCGGTTTAACGTCTCATCCAAAAGACGGCACCTCCGACAGTGCAGCACTCCCTCAGCACTGCACTGGAGTGTCAGCCTGGATGTTGTGCTCAAATCCCACAACCTTCTTGAATCAGAGGCGAGAGTGCCGCCCACTGAGCCACAGCTGACACATGTAGTGTACAATGGAGCCTCATGCACCACATTTAAAACTTTAAAAAATATTCCCGTAAAGCTTTATTATGTGAACTTCACCGACTGGACATTCTAACTGCAGGCTTTCATTGGAGCAACAGCCATGGAGGTGCAACTCACCTCAAATATTAGACCCGCCCCGATGGTTGCCTGAACAACACCCATTCTGGGCCCATTTAACAGGCCCAGACAAATGTCGACCCAGGATCTTCCTTGGCATTACTCATAGTGAATTGGGAGGGTCGGCAGTTTAATAACAATAGCGGTGTTATCAACAGAGTGTGACGGGGAAAGATTTATTTCATTCTCGGGATATGGGCGTCACTGGCAAGGCCATAATTTATTGCCCACCACCCCTGGATTTTGACCCAGCGACGATGAAGGAACGGCCGATATATTTCCAAGTCGGGATGGTGGGTGTGACTTGGCGGGGTAACTTGGAGGTGGTGCTGTTTCCATTGCGCCTGCTGCCCTTGTCCTTCAAGGTGGTGGAGGTGGCGGGTTTGGGAGGTGCCGTCGAAGAAGCCTTGGCGAGTTGCTGCAGTGCATCTTGTAGATGGTACACACTGCAGCCACGGTGCGCCGGTGGTGGAGGGAGTGAATGTTTAAGGTGGTGGATGGGTTACCGATCAAGTGGGCTGCTTTGTCCTGGATGGTGTCGAGCTTCTTGAGTGCTGTTGCAGCTGCACACATCCAGGCAATTCGAGAGTATTCCATCACACTCCTGACTTGTGGGCACAGAGCCACCATTATCAGGACAGGCAGGTGGTGCAGAGAATAAGAAGCCCCTCTGAATGAAAGAAGGGCTTTTGCTGCAGGTATGTGCGTAAGAAACTAGCAACCATTAAAGTTAATTACTAGATCAATTGCACACTCACAATGCTATTAAAGTGAGGTAGCACATCCGAGATTACTTAAATAAGTTCAGGTGTGTGGGTATTTTTTGAAAAACAGGAATTTTTTGGCTTTTATAAAGTGCAGGTAAACAATAAACACAATCTAGGTGGAGTGCACAACGGGTAAACAAAGCCATGTTCAATTTTCCTAATGCAGCCTAGCTGATTGCCCAGGCTGTGGTATTAGCTTTGTAATATCGCAGTCAATAGCTCGACTGTATATTGAACAAATCAGAGAGGCAGTAGGAAAACAGTGCCGGTGACGGTAGATGTAACACAATACCTAACCTTCCAAGGCAGGCTTTACTGGGTACTGATTGCTGGAAGTGATATGTGCTTTGCAAAATCAAGCCAATCTAATGAAAATTGAAACTACAGGGGTGAGAGGAGGCTCATGTGGAGCATAAAGACTGGCATAGACCTGTTGGGCCGAATGGCCTGTTTCTGTGCTGTAAAATTCTATGTGATTCTACACTAAGGATTTCTTAATGGTGGATGATAGTTCCCAACACAGTTTTTTTAATCTATATATAATATGAAACATCTTGAGTACATCACACACCTCCTAAAATGTCCCTCCACCACCAGCGCTCCGTGGTTGCAGTGTGTACCATCTACAAGATGGACTGCAGCAACTCGCCAAGGCTCCTTCGACAGCACCTCCCAAACCCCCGACAAGGGCAGCAGGTGCAATGGGAACACGACCGCCTCCAAGTTCTCCTCCGTATCACACACCATCTCGACTTGGAAATATATCGGCCGTTCCTTCATCGTCGCTGGGTCAGAATCCTAGAACTCCCTCCCTAACAGCACTGTGGGAGTACCTTCACCACACGGACTGCAGCGGTTCAAGAAGGCAGCTCACCACCACCTTCTCAAGGGCAATTAGGGATGGGCAATAAATGCCGGCCTGGCCAGCGCCGCCCACATCCCGAGATTGATTTAAAAAAAGCCCCCTGAAATTTCAGGGCTTATATCACAGATGTGCTTTTGAATTTATTTTTTAGCTTTGCCGCCTAGCTTTGTTTGTTGTTAAATAGTTCTCCCTAAATGCGCTGTTTCCAATTGTCACATTGCTCTTTCAGATACTGGAGAGCCTGGATTACCATGTCACCGATGCCTTGACAGACCTCCGGCTATTTGCAGTGATGGCTAGCCTAGCACAGAAAATCTCGGCACTGGAGTAAGTTGGTGGTTGGGCTTGTTCAGCGCTTGTGAATTTTAATTTGCTGATGATAACACAGAGGACCAGCCACATAGATGCCGTGGCTACTGGAGTGGGTCAGAGGCTGGGTATGCTACAGCGAGTGACTCACCTCCTGACTCCCTAAAGCCTCTCCACCACCTACAAGTCAGGAGTGTGATGGAATACTCTCCACTCTCCTGGATGAGTGCAGCTGCAACCACACTCAAGCATCTAGAACTAGGGGGCATAATTTCAGAATAAGGGGGCACCCATTTAAATCGGAGATGAGGAGGAATTTCTTCTCTCAGAGGGTCGTGAATCTTTGGAATTCTTTACCCCAGAGAGCTGTGGAAGCTGGTGTCATTGAATATATTTAAGGTGGAGATAGACAGATTTTTGAAAGGTAAGGGAGTCAAGGGTTATGGGGAGCAGGCAGGGAAGTGAAGTTGAGGCCAAGATCAGATCAGCCATGATCTTATTGAATGGCGGAGCAGGCTCGAGGGGCCAAATGACCGACTCCTGCTCCCACGTATTATATGTTCTAATAAGCTTCATTTTTTTCAAGCTTTTCTTCATAACCCTGAACCGCTCCTTGCTGGTATCATTCTAATGAGATGGATTTGAAGGTTGGTTACAGTAGATTATTGTTTAGACTGTAACTACACAGGTAAACAGCGGAAGTTCAGCATTTAATTAGCGGGGATAAGGAAGAGCTGGTCACAGGGCAAATCATATAATTTTGGCAAATACATTTCACTGCTCACTCCGGATAATCGGTTGGATTTTTACCAATTGCTGCTGTCAGTACGGAGCTTTGGGAGCTGGGAGCACATATTGGAAATTTGAGTGGCAAATTCGGACCGTCCCGCCAGGATTCCCGATTGGGGTGATTTTCCGAACCTGCCCCGCCGGTTTGGAGCCTTTCCCACGAACCTCTGCCGGCCAGGAAAGTGTGGGGGGCTGCATTTCCGATTTCCCCCTCACTCGGAATTAACAAAGGGAGAATCAGTCCCCGATTGGCCGATATGCGGGGCCGCCGGGCGAGGTCCTGGAGCAGCAGTGCCAATGCCAATGTGGAAAACCGATCCTCATTGGTTCTCCCGGCACTCCGAGGTCCCCAGTGAGGACGCCAATGTGCAAAAATCTATGCTAATGAATGTCCTTGGCTCTAGTATAGTCTGCCTCGGTATTAACCTTAAGCAAATAAAACTTCGACCTAAGGGAACTGAATATTTGTTCCTTAAAAAAATCTAGTAAGATCACTTGAATTTAAAGTTATCATGATGCGGAGATGCCGGTGTTGGACTGGGGTGGACAAAAGTGAGAAGTCGCACAACACCAGGTTATAGTCCAACAGCTTTATTTGAAGTCACAAGCTTTCGGAGCGCTGCTCCTTCGTCATCTCCTCACTTCACCTGACGAAGGGGCAGCGCTCCGAAAGCTTGTGATTTCAAATAAAGCTGTTGGACTATAACCTGGTGTTGTGCGACTTCTCATTAAAGTTATCAGACACAGGCCAGAATCGGACGTCTTGTAGCACTTACATGGAGCAATCGACATGCTACGTCTGAACAGGCTGAGGAGAGACCAAAAGAAATCATTGAACATGTTTTAAAACCATCATTAACTACATTGCCTTATTATGTCTTCTCTAAAATGTATTAGAATTTAAAAGTGGAAATGTGTCACCATCTGTAAAATGAAATTGAGAATGTGTTATCAGCATTGATAACTACTTGCTTATACAACAATTCTGTGGACAACAAACCTCTTAAAACTCTTAAAAGTAATATAAGCTGTTGCTATTTAATTGTCATTACTGTATTATGGAAGCCTACTCTAAATAGGAACACTAAATGTGCTCCAACTCTTAATTTGCACTGGCAGCAGTTAGGGAATTTCTTTTAGACTGTAGTTGCACAGAAACTTTGGCCTCGATTTTAGTTCCCACCGGGCAGGAAAGGGTCGGGCGAGGGGCTAAAATGGCGGAAACGGCGATCCCACCCCCTAACCCGCCGTGTTCCCGGCCACCGCGATATTAACAGCGGCAAGTATCGGAGTCAATGGGCAGAATTTTCATTGACCCGTGAAGGCGGGTTTGGAGGTGTGTGGGGTGGGAAAATAGCAGATTCGGGGGTTCCGAACCCATCCCGCCCCCAACCCGCCTCCATGCCAGTTTCACAGGAGGCGGGTACCCGACCTGTGCTGGGACCCGCCTCCCCGAGGCGGGAAGGGGATTAGTGCCAATAAACTGCCTGTTAACAGGTAGTTAACAGGCAGTTTTTTGCCTAATCCCTATTTTTAGCCCTGAAGTGTGGGCTTCCCGACAGGTCCGAACCACGCCGATTTAGCGAGGCAGAGGGCTTGGAGGGGTCGAGATGTCCGGTGTGCAGGTGAGTGATGGGTGCATGAGTGCAGAGCTAAGTGTGTTTGGTGTGTGTAAAGTGTTTTAAGAACTTGTACTTACCTTAACTTTGTCCTGCAGGCTAAGGTGTCGGGAGTCCCTCACATCCACGGCACAGAAAGCAGAATGACCGCGGAGCTGTCAAAAGCTGCAGTCTCTGCTTTCTGTGCTGGATTGATTTCTAACTGAGTCTAAGTACAGGGACTCACGTTAGAAATCATATTGTCAGTGATTGACAGCTTCACAGAGCTGTCAAACGCTGAAATTTCATCTGTCAAAAGCTCTTGACAGATGAAATTTCAATGGCTGACGTCACCTGTATCCAAGGGACCCTTGATTGGCCTGCTAAGCCCGCTGGGCGGGCTTAACAAGGTTAATCAAGGGAAAATACAGTGGGTTGGCCACAAGTCGATGGAGGCGGGACAACAACCCAAAAAGTGGGAGTCCCGCCTCCATCACGTCCCCATTGACAAAATCCAGCCCAATGAGTCTCCATCTATGGATGAGGCGGGAGACTCATGAATATCCAATTCAGAGTCTAATGGCGCAATTAGAACCCCAATGTTAAAACTCGTTGCTGCTGGTTTTAAAACAGTCTGAGGGAATTTAGGAAATCTATTATTGGATAATGTAATGATGCGGAGATGCCGGTGTTGGACTGGAGTGGACAAAAATGAGAAGTCGCACAACACCAGGTTATAGTCCAACAGTTTTATTTAAAATTATGAGCTTTCGGAGCTGCTGCCCCTTCGTCAGGTAGAGGTACATTGAGAGAATCTATTACACAGTATATATACACAGAAAGCAATTTGTCTGCAGAGATACAATCTGTTAGGAAGGTATTACATCAAAGACACATCAGAGTACAGCTGAGACAATGAGGTGGGTCACAGGGGGTCCAACGTGTCAAATGTTGCCGTCTGCAGTTGAGCTTTTAACTTTTTTTTTTTTCCTTGGTTGTTTTTTTTTGGTTGTTTTTTTTTGTGTTTTTTTTAAATAAAACTGGAAAGACAGACAACGATGTCGAGTCACATTCTGTAGTCACAGAACGTGACTCGACATCGTTGTCTGTCTTTCCACTTTTATTAAAAAAAAACACAAAAAAAAACAACCAAAAAAAAACAACCAAGGAAAAAAAAAACAAACAAAAAAGTTAAAAGCTCAACTGCAGACGGCAACATTTGACACGTTGGACCCCCTGTGACCCACCTCATTGTCTCAGCTGTACTCTGATGTGTCTTTGATGTAATACCTTCCTAACAGATTGTATCTCTGCAGACAAATTGCTCTCTGTGTATATATACTGTGTAATAGATTCCCTCAATGTACCTTTACCTGACGAAGGGACAGCAGCTCCGAAAGCTCGTAATTTTAAATAAAACTGTTGGACTATAACCTGGTGTTGTGCGACTGGATAATGTAAGGCAGCTAATCTTAAAACTCACTACGCTACAATATTAACTTACAAATGGTTGGCAATACCAGCAGGCAGGATCTGACCACATTCATATGACATGCTCGTGACCGCTGCTTTAGCGAGGGCGTCAGTCCGTCCTCAATAAATACTTTCGGTAAATAGTTTAACATCTTTGTTTAACTAACACTCTGAGTCAGAAGGTTGTGGGTTCAAGTCCCACTCCAGAGACTTGGAGCTTGGATTTTGCCAGCGGGAGAGGTAGTTGGCGGGTCCCGGTCCCGCTCCCAGCTCCAGCCGCTCTGTGAAAACAATTTTAATTTAATTGGGCTTGTTTAGCCTGCCGTGCGCGTTACCCGACCCAATTACAAGGTGCGGCTCTGGTGATGTCATCTGATGAGGCGTTTGTTGCCGGTGTATTTAAAGGGGCCATGTCCCCATTTGCTCTTAGTTCTGATTTCATGCTCCTGAGTGCTGCTTGTGGGAAAAATGACTGCAGAGAGACAAAAGGCTGCGCCACGATTCAACGATGACTCCCTCAATGTTCTTGTGGAGGGAGTCAGAGGACGCAGGGAGGCTCTATTCCCTGCGGATGGAAGGAGGAGACCTGCTCATCAGACAAAGGCAGCGTGGCTGCCAATAGCTGAGGAGATCAATGCAAGGTCTGTGGTTGTTCGCACATGGGTGCAATGCAGGAAGAGGTTTAATGATCCTCTGCGTTCAGGAAAAGTGAGTATAAAAGCACTTACCTTCATTCTGCTGTGCCTGTCATCACATCCACATCACTCTGCATTGCCAACCCTACTCCTGCACATCCTTACCCCAACATCCCTTGCACCATCACCCATCTGTCTCTCCCTATGTACAGAATCACATCCCCATCTTACTATGCACCCCTCACACTCACCCTCATCGTTATGCAATGACAACAACTAACAACTCAAAGGATGCAACTTGGTATTGGCACCCCACTCCATCATAGTCTCCCTCTAAACATCTATCCCTTCCCTTCCATTCTTTACACTCATTCAATCACTCTCACTCAATCTCCTCTTGTTTCCCTCATTGCAGGAAAAGAGAGCCCACAATAAGAGGGAGAGGGAGGAGGAGGACCGCTATCATTGGCTGAGCTCACCAACGCTGAGGAGGCAGCACTGGACATTACTGGAGTTGCCTGAAGTGGGGGACGGAGAGAGGGGCTCATTAGAACATACATCTTATTTGGCATTCATGAGTGACTCATATGGGGTCTGATGTCAAGAGAAATTGAATACTCATCATGTGCATAATGGGATGTGTCTGCAATCTACATATCACATGTCTAACTCATGTCTTTACTCTCCCACAGCACCATCAAGAGCCGCCCCCCACTGTCCAGGAGGAAGAGCAGGAGCACTCCTCAGAGGATCCTCCAGCAGAAATGAGCGCACCCTGCACCAGCGCAGAGACGCACACCTCGGTGGGCCCTATGTGAGATAGAATAGTGTTGTCACCTGGTGTATCACAAGAGCAAGATCAGATGGTGGAGACAGGGACAGCAGTGGAGACTCCTCGTCGGAGGGCTCAGGAGTCTCCTATCTCTGCTACGCTGCATACAGATGCTGAGCCTCGGGGGCCATCCAGGAAGAGGGCGATCCTGGAGCTTCAGGAACAAGTGCAGGAGGCGCTGACTGGGTTTGCAACCACGGTGACTGTGAGTGTGCAGAGAATGGAGGAGTCCATCTCAAATATGAGCAACGCCATGGCGCACGCAATGGCAACTGTAGGTTCCGCCATGGAAAGGATGGCCACCTCCATGGAGGACATAAATCGCCAGACTCAGGAGAACATGGTAACACTTCTAAATAGATGGTCATCTATGGAGGATAGATGGGCATCTATTGAGGAGAGAAACCGGAGGTTCATGGATGTCCTTGTTATTAGGAATGTCACTACAGACATGGGTCCTCATGGCCCCACTGATGTGCAGCAAGGTGCTCCCCAGCTACTTGCTAGTAGGAAAGTGCGGGTGGCCCATGACAGGGATGATGGTGGGCGGGGACATGGAAGTGGGGGCTCCTCTCCAAGCGCTCAAACTTCCACCCTCTTGCCAACCCCTCGGTCAGAGCCCCAGATGCCTCCCCAGACAGTGATGACCGAGTCTGCCCCTGCACAGCCGCAGAGGAGCAGACTTTGGCGGGGTCCTTACAGGCTCCAAAACCCAGAAGATGACTGCCAAAGGTGTCTAAGCAGGCGCAGCAGGGAAGTGAGCAGGCTGCCTCCACCTCTGCTGAAGCCATAGGGGTAGCACCACGTAGAAGCATGCGTAAAAGAAGGATCACACATAAATAGTCACAAGGGTAGTCACTTGGGTGATTTGCTATAAATGAATGTTAAGTTTCTGTTCTTTACTTTGGTGTAAAAAATTACTTTTTCCTGATTGTTTGCATTTGTTGCCACATGTGCAGTCACAATTGGAAGTGGCAGAGTGAAGGGCGAGGGCGCCTTTTATGTCCAGCAATGGTGGTGACAGTGCAAGGAATGCACAGATCATTGTAGAGATGCTCTATGGGGTTGCAGTGTGGTAATGCCAACCCTCATGTGCATGTGGCAGCCACATGTCTGTGCTGCATAAAGTTAGGTGAATCTGGCATTGATTAGGCCATCCCTGGTGTTACGGGCAGCAATGTGCTCGCCGCCTCTTCCAGGTCTTCCTCATGCTGAACCTCATTCTGCTCCTCCTCCTCCTCCTCCTCTGAAGAGGCTGTGCGCTCTGCACCTTGTGCCTCATGCAGTGCTAATCTTCGCTGCAGTGCTGTGTTGTGCGGGGCACAGCAGACAATGACGATTCTCGAAACCCTGGCTGGTGCGCACTGAAGGGCTCCACCAGATCTGTCCAGGCATCGGAAGCGCATTTTGAGCAACCCTATTGTTTGCTCTATGAGACTTCTAGTGGCAATGTGGCTTTGATTATAACGCTCCTCAGACTCATTTGATGGCCTCCTCAAAGGTGTCATTAGCCACGTCCTCAGGGGATAGTCCTTGTCTCCAAGGAGCTAGCCGGAAAGTTCGTTTGGCGGAGCGAAGAGCTGAGGGACAGTGGACTGGCGCAGGATGTAAGAGTCATGGCAGCTGCCAGGGAACTTGGCGCACACATGCATGATGCTGTTCCTATGGTTGCACACCAGCTGCACATTGAGGGAGTGGAAGCCCTTGCGGTTGACAAATACTGCTGGGCTCTGATGGGGTGCCCTGATGGCCACATGTGTGCAGTCGTGTGCACCCGTGGGAAGCCAGCCAGATTGACAAAGCCGAGCGCTCGCTCGGTAACACTGGCTTCATCAGTGGAAAAGTGGATGTAATTGGCGGACTTGGCAAAGAGGGCATCGGAGACCTGTGTGATGCATCTGTGGGCGGCCGACTGGGAGATGCCGCTAATGTCTGCAGCAGATCCCTGGAAGGAGCCTGACGCAAAGAAGCTGAGGGCTGTGGTGACTTTCACAGCCTCTGGTAAGGGGTGTCCACCCGCTCCTCTGGGCTACAGGTCTAGATCAAGCATTGTGCAAATGTCTGCGACTACCTGTCGCAAAAGTCGCAGCCTCCTTTGGCACTGCTGCTCAATCATGTTGAGGAAGCTCATCCTCTGCCTGTAAACCCTGTGTTGGAGGTATCTCCTGTGGCGCGGTGCAGTCCTGCGCTGATGGCCTCTGCCCTGTGCAGCAGCAGGTGGTTGAGGAGAAGGTTGGCGCTCTTGTTGTTGGCGCTGCTGGCGTGCCTGGTTCTGCTGCTGCTGCGGCTGATCGTGGTCAGATTCTGAGGACCAGGGTGAGACAGTATAAATCGTTCCCATTCTGCTGTTATATATGGCAGGTGAGGATGAGATGTTAGAAGCAATCAGTCAATGGGGAGAGAGGTAATTCCAAGGAGGTGACAGTGGATATAGAGTTTACACCACACACTTACAGCCTCAATAAAGATCAAATGTGTCTTCCAAATCCTGAAATCAGCAACTTCTGACATTGGAAAGCGAACAGATGTGAGAGGTTAGCTTTTATACTGCAGTTGCAGCTGTGAATTATTCAGCTCGATGGAACCCCCGACATACTTACCTAACGTGATCTCCGAACGACATGAACCACGTTAAAAATGTGGTAAAATAAAAATAGGCTGCCAAAATAGTAATTAACAAGCACTTAACAAGCATTTAACTATCTTAAATGCCTCTCCCACCACTTGGTGTCGGGTCTGTTCTGAAATCGCAGACCTGACACTTTGGAAACTTACATGGAGATGGGTTCAGTACGTGCTCCCAACCCGCTGTCAATCATTTTGATTTTGACAGCGGACCCGCCTCCGAACCCGCCCTCTGAGCGCTGGCAAAATCGCGGCCATGAGCACAAAATCTAGGCTGACTCTTCCAGTGAAGTACTGAGGGAGTGCTGCACTGTCGGATGTACCGTCTTTCGGATGAGACATTAAACCGAGGCCCCGCCTGCTTTCTCAGGGTGGACGTTAAAGATCCCATAGTACGATACCGAAGAGCAGGGGAGTTCTCCCTTGGGTCCTAACCAATATTTATCCCTCAACCAGCATCACTAAAACAGATGATCCGGTCATTATCACATTACTGTTTGTGGGACCTTGCTGTGCGCAAATTGGCTGCCGCGTTTCTTACATTACAACAGTGACTACACTTCAAAAGTACTTAGGAAGGATGTATTGGCCTTGGAGGGAGTGCAGCGTAGTTTTACCAGAATGACACCCGGACTTCAAGGGTTAAATTACGAGGAGAGATTACACAAATTAGGGTTGTATTCCCTAGAATTTATCCAGTGTTACCTAGAATTGCCGAAGAGAAAGAGTGATCTGATCAAAGTTTTCAAGATATTAAGGGGAACAGATAGGGTAGAGAGAGAGAAACTATTTCCGCTGGTTGGGGAGTCTAGGACTAGGGGGCATAGTCTAAAAATTAGAGCCAGACCTTTCAGGAGTGAAATTAGGAAACACTTCTACACACAAAGGGTGCTAGAAGTTTGGAACTCTCTTCCGCAAATGGCAATTGTTGCTAGGTCAATTGTTAATTTTAAATCTGAAATTGATTTTTGTTAACCAGAGGTATTAAGGGATATGGAGTTAGGTCACAGATCAGCCAAGATCTCATTGAATGGCAGAACAGGCTGAATGGCCTCCTCCTGCTCCTGTGTTCCTACTTCATTGGCTGTAAAGTGCTTTGGGATGGCCTGAGGTCATGAAAGGCGCTATATAAATGCGAGTCTTCTTCTTTGGGAAAGTAGCAGGAATAGGGGAATAATTTCTCAGGACTCCTGGTGCACATTGGGAGTTTGCGTGCTCCCAGCCGCCTCTTACCATCTGATGAACACAATGGATTGGAATGACTCATCTCCTGCCATTAGCTTCCAGTGTGCACCGGGAGTGCCGCTGCGAAATGGTAACACCAACCGGCCAAAGTTAATCCATACCCCATAATGAGGAGGCAGTAGGAGGAGATTGGCGGTCTCGGTTTTAACCCATGGTGTCCTGTGAAACACCTCAGGACAAGATGAAGCTTGCCCTAATCGAGCAGTCTAATTGATTCGAGAGCTTGGTCACAAGAGACAAGTTAGTCCCATTGCCCGTTGGGATTACATAACCACAATAATTGTTTTATGTTCCCGTTACTACAACAAGCTGTGTGTGTGCTGCTCCAGAAAATGCCACACCAACGGGTCAATCTGACATTTTACATCCAGACATGTTTCGCAACAATCAGTGGCGCTATTTTATTCATTCTTGTGTCAGCGTAAGTTTTGCTGTATTCCCCCTCCCCGCCCCTCCCCCCCAACCCCCCACCACCCCCGACATGTTTAAGTTGACCACATCAGGCACTGTTGGGTCATGCTCTCCTCTGCCAAACCACTCACTGCTCCAGGATCGTCCTGGAATGCAAAGATCACCCCTGGCTTCTTAACTGTTACCCCAATTCTGGCCTCGATTTTAATCGCTCCACCATTGGTGGCCGTGCCTTCAGCTGCCCGGAATTCCCTCCCTAAACCTCTCCGCCTCTCTATCCTCTCTCTCCTCCTTTAAGACACTCCTTAAAACCCACCTCTTTGACCAAGCTTTTGGTCACCTGTCCTAATATCTCCTTATGTGAGAAGTCAAAAAAAAAATTAGGAAGGCAAAGAGGAACTATGAAATTAAATTATCAAGGAACATGAAACAAAATAGTAAAATATTTTACAGGCACATCAATAAAAAAAGGAAGGTTGGGATGAGAATAGGGCCATTAAGGGGTGGATAGGACAATACCACAGGTAACGATAGAGAGATGGCAGAAAAATTAAATAATTATTTCGCTTCAGTATTTACCAGGGAGATAGAACAGGTGGACATGACATTGGATGATGAGATTAGTAATGAGATAAGTGCATTTAAAATTTAAAAAAGGGGATATAATAAATAAACTAATCAAACTCAAAGAGGATAAAACCCTGGGTCCGGATGGATTGCATCCACACATTTTAAAAGGATCTAGGGAAGAGATAGCAGAGGCATTACTAAACATATTTAATAATTCATTAGAAAAAGGTGTAGTGCCAGAAGACTGCTGGATAGCTAACGTAATACCTATATTCAAGAAGAGGGATAGAACATGTCCAGGGAATTATAGACCAGTCAGCTTAACATTGGTGGTAGGAAAAATAATGGAATCCCTACTAAAGGAGAAAATAGAAGAACATCTAGGAACGAAAAGCATAATAAGGAATAGTCAGCATGGATTTCAAAAGGGAAAAACTTGCTTGACCAACCTCATTGAATTTTTTGAAGAGGTAACAGAGAGAGTAGACAATGGTAATGCAGTAGATGTAATTTATCTAGATTTTCAAAAGGCCTTCGATAAGGTACCCCATAATAGACTGATGAATAAGGTCAGAGAATGTGGAGTCAGGGGACAAGTAGCAGAATGGATTGCTGGCTGGCTTCAAGACAGAAAGCAGAGAGTAGGGGTAAAGGGTAGCTATTCACAGTGGCAGAAGGTGGGTAGTGGTGTTCCACAAGGATCAGTGCTGGGACTACTGCTGTTCACAATTTACATTAACGATTTAGACTTTGGAATCAAAAACACAATTTCTAAATTTGCAGATGCCACCAAACTGGGGAAGATAGTCAATACTGAGGAGGACTGCAACAAATTACAGGAGGACATTAATAAACTTGCAGAATGGGCAAATAATTGGCAAATGAATTTCAACTCAGATAAATGTGAAGTATTACATTTTGGTAGGAAGAATAGGGAGGTCACTTATTACTTGGAGGGTGCGAGTCTAGGTGGGGTAGAGGAACAAAGGGATCTCGGAGTACAAATACACAAAGCACTAAGAGTTGCGACACAGGTTAGCAAGGCCATAAAAAAAGCAAACCAAGCACTAGGGTTTATTTCTAGAGGGATAGAATTGAAAAGTAGGGAAGTTATGCTAAACCTGTATCAAACCTTGGTTAGACCACACTTGGAGCACTGCATACAATTCTGGTCGCCATATTATAAAAAGGATATAGCAGCACTGGAGAGGGTGCAGAGAAGATTTACAAGGATGATACCAGAAATGTGAGGGTATACATATCAGGAAAGGATGAACAGGCTGGGTCTCTTTTCTCTTGGCTGAGGGGTGACCTAATAGAGGTCTTTAAAATTATGAAAGGTTTTGATAGAGTGGATACAGAGAGAGTGTTTCCACTTGTGGGGAAGAGCATAACTAGAGGCCATCAATATAAGATAGTCACCAAGAAATCCAATAGTGAATTCAGAAGAAACTTCTTTACCCAAAGAGTGGTGAGAATGTGGAACTCGCTACCACAGGGTGTGGTTGAAGCAAATAGTATAGATGCATTTAAGGGGAGGCTGGACAAACATCTGAGGGAAAACGGAATAGAGGGTTATGCTGACAGAGTTAGATGAGGAAAGACGGGAGAAGACTCGAGTGAAGCATAAATGCCGGCATGGACTGGTTGGGCCGAATGGCCTGTTTCTGTGCCGTATATCCTGTGTAATCTTATGTATGTGGCTCGGTGTCAAATTTTGTTTGATAACGCTCCTGTGAAGCAGCCTTGGGACGTTTTACTACGTTAAAGGCGCTGTATAAATGCACAGTGTTGGTGATGACCAGGGCAGGACTCAAATTTCCCTCTCAAGTTGTCCAAAATAAGGCCCATGGGTCATTTCAGACCTTTGGAGCTTTGGTAACCAGAGGACACATAATTGGTAAAAAAAGAACCAGAGGCAAGATGAGGAGCAATTATTTTACGCAGCAAGTTGTTGTGATCTGGAACGCGCTGCCTGAAAGGGCGGTGGAAGCAGATTCAACAGTAACTTTCAAAAGAGGAATTGGATAAATACTCGAAGGGGAGAAAATTTTCAGGGCTATGGGAAAGAGCAGGGGGAGGGGTAGTGGGACTAATTGGCTCTCTTTTTCAAAGAGCCGGCACAGGCATGATGGGCTGAATGGCCTCCTTCTGTGCTCCATCATACAATCAATAATGCAAACTGCATCCACTTGCCAAGGAAGGCTGCTTATATTGTTTTCCTTTAAAAAAAATAATAAGCTGACTGCGTAGATTAGAGAGATTTAAATCAGAAGGAGAAATAAAAAAAACACCTGCATCAAACAGTAGGTTCGGGATCTTTTACTGGAAGTGTTTGACTCTGTGGTAACTTATCTACTTGCCTCTCTATTAATAGAGCTCTGGGCGCATGTAACGTGATACCGGCCAGACCCTGAGCACTCGGATCATTGTTTGCTCTCTCTGCTCCGCTCTGCTCTATCAGTTTACAGGGAAGGCAAGGAAGAGGGCAGTTGTTGTGGAGCTTGCATCCAATGGTAACCTAGGATACCAAAGGAAGTCGTTCTCAAAGGAACATCCTAGTGTGGGCGAGATTGGCATCTTCAGTAAAAGGGTTGCTGGTGTGTAGCTCCCTCTGCCCCACTGCCTGTACTCGAAACCCCTTCCTGCCACTCTGTGTGGCTGTGCCACCTGAGATCATGTGCTTTGATTAATAAAATTGCAGTGCACATTTGTATTGTGTTTTAAATCCCATTAACAAAAGTAATTTATTGTACGCACTTTTAAAAAAACAACTGTGTGTTAGATCAAGATGTTTCACTTTTCTTGATTTTATGATGAGTGAGAAAGAGCTTTCATAGAATCATAGAACCTGAGAAAGAAAGACTTGCATTTCTGTAGCGCCTTTCACGACCACCAGACGTCCCAAAGCGCTTTACAGCCAATGAAGTACTTTTTGAAGTGCAGTCACTGTTGTAATGAGGGAAACATGGCAGCCAATTTGCGCACAGCAAGCTCCCACAAACAGCAGTGTGATAATGACCAGATAATGTGTTTTAGTGATGTTGGTTCAGGAATAAATATTGGCCAGGACACTAGGGTCAAAATAGTGCCCTGTGATAATTTACATCCACCTGAGAGGGCAGACAGGGCTTCAGTTTAACGTCTCATCTGAAAGACGGCACCTCTAACAGTGCAGCACTCCCTCAGCACTGCACTGGAGTGTCAGCTTAGCTTTATGTGCTCAAGTCCTGGAGTGGGACTATGAACCCACAACCTTCTGACTCAGAGACGAGTGTGCTACCCACTGAGCCACGGCTGACACAGCACAGAAGGAGGCCATTCAGGCCCATCGTGCCTGTGCCGACTCTTTCAAAGAGCAGTTCAATTAGTTCCACACCCCAGCTTTTTCCCCATAACACTGCAAATTAATCCTCTTCAAGCACATGTCCAATTGCCTTTTGAAAGTTCCTATGGAATCGGCTTCCACCGCCCTTTCAGGCAGCGCGTTCCAGATCATCGCAACCCTCTGTGTGAAGAAGTTTTCCCTCTAATTCTTTTGCCAATTATTTTAAATCTATGACCTCTGGTTACCGAGTCACTTGCCAGAGGAAACAGTTTCACCCTACTTGCTCTATTGAAACCCCTCATAATTTTGATTTCCTCTATTAGGTTTCCCCTTAACCTTCTCTGCTCTAAGGAGAACAATCCCAGCTTCTCCAATCTCTCCACATAACTGAAGTCCCTCATCCCTGGTATCATCCTGGTAAACCTCCTCTGCAACCTCTCCAAAGCCTTGATATCCTTCCTAAAGTGTGGAGCCCAGAATTGTACACAATACTCCAGCTGGGGCCGAATCAGTGATTTGTAAAGGTTTAGCATGACTTCTTTGTTTTTGTATTCAATGTCCTCATTTACAAAGCCAAGTATCCCATACGCTTTCTTAACTGCCTTATCAACTTGCCCTGCCACCTTCAAGGATTTGTGAATATGCACCCCCAGGTCCCTCTGCTCTTGCACCGCCCTCAAAATAGGACCATTTAGATTATACTGCTTTGTACCTATATAGCGCCTTTTACGTCCCAATGCATTCTACTTTTAATTAATTATTTCTGAAGTCCATTATTCTTGTAAAAGCCCAACTGGTTTACAGACTGTTTGCAACCTTGGCATCCTTTTGACCCTGAGCTGAGCTTCCGACCACAGATCGTTTCCATCATGACCACCTACTCCCACCTCAGTAACATCGCCCATCTCCGCCCTGGTCTTAACTCATCTACTGCTGAAACCCTCATCCATGCCTTTGTTACCTCCAGACTCGACTATTCCAACGCTCTCCTGGCCGACCTCCTACCTTGCATCCTCCGTAAACTTGGGCTCATCCAATTGTCTGCTGCCCGTGTCCTAACTCGCACCAAGTCCCGTTCATCCATCACCCCCTGTGCTCGCTGACCTACATTGGCTCCCGGTCCGGCAACGCCTCAATTTTAAAATTCTCATCCTTGTTTTCAAATCCCTCCATGGCCTCGCCCCTCCCTATCTCTGTAACCTCCTCCAGCCCCACAACCCCCCGAGATCTCTGCGCTCCTCTAATTCTGGCCTCTTGAGCATCCCCGATTTTCTTCACTCCACCATTGGTGGCCGTGCCTTCAGCTGCCTGGGCCCTAAGCTCTGGAATTCCCTCGTAAACCTGTTTGCCTCTCTCTCCTCCTTTAAGACGCTCCTTAAAACCTACCTCTTTGGCCAAGCTTTTGGTCACCTGTCGTAATATCGGTTCCATGTCAATTTTTGTCTGATTTATGCTCCTGTGAAGCGCCTTGGGATGTTTTACTACGTTAAAGGCGCTATATAAATGAAAGTTGTTGTTTGACTCACTGTCATTTATGTTCCCATTATCTCACGGCCAATGCTAAAAGCAGACAAAAATAAATGCGCTCATCAGTGCCGATTTGTTCCAGCTTGTGCGAAGTTCTCGTGCTGCGGTTATGGTCTTTTTTTTGGCCTTTCATTGTTCGCAGAGTGCAATTCATTCCCCCTTTTGCAGGATCATTACTTTTTCTGTCGACCCGGTTTTCTGTCAGTGTTGCTTCCTGAGGGCTGATGCACCAATGAGGATTCGGCAGCCATTCAAACGCGAGCTTACAGCCTTTTACCTCCCCTGTTTAATAATCAGTTTGGGAGCTCATTAGTGTGCAGGCATCAGAGGGCTGGGCGCTGTCATACTGCACAGAGCAAGGAACAGCATGGTAAAACAGAATCGCTTTTTGTTTCTGCTTAATTATGGTGAAACCTTTTCATTGTGAAGCAGCAGGCCAGGATGGAGTCTGCCACTGTAGCAGACAGTTTTATCCGTTACTCTTCCGAGTTCAGACTGTGTCCTCTTTATTGTTTGAACCCCACCCCCCTAATGCATGTAAGCAATCACAATGCCATCAGATCTGCTCACCATCAGGTCATAAATACTACACGAAAGTTAACCGCCACACTTAAAGATCGACATTGCGTTGCTGAACTCTGTCTCGTTCCTGAGGTGACGACGCCCAGGTTTAAGTTCAAATTTAAGTGGTCAGAACGCAGCTTCTAATTGTGAATTCTCATCCGGTTCGTCTGTTCACAAAAAAAAACACAATTAGAGGTTACAACTGCACAGCACTCCCTTAAAGTACGGCCAGTCAGCGGTGTGTCTCTGTACCTCGCTGGCAAAGCAGGCATTTACTGTCCATCCCCACTTGCCCTGATTTCAGCTGCTGTGCCTTCAGCTGCCTGGGCCCTGAGCTCTGGAATTCCCTCCCGAAACCTCTCCGCCTCTCTCTACCTCTCTCCTCCTTTAAGACGCTCCTTAAAACCTACCTCTTCTGCCCTAATATCTCCTTATGTGGCTCGGTGTCAAATTTTGTTTGATAATCGCTCCTGTGAAGCGCCGTGGGTCTTTTTACTACGTTAAAGGCGCTATATAAAATGCAAGTTCTTGTTGATACAACTGAGTGTCCACATCAGAGAGTCAAACACATTGGTGTGGGACTGGAGTCACATACGGGCTCAGATCGGATCAGGATGGCAAAACCCGACTGGTTCACTAATGCCGAAAGGGGCATCAGTAAACCAGTTGGGTCTTGACGACAATCCGACAGCTTCATGGTCACTTTTACTGAGGCCAGCTTTTTATTTCCAGATTTTTTAAAAACTGAATTCAAATTCTCAAACTGCCGTGGTGGGATTTGAACTCACGTTCTCTGGATTCCCGTAACAGAACCACTACAGTACTGTACCCTGAAGGACATCAGTGAATCTGCTGAGTTTTTACAACAATCCGGCAGCTTTCACAGTCATTATTTTCTCACACTCAACCCAATTTATAAATTTAATCTCACAATTTGCTACGGTGGGATTTCAAGCTCATGACCGTTGGGTTATTAATCTATTCCCTTACCAGCCACATCATGGTGCGTGGCACTCTCACCTCTCAGTCAGAACGTTGTGGGTTTGAATCCCACTCCACAGACTCGAGTACGTAATCTCGGCTGACTCTCCCAATGCAGTCCTGAAGGAGGGTGGTACTGTCGGAGGTGGCACCTTTTGGATGAGATGTCAAATCAAAACTCTGTTTGCCTTCTCAAAAGATCCCATGGCACTATTTCGAAGAGGAGCAGGGGTGTTCTCCCCAGTGTCCTGGGGCCAATATTTATCCCTCAACCAACATCACTACAACAGTTTATCTGGTAATTATCACATCGCTGTTGGTGGGAGCTTGCTGTGCGCAAATTGGCTGCCGCATTTCCTACATTACAACAGTGACTCCACTTCAAAAGTACTTCATTGGCTGTAAAAGCTCTTTGGGACGTACTGAGGTCGTGAAGATGCTATAGAAATGCAAGTTCTTTCTTTCTTTGACAGTACTGCTCTATTAGTAATTTGTTTGCTCCGTAGCCAAAGTGTCTTCTGTTGGGATTTGGCCTTCAGCGTCGAGCATAAGAACATAAGAAATAAGAGCTTGAGTAGGCCATTTAGCACCTTTGAGCCTGCTCCGCCATTCAATACAATCATGGCTGATCTTCTACCTCAACGCCACCTTCCCGCCCGATCCCCTTAATTCCCTTAGTTCCCAAAAATTTATCGACCTCTGTCTTGAATATAATCAACGACTGAGCATCCACAGCTCTCTGGGGTAGAGAATTCCAAAGATTCACAACCCTTTGACAGAAGGAATTCCTCCTCATCTCAGTCCTAAATGGCCGACCCTTTATTCTGTGTCTGTGACCTCGTGTTCTAGATTCCCCAGCCAGGGGAAACATGTTCCCAGCATTAACATAAGAACATAAGAAATAGGAACAGGAGTTGGCCATTCGGCCTCTCGAGCCTGCTCCGCCATTCAATAAGATCATGGCTGATCTGATCTTGGCCTCAACTCCACTTTTCTGCCCGTTCCCCATAACCCTTGACTCCCTTGTAGTTCAAAAATCTGTCTATCTCAGCCTTGAATATATTCAATTACTCAGCCTCCACTGCTCTCTGAGAATTCCAAAGATTCACGACCCTCTGAGAAGAAATTCCTCCTCATCTCCGTCTTAAATGGGCGACCCCTTATTCTGAAACTATGCCCCCTAGTTCTAGATTCCCTCATGAGGGGAAACATCCTCTCAGCATCTATCCTGTCAATCCCCCTCAGAATCTTATATGTTTCAATAAGATCACCTCTCATTCTTCTAAACTCCAATGAGTATAGGCCCAACTTGCTCAACCTTTCCTCATAAGACAACCCCTTCATCCCAGGAATCAACCTCGTGAACCTTCTCTGAACTGCCTCCAATGCAAGTATATCCCTCCTTAAATAAGGAGACCAAAACTGTACGCAGTACTCTAGGTGTGGTCTCACCAACGCCCTGTACAGTTGTAGCAGGACTTCCCTACTTTTATACTCCATCCCCCTAGCAATAAAGGCCAACATTCCATTTGCCTTCCTAATTACTTGCTGCACCTGCATGCTAACTTTTTGTGTTTCATGTACAAGGACCCCCAGATCTCTCTGTACCGCAGCATTCTGTAGTCTCTCTCCATTTAAATAATATTTTGCTTTTCTATTCTTCCTACCAAAGTGGATAACCTCGCAATTTCCCACGTTATACTCCATCTGCCAAATCTTTGCCCACTCACTTAACCTATCTATATCCCTTTGCAGACTCTTTAACCGGAATTTTGCCAGCGCTCAGAGGGCGGGTTTGGAGGCAGGTCTGCTGTCAAAATAGCAAAGATTGATAGCGGGTAGGAAACCTGCTATCAACCCGCCTCCACGCGAGTCTCCCAGGTGTCGGGTCTGTCAGCGGAGAACTGACCCGACACCAAGCGGCGGGGGAGACAATTGAGCTCATTAAATGGCTTGTTAACAGCTAATTTAATGGTATTTTGAGGCTTCCTTCCAATTTGACATGCTCCCCCATGGGTTATCCACTGCTCGGGGAACACGCCAGCTTACCCTGGCGTGAGTTGAGTCTGCTCTGATGTTTCTGATAAGCTGACAGCTGCAGAAGTGGTGCAAAGGATGCCATGTTGCAGCTGGTCAGTTTCAGAGCGCAGAAACTGTTGGTTACTGCATTTGTAATACGTATAGAGATTTCTTTAGCTTGCAAGTGTTTAGAGGCAACTGTATGTCCAGTGCCACCTCATTGGAACAACCTCTCTCACCATTGACAGGTCGCTTCTGTCATCTCACCTGCAGCTGCCATCTATTGCAGCAACATCGGTGCCCTTGAAACAATCAGACCTTGGTCCTCTGAATCCTTCCACGATCAGCCAGAACACCAACATCACCAGGCACACCAACATCACCAACCATCTCCGCCATCACCTGATGCTGCACAGGACACAGGGCATCAGCCCCTGACAACATTGCTGCCCGGGAGGCTAGCGATGGCCAGATTTACTTAACTTGACTCTGTTAACCCTGGCTGCCACATGATGTGCCAGTTTGGCACCATCCCAGACCAGCACCGTAAAGCATCCCTTTAATGTCCAAGCCATTCCATGCACACGCATCACTATAGCGGGGGTGGGGTGGGGAAGTAATGTCTCAACATTCATTGGAACTCAGTAAGACACTTTTCAAGGTGCGCACAGATCTGTCCAATAAGGGGCAGTGTTGAAAATATAGATTTCACTGTATGACAAAACATTACCAGAAACTTCACATGGACATTGGCTAAACCTCTCAAGTGCCTACCCTTGTGTGTTGTTAGTTGGTATGCTTGTGGTAGGATGAGGGTGAGTGTGAGGGGTGGCTAGTGAGATGGGGAAGTGATAAGTAGATAGAGAGTAGATAGAGAGGGATTGGTGGAGGTGCAAGGTAAGTTAGCGTGAGTAAGGATGTGCAGGAGAAGGGTATGGAAGGCAGAGTGATAGGATGTGTTGAGTGGCACAGCAGGGTGAGTTTGAGTGTGGCTTTGCAGTAATGTTTCGTGATCCACTGAGATCATTGAAAGGTTGGCGCCACTGCAGCCAGGGACCTCTGACGACATCCCTGCTTTTGCCCTCCTGTGCAATGTGCAACCAGGTTGCATTGGTGTCCTGGGGAGGTCTCTTCCGCCCTTGGAAGGGAAGAGAATCTCCCTGCGTGCTGTGACTCCCTCCATAAACATATGGAGGGAGTCATTTGAGAGCCTGGGTGCAAGCGTCCAACTTTGTGCAGTGCTTGCCAGTGTTTGCAGCACCTCAGTGCTGTCAAACACTGACAGAACAACTGTCAAACTCAATGTAGCCGTGGTCCCTTTAAGGAAATCGGCTGATGACGCGTCATCAAATGATGTAATCAGACCCGATTCCTGTGAATTAGCCGGGAAGCCCACAGGACGGGCTTAACAAGGCCAATCAAGGGAAAATCCCTTTGACAAAGCGGCTGCAGCCGGGATCAGGACTGGAACCCGGAAACCAGCTCTCCCGCCACCATCCCGACACCGCTGAGAAAATCGCGGCCTATATGTCCTCCTCACAACTTGCTTTCCCACCTATCTTTGTATCGTCAGCAAATTTGGCTACAGTACACTCGGTCCCTTGTGGTAACAGGGCTCTTGGAAAATTATGATAGGATTGGGCAGAGTCAACACGGATTTATGAAAGGGAAATCATGTTTGACAAATCTGTTAGAGTTTGTTGAGGTTGTAATTAACAGAATAGATGAGGGGGAACCAGTGGCTGTGATGTATTTGGATTTTCAGAAGGCATTCGATAAGGTGCCACACAAGAGGTTATTAAACAAAATTAGAGCTCATGGGATTGGGGGTAATATACTCGCATGGATTGAGGATTGGTTAACGGACAGAAAACAGAGAGTAGGAATAAACGGGTCATTTTCGGGTTGGCAGGCTGTAACTAGTGGGGTACCGCAAGGATCAGTGCTTGGGCCTCAGCTATTCACAATCTACATCAATGATTTGAATGAGGGGACCAAATGTAATATATCCAAGTTTGCTGATGATACAAAGTTGGGTGGGAATGTAAGTTGTGAGGAGGATGCAAGGAGGCTTCAAGGGGATATAGACAGGCTAAGTGAGTGGGCAAGAACATGGTAAATAGAATATAATGTGGAGAAATGTGAAGTTATCCACTTTGGTAGGAAAAATAGAAAAGCAGAGTATTTTTTAAATGGTGAGAGATTGGGAAATGTTAGTGTTCAGAGGAACCTGGGTGTCCTTGTACATGAATCACTGAAAGTTAACATGAAGGTACAGCAAGCAATTAGGAAAGGAAATGGTATGTTGGCCTTTATTACAAGAGGATTTGAGTATAAGAGTAAAGACGTCTTACTGCAATTATATATGTCCCTGGTGAGACCACACCTGGAGTATTGTGTACAGTTGTGGTCTCCTTACCTAAGGAAGGATAGACTTGCCATAGAGGGAGTGCAACGAAGGTTCACCAGACTGGTTCCTGGGATGGGGGCATTGTCCTATGAGGAGAGATTGAGTAGACTAGGCCTATATTCTCTAGAGTTTAGAAGAATGAGGTGATTTCATTGAAACATATAATATTCTTACAGGGCTTGAGAGGGTAGATGCAGGGAGGATGTTTCCCCTGGCTGGGGAGTCTAGAACCAGGGGTCACAGTCTCAGAATAAGGGGTTGGCCATTTAGGACTGAGATGAGGAGAAATTTCTTCACTCAGAGGGTGGGGAATCTTTGGAATTCTCTACCCCAGAGGGCTGTGGAGGCTCAGTCGTTGAGTATATTCAAAACAGAGATCGATAAATTTTTGGATATTCAGGGAATCAAGGGATATGGGGATAGTGCAGGAAAGTGGAGATGAGGTCAAGGATCAGCCATGATCTTATTGAATGGCGGAGCAGGCTCGAGGGGCCATTTGGCCTACTCCTGCTCCTATTTCTTATGTTCTTATGTTCATCCAAGTCAGTAATATCGATTGTAAATAGTTGAGACCCCAGCACTGATCCCTGTGGCACCCCACTAATTACAGTTTGCCAACCTGAAAATGACCCATTTATCCCGACTCTCTGTTTTCTCTTAGTTAGCCAATCCTCTATCCATGCTAATATATTACCCCCAACACCATGAGCTCTTATCTTGTGCAGTAACCTTTTATGTGGCACCTTATCGAATGCCTTTTGGAAATCCAAATACATTACATCTACTGGTTCCCCTTTATCCACCCTGCTGATTACATCCTCAAAGAACTCTAATAAATTTGTCAAACACGATTTCCCTTTCATAAAACTCTGTTGACTCTGCTTGATTGTATTATGATTTTCTAAATGTCCTGCTTCTACTTAATAATGGATTCCAGCATTTTCCCAATGACAGATGTTAGGCTAACTGGCCTATAGTTTCCTGCTTTCTGTCTCCCTCCTTTCTTGAATATGGGCATTACATTTGTGGTTTTCCAATCCGCTGGGACCTTTCCAGAGTCTAGGGAATTTTGGAAGATTACAACCAATGCATCCACTATCTCTGCAGCCACTTATTTTAAGACCCTAGGATGCAGGCCATCAGGTCCAGGGGACTTGTTAGCCTTTAGTCCCATTAGTTTGTCTGGTACTTTTTCTCTAGTGATAGTGATTGTTTTAAGTTCCTCCCTCCCTTTTGCCCCTTGATTTTCCACTATTATTGGGTAACTTTTAGTGTCTTCTACCACGAAGACAGATACAAAATATTTGTTCAAAGTCTCTGCCATTTCCTTGATTCCCATTATAAATTCCCCAGTCTCATCCTCTAAGGGAACAATGTTTACTTTAGCTACTCTCTTCCTTTTTATATACTTGTAGAGCCTCTTACTGTCTGTTTTTATATTTCTTGCTAGTTTTCTCTCATAATCTATTTTCTCCCTCTATTATTTTTTTAGTCATCCTTTGCAAGTTTCTAAAAAATTTCCAATCCTCTGGCCTAACACTAACCCTCGCAACATTGTATGCCTTTTCCTTCAATTTGATACCCTCCTTAACTTCCTTAGTAAGCCACTGATGGTTCATCCTTCCCATAGAGTCTTTCTTTCTCACTGGAATATATCTTTGTTGAGAGTTATGAAATATCTCCTTAAAAGTCTGCCACTGCTTATCTACCGTCTAACCTTTTCATCTATTTTTCCAGTCCACTTTAGCCAACTCTGTCTTCATACCCTTGTAATTCCCTTTATTTAAGTTTAAGACACGAGTTTCAGACCCAAGTTTCTCACCCTCAAACTGAATGTGAAATTCTACCATGTTATGATCACTCTTCCCTAGAGGATCCTTTACTACGAGATCATTAATTAATCCTGTGTCATTACACATTACCAGATCTAAAATAGCCTGTTCCCTGGTTGGTTCCACAACGTATTGTTCTAAGAAACTGTCCTGAATACACTCTATGAACTCGTCCTCAAGGCTATCTTTGCCAATTTGATTTGTCTAATCTATATGAAGATTAAAATCGTCCATGTTTATTGCAGAACCTTTCTTACAACCCCCATTATTTCTTGATTTATACTCTGACCTACAGTGTAGCTACCGTTAGGGGGCCTTTAAACAGTGACCAGTGACTCCCACCAGTGACTTCTTTCCCTTATTATTTCTTATCTCCACCCAAACTGATTCTACATCTTGATCTTCCGAGCCAAGATCATTTCTCACTGCTGTACTGATCTCATCCTTTATTAACAGAGCTACCCCACCTCCTTTTCCTTTCTGCCTATCCTTCCAAAATGTCAAATACCCCATAATATTCAGTTCCCAGTCTTGGTCACCTTGCAGCCGTGACTCTGTAATGGCTATCAGATCATACCCATTTATTTCTATTTGTACCATCAATTCATCTATCTTGTTACGAATGCTGCGTGAATTCAGATAAAGAGCCTTCCTGTCACACTCTGGTTATCATTACCCTTATCGCTATCCTGCACTACTGCCTTGTCCTTTCTCTTTAACTTTCTAAGTTTCCCCTCGCCTGAACCCACACCCCCACTATTTAGTTTGAAGCCCTATCTACAGCCCTAGTTATTCGATTCGCCAGGACACTGGTCCCAGCATGGTTCAAGTGAAGCAAACAATGATGTAGAATGACAATGGGAAACATTTAAAACGGTGTTCAACAGAGTGCAGGAAAAATATATTCCGCTGAAAGGAAAGAACAAATTAAACAATAATGAGACTCCATGGATGAATAAACCCATAAGGGAACAATTGAGGGTAAGGAAAGAGGCAAACATTAAGTACATAGACAGGAGGAGAGGGCATGATAAGGGAGAATACGAAAAGATTAGGAGAACAGTCAAAAAAACAATTAGGGAGGCAAAGAGGAACTATGAAATTAAATTATCAAGGAACATTAAAAAAATAGCAAAATATTTTACAGGCACATCAATAAAAAAAGGAAGGCTGGGATGGGAATAGGGCCATTAAGGGATAGACAGGATAATACCACAGGTAACGATAGAGAGATGGCAGAAATATTAAATAATTATTTCGCTTCAGTATTTACCAGGGAGATGGAACAGGTGGACATGACATTGATGATGAGATTAGTAATGAGATAAGTGCTTTTAAAATAAAAAAGGGGACATATTAAATAAACTAATCAAACTCAAAGAGGATAAAACCCCTGGTCTGGATGGATTGCAACCACGCATTTTAAAAGAATCTAGGGAAGAGATAGCAGAGGCATTACTACGCATATTTAATAATTCATTAGAAAAAGGTGTAGTGCCAGAGGACTGGCGGATAGCTAACATAATACTGATATTTAAGAAGGGGGGAATAGAACATTTCCAGGGAATTATAGACCAGTCAGCTTAACATCGGTGGTAGGAAAAATAATGGAATCCCTACTAAAGGAGAAAATAGAAGAAAATCTAGAAACCAAATATATAATAAGGAATAGTCAGCATGGATTTAAAAAGAGAAAGTCTCGCTTGACCAATCTTATTGAATTTTTTGAAGAGGTAACAGGGAGAGTTGACAATGGTAATGCAGTAGATGTAATTTATCTGGATTTTCAAAAGGCCTTCAATAAGGTAACCCATAATAGACTGATGAACAAGGTCAGAGAATGCGGAGTCAGGGGACAAGTAGCAGAATGGATTGCTAGCTGGCTTCAGGACAGAAAGCAGAGAGTAGGGGTAAAGGGTAGCTATTCACAGTGGCAGAAGGTGGGTAGTGGTGTTCCACTAGGATCAGTGCTGGGATCACTGCTGTTCACAATTTACATTAACGATTTAGACTTTGGAATCAAAAGCATAATTTCTAAATTTGCAGATGACTCCAAATGGGGGGGGGGGGGGGGATAGTCAATACTGAGGAGGACTGCAACAAATTACAGGAGGACGTTAATAAACTTACAGAATGGGCATATAATTGGCAAATGAAGTTCAATACCGATAAATGTGAGGTATTCTGTTTTGGTAGGAAGAATAGGGAGGTCACTTATCACTTGGAGGGTGCTAGTCTAGGTGGGGTAGAGCAATGTGGTTGACTCTTAACTGCCCTCTGAAATGGCCTAGCAAGTCACTCAGTTGTAACTAACAGCTACGAAACAAAAAAGTAAGAATGAAACTGGACGGACCATCCGGCATCGACCGCGGCACCGGCTACGGACACGGCAATGGCACACCCAACCCAGTCAACCCTGCAAAGTCCTCCTCACCAACATCTGGGGACTTGTGCCAAAATTGGGAGAGCTGTCCCACAGACTAGTCAAGCAACAGCCTGACATAGTCATACTCACAGAATCATACCTTTCAGCCAATATCCCGAACTCCTCCATCACCATCCCTGGGTATGTCCTGTCCCACCAGCAGGACAGACCCACCAGGGGTGGTGGCACAGTGGCATACAGTCGGGAAGGAGTGGCCCTGGGCGTCCTCAACATTGACTCCAGACCCCATGAAGTCTCATGGCTTCAGGTCAAGCATGGGCAAGGAAACCTCCTGCTGATTACCACCTACCGCCCTCCCTCAGCTGATGAATCAGTACTCCTCCATGTTGAACACCACTTGGAAGAAGCACTGAGAGTAGCAAGGGCACAGAATGTACTCTGGGTGGGGACTTCAATGTCCATCACCAAGAGTGGCTCGGTAGCACCACTACTGACCGAGCTGGCCGAGTCCTGAAGGACATAACTGCAAATCTGGGCCTGCGACAGGTGGTGAGAGAACCAACACGAGGGGAAAAACCTACTTGACCTCATCCTCACCAATCTACCTGTCTCAGATGTATCTGTCCATGACACTGAGAACACCCTCCATCATGTTGTGTGGCACTACCACCGTGCTAAATGGGATAGATTCAGAACAGATCTAGCAGCTCAAAACTGGGCATCCATGAGGCGCTGTGGGCCATCAGCAGCAGCAGAACTGTATTCCACCACAATCTGTAATCTCATGGCCCGGCATATCCCTCACTCTACCATTACCACCAAGCCAGGGGACCAACACTGGTTCAACAATGAGTGTAGAAAAGCATGCCAGGAGCAGCACCAGGCGTACCTAAAAATGAGGTGCCAACCTGGGGAAGCTGCATGATATAGACAGGGCTAAGCGATGCCACAATCAACGGATCAGATCAAAGTTCTGCAGTCCTGCCACATCCAGTCGCGAATGGTGGTGGACCATTAAACAACTAACGGGAGGAGGAGGCTCCAAGAATATCCCCATCCGCAATGATGGTGGAGCCCAGCACATGAGTGCAAAAGACAAGGCTGAAGTGTTTGCAACCAACTTCAGCCAGAAGTGCCGAGTGGATGATCCATATCGACCTACTCCCGAGGTCCCCACCATCACAGAAGCCAGTCTTCAGCCAATTCGATTCACTCCACGTGATATCAAGAAATGGCTGAGCACACTGGATACAGCAAAGGCTATGGGCCCCGACAACATCCCGGCTATCGTGCTGAAGACTTGTGCTCCAGAACTAGCCGTGCCTCTAGCCAAGCTGTTCCAGTACAGCTAAAGCACTGGCATCTATCCGACAATGTGGAAAACTGCCCAGGTATGTTCTGTCCACAAAAAGCAGGACAAATCCAACCCAGCCAATTACCGCCCCATCAGTCTACTCTCAATCATCAGCAAAGTGATGGAAGGTGTCATCGACAGTGCTATCAAGCGGCAATTACTCACCAATAATCTGCTCACTGATGCCCAGTTTGGGTTCCGCCAAGACCACTCGGCTCCCGACCTCATTACAGCCTTGGTCCAAATATGGACAAAGGAGCTGAATTCCAGAGGTGAGGTGAGAGTGACTGCCCTTGACATCAAGGCAGCATTTGACCGAGTGTGGCATCAAGGAGCCCTAGTAAAACTGAAGTCAATGGGAATCAGGGGGAAAATGCTCCACTGGCTGGAGTCATACCTAGCACAAAGGAAGATGGTGTGGTGGTTGAAGGTCAATCATCACAGCCCCAGGACATCGCTGTAGGAGTTCCTCAGGGCAGTGTCCTAGGCCCAACCATTTTCAGCTGCTTCATCAATGACCTTCCCTCCAACATAAGGCCAGAAATGGGGATGTTCGCTGATGACTGCACAGTGTTCAGCGCCATTCTCAACTCCACAGATAATGAAGCAGTCCATGACCGCATGCAACAAGACCTGGACGACGTTCAGGCTTGGGCTGATAAGTGGCAGGTAACATTCGCGCCACAGAAGTGCCAGGCAATGACTATCTCCAACAAGCGAGAGTCTAACCACCTCCCCTTGACATTCAATGGCATTACCATTGCCGAATCCCCCACTATCAACATCCTGGGGGTCACCATTAACCAGAAACTTAACTGGACCAGCCACATAAATACTGTGGCAACAAGAGCAGGTCAGAGGCTAGGTATTCTGCAGCAAGTGTCTCACCTCCTGACTCCCCAAAGCCTTTCCACCATCTACAAGGCACAAGTAAGGAGTGTGATGGAATACTCTCCACTTGCCTGGATGAGTGCAGCTCCAACAACACTCAAGAAGCTCGACACCATCCAGGACAAAGCAGCCCACTTGATTGGCACCCCATCCACCACCTTAAACATTCACTCCCTCCACCACCGGCGTACCGTGGCTGCAGTGTGTACCATCTACAAGATGCACTGCAGCAACTCGCCAAGGCTTCTTCGGCAGCACCTCCCAAACCCGCGACCTCTTCCACCTAGAAGGACAAGGGCAGCAAGCGCATGGGAACACCACCACCTCCAAGTTCCCCTCCAAGTCACACACCATCCTGACTTAGAAGTATATCGCCGATCCTTCATCGTCGCTGGGTCAAAATCCTGGAACTTCCTACCTAACAGCACTGTGGGAGTACCATCACCACACGGACTGCAGCGATTCAAAAAGGCGGCTCACCACCACCTTCTCAAGGGCAACTAGGGGTGGGCAATAAATGCTGGCATTGCCAGCGACGCCCAGATCCCATAAACGAATTTAAAAAAAAGTCTAGGTGTGGTAGAGGAACAAAGGGATCTCGGAGTACAAATACACAAATCACTAAAGGTTGCGACACAGGTTAGCAAGGCCATGAAAAAAGCAAACCAAGCACTCGGGTTTATTTCTAGAGGGATAGAATTGAAAAGTAGGGAAGTTATGCTAAACCTGTATCGAACCTTGGTTAGACCACACTTAGAATACTGCGTACAGTTCTGGTCGCCATATTATAAAAAGGATATAGAGGCACTGGAGAGGGTGCAGAGAAGATTTACAAGGATGATACCAGAAATGCGAGGGTATACATATCAGGAAAGGATGAACAGTCTGGGTCTCTTTTCTCTTGAAAAGAGAAGGCTGAGGGGTGACCTAATAGAGTTCTATAAAATTATGAAAGGTTTTGATAGAGTGGGGAAGAGCATAACTAGAGGCCATCAATATAAGATAGCCACCAAGAAATCCAATAGGGAATTCAGAAGAAACTTCTTTACCCAAAGAGTGGTGAGAATGTGGAACTCGCTACCACAGGGAGTGGTTGAATCAAATAGTATAGATGCAAATAAGGGGAGGCTAGACAAGCATATGAGGGAAATAGGAATAGAGGGTTATGCTGATAGATTTAGATGAGGAAAGACGGGAGGAGGTTCGTGTGGAGCATAAACGCCGGCATGGACTGGTTGGGCCGAATGGCCTGTTTCTGTGCTGTATATCCTATGTAATCCTATGTAAGCCCGTCCCAATGGAACAGCTCCCTCTTTCCCCAGTACTGGTGCCAGTGCCCCATGAATCGAAACTCCCACACCAATCTTTGAGCCACGCATTCAACTCTCTGATCTTATTGACCCAATGCCAATTTGCTCGTGGCTCAGGTAGTAATCCAGAGATTATTACCTTTGTGGTTCTGTTTTTTGATTTAGCCCCTAGTTGCTCATACTCCCTCAGCAGAACCTCTTTCTTAGTTCTACCTATGTCCTTGGTACCTATGTGGACCACGACAACTGGATCCTTCCCCTCCTACTCCACATTCCTCTCCAGCCCCGAGGAGATGTCCTTAACCCTGGCACCGGGCAGGCAACACAGCCTTCGGGACTCACGCTCTCAGCTGCAGAGAACAGTATCTATCCCGTTAACTATACTGTCCCCTACCACGACTACATTCCTTTTTACTCCCCCAACTTGAATGGCCCCCTATACTATAGTGCTGTGGTCAGTTTACTCATCCTCCCTGCAGTCCCTGCTCTCATCCACACAGGCTGCAAGAACCTCGGACCTGTTGGACAATTGCAAGGGCTGAGGCTCCTCCAATGCTACCTTCTGGATCCCCATACCTGCCTCACTCGTAGTCACACCCTCCTGTCCCTGACCACGGATCAAATCTGAAGTATTTAACCTAAGGGGTGTGACTGCCTCCTGGAACAAAGTGTCCAGGTAACTTTCTCCCTCCCTGATGTATCACAGTGTCCGAAGCTCGGACTCCAGCTCATCAATTCTGAGCCAAAGTTCCTCGAACTGCAGACACTCACTGCAGATGTGGTCGCTGTGGATCACACTGGGGTCCACCAGCTCCCACATACTACAGCTGCAACACATCACCTGCCCTGCCATCTCTATTGTATTTTATTTAACTAATTAGGTTTTCAAGTTTTAAAATACTCAATTGTCTATTAATAGTTTTTAATCTAAGTAATAACTTTGTTTAATTTATTACATTTAGTTATATGCTTTAGGTCTTTACTATAACTTAGCCCACAGTCCTAATGTAACCCTAGTTGTTAATATTTTTTTATGTATCAAGCAGCACCTCTTATCCCCACCTCACCGGATTCCCTCACTCACCAAATTCCCAAGTTTAGTACTCTGTAGAAGCAGTACTCTGTTGAACTGGACTCCGTGCTACTTACCTCCGTGCGTTAACAAAGGCCTCTGGTTTTTATACCAGCAGAAATTCCAAAGCCCTGAGTCAGCCCCTGCGGACAGTAAGTACCAGGTAGCCAGTTCATAGAATCATAGAAATTTACAGCACGGAAGGAGGCCATTCGGCCCATCTTGTCCATGCCGGCCGACAAAGAGCTATCCATCCTAATCCCACTTTCGAGCTCTTGGTCCATAGCCTTGTAGGTTATGGCACTTCAAGTGCATATCCAAGTACTTTTTAAATGTGATGAGGGTTTCTGCCTCTACCTCCCTTACTTTAAATCTATGCCCCCTGGTTATTGACTCTTCTGCTAAGGGAAATAGATCCTTCCTATCCACTCTATCTGGGCCCCTCATAATTTTATACACCACAATTAGGTCTCCCCTCAGCCTCCTCTGTTCCAACCCCAGCCTATCCAATCTTTCCTCATAGCTAAAATTCCCCAGCCCAGGCAACATCCTCGTAAATCTCCTCTGCACCCTCTCTAGTGCAATCACATCCTTCCTGTAATGTGGTGACCAGAACTGCACACAGTATTCTAGCTGCGGCCTAACTTGTGTTTTATACAGTTCAAGCATAACCTCCCTGCTCTTATATTCTATGCCTCGGCTTATAAAGGCAAGTATCCGTATGCCTTCTTAACCAACTTATCTACCTGTCCTGCTACCTTCAGGGTTTCTGCAGTATTGAGCCTTCGGTATCTGTCATACTTCTCTGTATGCTTCCTTGACATCCAGGGAGCTCTATATTTGTTAGTTCCACCCTTTGTCTTTAAGGGAACATACTTGCTCTGAACCCTCACTATCTCCTCCTTGAATGCCTTCCACTGCTCTGCCACTGATTTACCTTCAAGTTTCTGTCTCCAGTCCACTTTGGCTAAATCACATCTCAGCTTAGTAAAGTTAGCTTTTCCCCAATTGAGAACTTTTATTTCTGGTCTATCCTTGTCCTTTTCCATAACTACCCTAAATCTAACTGAATTATGATCACTACCACCAACATGCTCTCCCACTGATACCCTTTCCACCTGCCCAGTTTCATTCCCTAAAACAAGGTCCAGAACCGCCCCCGCTCTTGTTGGGCTTGCTATGTACTGGCTAAAAAAATTCTCCTGAATGCATTTTAAGAATTCTGCCATCTCTATACCTCGCACACTAATTTTATCCCAGTTAATATTGGGGAAGTTGAAATCCCCTACTATTACTGCCCTATTTTTGCACATCTCAGTTCTAGCTAGCCACCTAATTAATTGTGCATCTGCCACAAGCAGGCAGCTTGTTTACCACTGTGAAAGAAACTACAAGTTAAGTTAAATGCCAAATGTTAAATACAAAACTTTACTAAATTTTAGAAAGAGACCAACCCTTAAAATCCCCTCACTCACCAAATTCCCGAGTTTAGTACTCTGTAGAAGCAGTACTCCGTAGAACTGGACTCCGTGCTACTAACCGTCAAGCCCCTTAAGAATTTTATATGTTTCAATTAGATCACCTCTGATTCTTCTAAACTCTAAGGAATATAGGCCTAGTCTACTCAATCTCTCCTCATAGGGCAATCCCCTCATTCCAGGAACCAGTCTAGTGAACATTCATTGCACTCCCTCTAAGACAAGTATGTCTTTCCTTAGGTAAGGAGACCAGAACTGTACACTATACTCCAGGTGTGGCCTCACCAATACCCTATATAATTGTAGTAAGACTTCTTTACTCTTATACTCTAATCTCTTTGTAACAAAAGCTAACATACCATTTGCTTTCCTAATTGCTTGCTGTACCTGCATGTTAACTTTCTGTGATTCATGCACAAGGACACCCAGGTCCCTCTGAGTGCAAACATTTCCCAGTCTCACCATTCAAAAAATATTCTGCTTTTTTGTTTTTCCTACCAAAGTGGATAACTTCACACTTCCCCACATTGTATTCCATTTGCCATGTTCTTGCCCACTCAGGCAACCTGTCTATATCTCTCTGCAGGCCTCTTTGCGTCCTCCTCACAGCTTACTTTCCCACCTAACTTTGTATCATCAGCAAACGTAGATACGTTACACTCAGTCCCTTCATCTAAGTCATTGATAAAGATTGTAAATAGCTGAGACCCAAGCACTGATCCTTAAGTTTGAAGTTCTGCTAAGTCTGATATTAAATCTTACTCGTTTTTTCCCCTTTAATAGTGGTTTCATGAGGTCGTTGATAGGAAACGTGGATCTTAAAGCCCTGGAACTGAGGATGTACAGAGCCAAGGTAAGCGCAAGCTTCCAATACCAAGTGACTAGGCTGGTCTGTGAGCATCTGCTCATCACACCCTCGCACTTTATTGCTATCAGTTACAGAAAACAGCACAACAACAACTTGTGTTTATATAGCGCCTTTAAAACGTCCCAAGGCGCTTTACAGCCAATAAAGTACTTTTGAAGGGTAGTCACTGTTGTAATGTAGGAAATGTGGCAGCCAATTTGCGCACAGCAAGCTCCCACAAACAGCAATGTGATAATGACCAGATCATTTGTTTTAGTGATGTTGGTTGAGGGATAAATATTGGCCCCAGGACACCGGGGAGAACTCCCCTGCTCTTCTTCGTAATAGTGACTGTGGGATCTTTTCTGCCCACCTGAGAGAGCAGACGGGGCCTCGGTTTAACATCTCATCCGAAAGACGGTACCTCCGACAGTGCGGCGCTCCCTCAGTGTCGGCCTAGATTTATGGGGCTCAATTCTCTGGAGTGGGACTTGAACCCACGACCTTCTGGCTCAGGGGCAATAGTGTGACCCACTGTGTTAAAATCAGCAGTTGATCGGATCTGTTGATGGTGAAGCATAACTCTGGAGAAAAAATGTTCAGTCAGCGCGGTTTCGATATCCCCCCACCCCACCCCTCGCAGTTCAGATTGCCGCACCTTCCAAACCTTCAGGTGCTTTAGGAAACCTGAGTCAGTCACGACCACAGATCTTTACAATGAACAGGGCCAGCGACATACTTAGACAGGTGTACGGTCTGCTGTATAATTATTTTGTTCCAATATGGTGTTTATCTGGGTGATGCTGGAAGACTTTCAAAGGTGTTGGTTTGGGCTCCGGTGCCACAGGAATGTGCTGGAGCGTGCTCTCCATTGTTTCCCACCCCCCCAACCCAGACTCTCCGATCCCTTTGTGATCCTCAATGCAATCGATACTTGGCTGAAGCCTTAGCAACCTAAAGCACTGCCAGCTAACCGAATGAAAGCTATATTCTTGCCAACCGGATGCACGGAGGGTTTATAGGACGCCCGCCACAAAGGTCTTCCAGCAATCAGCGGGAGATTATTTCCTGATAAGCCCGCAGTAATTACATCGCTGAACCCTTAATCCTCGTTCATCAAAGGAAAAGGAGCGACTGACAATTAACATCTGCACAGGGAGCCATTGCCAGCAAAGAAACCAGCAGAGGGACAGAGCAAAGTCCTCTTTAAAATTAACCCTTAGGCTGCTCACGCACCCAGAGAAGTATCTACCTCCTTGGACCACTCATTTATTAAAAAATGTTTCTGGACATATAGCGGCCGTTCCTTCATGGTCGCTGGGCCAAAATCCTGGAACCGCCTCCGTAACAGCACTGTGGGAGCACCTTCACCACACGGACTACAGCGGTTGAAGAAGAAGGCCCACCACCACCTTCTCAAGGGCAACTAGGGATGAGCAATCAATACCGGCCTTGCCCACATCCTGAGAATGAATAAAAATGAAGCATGCTTAAATCCTTTGGGGTGCGATTTTCCTCTGCTTCGTGCCTGGGGCACACTCAGCTCCTGGTGCAAGGCAGAGGGAAAAAGGGTAGGGACCTATAACGCCTGATCTCCCCCTGTGCATCGCTATTGGATTTCGAAGGATTCCCCCAAGGTGGAGCATAGTACCTTTGCCTGGAGCAGGCTAATCGCATGTAACTGAGGGAGGAGTGATGTAACGACACCACTGGCCTCATGTTCCTCTCCCTACAGCAACAGGACGTGGGCCAGGAGGAAGCAAGCCTAGGCACTGCATTCAGCCTGCTCCGATTGGAGGATCTGCACCCTCCCTAAACTTGAGTTCATCCAAAGCTCTGCTGCCCCGTGTCCTAACTCGCACCAAGTCCGGTTCACCCATCACCACCTGTGCTCGCTGACCTACACTGGCTCCTGGTCCGGCAACATCACAAAATTAAAATTCTCATCCTTGTGTCCAAATCCCTCCATGGCCTCGCCCCCTCCCTATCTCTGTAATCTCCTCCAGCCCCACAACCCCCTGCCCCCCCCCCCCACCCCATGATCTCTGCGCTCCTCCAATTCTGGCCTCTTGTGCATCCCCTCACTCCCTTCGCTCCACCATTGGTGGCCGTGCCTTCAGCTGCCTGGGCCCCAAGCTCTGGAATTCCCTCACGAAACCTCTCCACCTCTCTCTCCTCCTTTAAGACCCTCTCTTTGACCAAGCTTTTGGTCATCTGTCCTAATATCTCCTTCTTTGGCTCGGTGTCCTATTTTGTTTGCTATACGCTCCTGTGAAGCGGCTTGGGACGTTTTACTACGTTAAAGGTGCTGTATAAATACAAGTTGTTGTTGGGTGGGCTTGAGAGGATGAATGGCCCTATCTCATTCTGCACTATTTCCTAAGTCCATATGAGTGTTCTGCTCTGAAAACTCAGCTTCATCCCCACTGCAGGAAAGGTTGGTGTGGCAGCAGGCACTCGAAGTGAATCACTAGCAGTAACTTCTCTTTCAGGGTTTTTTTTTGGAAAGCTGCAGTCGGCAGTGCAATGATGTGATCCATTCAGGATCGTGTCATTACTTAGACCTTTATCTGTCAGCTGTGGCTCAGTGGGTAGCACACTCGCCTCTCAGTCAGAAGGGTTGTGGGTTCAAGTCCCACAGGGACTTCAACACAAAAATCCAGGCTGACACTCCAGTGCAGTACTGAGGGAGCGCTGCACTGTCGGAGGTGCCGTCCTTTGGTTGAGACTTTAAACCGAGGCCCCGTCTGCCCCTCTCAGGTGGACGTAAAAGATCCCATGGCACTATTTCGAAGAAGAGCAGGGGAGTTCTCCCCAGTGTCCTGGGGCCACTATTTCTTCCTTAACCAACATAACAAAAAACAGAGTAGCTGGTCATTTTCACATTGCTGTTTGTGGGAGCTTGCTGTGCGCAAATTAGCTGCCGCATTTCCCACATTACAACAGTGACTCCACTTCAAAAAGTACTTCATTGGCTGTAAAGCGCTTTGAGATGTCCGGTGGTCGTGCAAGGCGCTATAGAAATACAAGTCTTTCTTCTATTTCCAGGCTTGGTTAAGGTGTCCTTCAGACATTTCAGCAGGTCACAAGCCATCTAATTCAATATGTAGCATTGCTTCTAAGTTATCCCTTTGATATAGTCCTTTCCCCCGCCCCCCACACACACTCGCACCTCCTACTGATGCTAGAGGCAGCTGGCAATGGGCGATCAAAATGTTTGCAATCAATTGAGAGTCACTGACTCCATTTCTTTCCGATAATAGGAAGCTTTTGTTTTTTTAGTTCCTGGGGACCGGCAGCCTTATCAGTTCGCTCGGTTACTTTTTTTTTTATCTTTCTGTGCTCGCTCACAAATCCTCCTGGATTTACTGCAGATGTACCCAGCCCAGTGAGAAATAATCGTAGAAGCGAATGGGGCTGGTCAACTCCCGACTAGAAAGCTGAGCGATTCCAATGGGAAATGAACCAGACAAAAGAGGCAGTGGCGTGATAAATGAAGAAAAAGCTTCAGTCTTTTAAAGAGATCGGACAAGAGCGTGGGCACAGTAATGTTAGTGAACACTCTCCTTTGTGCTAAAGCGCTATGTATTCTCCCTAAACAACCAAGTACAGTATTGGGTAACACCTTAAAGTAAGAGCACACAAGCTCGCTGTCTTCACTTAGGATTGTCCCATGGAGCCTCGGGCGCTGCACACAAGAAAGAAAAGAACTTGTATTTCTACAGCGCCTTTCACCAAGTCAGGACGTCCCAAAGCACTTTACAGCCAATGAAGTACTTTTTGAAGTGTGGTCACTGTTGTAATGTAGGAAACACGGCCGCCAATTTGCACACAGCAAGCTCCCACAAACAGCAATGTGATAATGACCAGATAATCTGTTTTAGTGATGTGGATTGAGGGATAAATAATGGTCCCAGGACACTGGGGAGAACTCCTCTGCTCTTCTTCGAAATAGTGGCCGTGGGATCTTTTGCGTCCACCTGAGAGAGCAGACGGGGCCTCAGTTCAATGTCTCATCCAAAAGACGGCACCTCTGACCATGCAGCGCTCCCTCAGTACTGCCCCTCCGACAGTGCAGCGCTCCCTCAGTACTGCCCCTCTGACAGTGCGGCACGCCCTCAGTACTGCCCCTCTGACAGTGCGGCGCTCCCTCAGTGCTGCCCCTCCGACAGTGCGGCACGCCCTCAGTACTGCCCCTCCAACAGTACAGCGCCCCCTCAGTACCACCCCTCCGACAGTGCAGCACTCCCTCAGTACTGCCCCTCCGACAGTGCGGCACTCCCTCAGTACTGCCCCTCCGACAGTGCGGCGCTCCCTCAGTACTGCCCCTCCGACAGTGCGGCGCTCCCTCAGTACTGCCCGTCCGACAGTGCGGCGCTCCCTCAGTACTGCCCCTCCGACAGTGCAGTGCTCCCTCAGTACTGCCCCTCCGACAGTGCGGCGCTCCCTCAGTGCTGCCCCTCCAACAGTGCGGCACGCCCTCAGTACTGCCCCTCCGACAGTGCAGCGCCCCCTCAGTACCACCCCTCCGACAGTGCGGCGCTCCCTCAGTACTGCCCGTCCAACAGTGCGGCGCTCCCTCAGTACTGCCCCTCCGACAGTGCAGCACTCCCTCAGTACTGCCCCACCGACAGTGCAGCGCTCCCTCAGTACTGCCCCTCCGACAGTGCGGCGCTCCCTCAGTACCGCCCCTCCGACAGTGCGGCGCTCCCTCAGTACTGCCCCTCCGACAGTGCGGCGCTCCCTCAGTACCGCCCCTCCGACAGTGCGGCGCTCCCTCAGTACTGCCCCTCCGACAGTGCGGCGCTCCCTCAGTACTGCCCCTCCGACAGTGCAGCGCTTCCTCAGTACTGCCCCTCCGACAGTGCGGCGCTCCCTCAGTACTGCCCCTCCGACAGTGCGGCGCTCCCTCAGTACTGCCCCTCCGACAGTGCGGCTCTCCCTCAGCACTGCCCCTCCGACAGTGCGGCTCTCCCTCAGTACTGCCCCTCCGACAGTGCGGCGCTCCCTCAGCACTGTGACTCGGTGTCAATTTTTGTCTGATTTACGCTCCTGTGAAGCGCCTCGGGACGTTTTACGACGTTAAAGGTGCGGCATAAATACAAGTTGTTGATTAACAGTCTGACGGGCCGCGTCGTGAACGCTCCTTCCATGGCTGTGACCATCTTTATACCAGCCGATAGTGGGATTAGTCCTATAGGGCGGGAGGGGTTGTGTGGGCTCCCACAACCTGTACTATGTGGGGGGTCACTCACACCCACCAGACTCCAGGATCCCGTTAGATGTCAACCTGGAATTCCGAGCCGGAGTTCCGGGCTCCACTCGCCTGGGACTGTCTGGAGTGGGGTTCGAACCCGCCACCTTCTGACTCAGAGCGGGGGGGAAACGCTACCAATACTCTTGCTCCACGGTCCTGAGTAAGGAGCAGACTTGATGGGGCCACAAATATCCTTTAGACTCTCCGAGTTGACTTTTATATGGCTTCGTATATAATTTAAGCTCGTTCCCACCAGCCCAGTTGCAGGCCCGAAGAGACATTCACCAGAGCAACCTCAGAACGAATTGCAACATCTGGAAGAAGCACATTTTCAACCGAGCACGTGCCAACTGAACTGAACTGTGTTAAACTCCACACCCAGCTTGCTCTGCCTTGTGAATGGTCTGGGCTGCTGTGGCGGGGGTCCGGGGGGGGGGGGGGGCAATCTACAATCTACAATCTAACAGAAGCTCCGTTGGAAACAAGTCCACTTTAAATGTTGATTCATCGAACGTTGTTGACGCAACAAAAAATAAATGATGCCACGCAAAGGCTTTGGCTGCAAAAAAAAGGGCAGCCCTTTTCAACTGGGAGTGAGTGTCGGAATATTACCGATGTATTTTATATTTAGAGCAAAGCTTTCTCGTCTTTCTCCTGTACGAGCGGGCGCTGGGTGGAAAATCTTTGCCGTCACTTAATTGAATTTGCACGCTTCTATTCAGAGAAGAAGAAGAGGAAAAAAATGTCCAGATAAAATCTGGGCATTGGAGACTGTGCATGTTAATCACCTTGACAAGCCAGGTATAGAAAGCAGCGCTGGGCGGATGGTTCTCCCTCTTCACTTACTTCATAATTAGACTGACCGACTTGAATGCTTTGAAGTGTTAGGGTTAGTGCCAGGGGATTACTGAAAGTTATTAAATTGGATGTGGAATCAGTGCAAAAAAAAAACCAGGTGCTCTAACAATGGGGGGGAAAATGGAACATTAAAGTCTAACGTCTTCCAGTTACAGGGGACATTGTAAAATTCATTACATTTGAAAGGCGCAGATAATGTGAGCAGTCACGTAGTGCACCGTGAGTTCGCCAGAGAGCAGCTTTTAATCAGTCATTCTCTGCTGCTGTCTCTCCTCCTCCTCCTTGCTCGCCACTTAAATTCATTTGGATCTTCTCGCGTTTCCTTCACTGCTTGCCTGCATTTGCGATATTCCAAATGTGCCACACCTGCACTAACTTCCAACTGGACTTTAAAATCCCACTTTTCGCCAAGGATTGCTTCCGACTTTTCCCCTCTCCTGTTTTGCTTGATTAAGGATTATAAATTTACTGGACCGTTCGAAGCATTAGGAAACTTGAAGCTGCACGGACTGACTAGGAAAGTGTACAGCTCATCCAAAACTCTGCTGTCCGTGTTCTAACTCGCACCAAGTCCGTTCACCCGTCACCCCCCCCCCCCCCCCCCCGTGCTCGCTGACCTACATTGGCTCCCGGTCCGGCAACGCCTCGATTTTAAAATGCTCATCCTTGTTTTCAAATCCCTCCATGGTCTCGCCCCTCCCTATCTGTAGAAGCTACATCATTACATAAATTTAAAACAGAAATAGACAGTTTCCTAGAAGTAAAGGGAATTAAGGGTTACGGGGAGCGGGCAGGAATTTGGACATGAGTCTAGGTTCGGATCGGTCATGGCCCTGTGGGTAGCGTAGCGGGCCCAGGGGCCGTGTAGCCTGATCCTGCTCCTATTTCGTGTGTCCAATTCTGTTAGGTTCAGGAGATGGTTTCTGTGATAGTAGATTGGCGGTTAGGATCAGATCAGCCATGATCTTATTGAATGGCGGAGCAGGCTCGAGGGGCCAATTGGCCTACTCCTGCTCCTATTTCTTATGTTCTTATGTTCTTATATCTCTGTAACCTCCTCCAGCCCCACAACCCCCCGAGATCTCTGCGCTCCTCCAATTCTGGCCTCTCGCGCATCCTTGGTTTTAATCGCTCCACCATTGGCGGCCGTGCCTTCAGCTGCCTGGGCCTGAAGCTCTGGAATTCCCTCCCTAAACCTCTCCGCCTCTCTCCTCCTTTAAGATCCTCCTTAAAACCTACATCTGTGACCCTCACCTGTCCGAATGTCGCCTTTTGTGGCTCAGTGTCAAATTTTGTTTGATAAACGCGCCTGTGAAGCGACTTGGGACGTTTTACTGCATCAAAGGCACTGTATTGTTGTTCCAGTGACTTTGCTTCTGGTGAGACGGGAGTGCTGCCGCACCACTGCAGGAACTCTCTGACAGCAGAAGCTCAGAGGAAAAGTTTGATTTACAACTGAGAGTGGCGAGAGTAGTATATTCCCTCATTGGTCAGCCGTGGCTCAGTGGGTCGCACTCTCACCTCTGAGTCAGAAGGTTGTGGGTTCATCAGTCCCATTCCAGAGACTTGAGCTCAAAAATCGAGGCTGACTCTTCCAGTGCAGTGCTGAGGGAGCGCTGCACTGTCGGAGGTGCCGTCTTTCAGATGAGATGTTAAACCGAGGCCCCGTCTACCTTTTCAGGTGGACGTAAAAGATCCCACGGCCACTATTTCGAAGAAGAGCAGGAGTTCTCCCCAGTGTCCTGGCCAATATTAACCCTCAATCAACACCACTGAAACAGGTTACCTGGTCATTATCACATTGCTGTTTGTGGGAGCTTGCTGTGTGCAAATTGGCAGCCACGTTTCCAACATTACAACACTTCAAAATTACTTTATTGGCTGTAAAGCACTTTGAGACGTCCTGTGGTCGTGAAAGGCGCTGGAGAAATGCCAGTTCCTTCTTCCTTTCTTTCAAGTCTTTACCTATCTGACTGAGAAAAATCTCCCTGTAAATGCTTTCACCGGCTTTAGGTGGTGAGAGGAAGAGAGTAATTGGGCCCAGCGCAGGAAAGGGAAACATTCTATACTCGGGTTCCAAAAGGGAACATGAGCAGTAAAAAAAAACAGGTAAACAATGCAGGAATTCGAAACAGGAATTACAACGCCAGCGGATTGCTGCAAGACAGATAAAGAGGAACTAGGGCAGGAGCAAGTGGGGAGTCGGAGGGAGTTAGGACTTGGAGAAATGCCAAAGCACAGATGAATGGAGTTTGGCAGAGAGAAGAGGAGAAGCACATGGCGTGGAACCTCAATCAAATTTAATTGTACAATTGACGTTGATTGCCTCTTTTATATTGTTCTGTCACAGAAAGTTTTAAGAGTCGAGCCCTACCATCTGATCAATACAGGCCAGGCTAGCACATCCTGAGAAGCGAGTAGAGACGCAGACAATTAATTCACAATGTAAAAGACGACTACTTTGCTGAAAAAAATAACAAGTGACTCATTTATAGCCAAAGTCATCATATCCATCTACGATCACCAGCCAAACAATCCAACATACATACATTTTGCTTTTGATATTACTTATATTTTAGTTATGCTATCAAGTGTCAGCCCTGGTTCGGTGAGGCAACAGCGCTAAGAGCAGCCCTTTTTGGTGGCTCAGTGGGTAGCACTCTCGTCTCCGAGTCAGAAGGTCGTGGGGTCAAGACCCACTTAAGAGACTTGAGCTCATAATCTAGGCTGACGCTCCACACTCAGAGGGGCCGCCTTTCGGATGGGTCGTTAATCTGAAGCCCCATCTGCCCGCTCAGGTGGACCTTGCTGTGCGCAGATTGGCTGCCGCGTTTCCCCATGGAATTCCAGGTATTGGCAGCCCTGTTTTCATTATATTGGGAGTATAAGCGCGTTGTTCTCTGAGGACAGCAAACTGCCGGGAAATTGTGGGAATGTGCATCTTTCAAACGCGCAGTCTGAGATTGCAGTTCTGCAAGCAGCGATATTTATCAGAATGGTACCAGGGATGAGGGACTTCAGTTATGTGGGGAAACTGAAGAGGCTGGGATTGTTCTCCTCAGGGCAGAGAAGGTTAAGGGAATTGGATAAGTACCTGAAGGAAAAACATTTGCAGGGCTACGGGGAAAGGACGGGGGAGTGAGACTAGCTGAAGTGCTCTTGCAGAGAGCCGGCATGGGCTCAACGGGTCGAATGGCCTCCTCTGCTGTAACCATTCTATGATTCTATGATTCTATTTAATAGTGGTGTTCAATATTATGGAGGGTTTGATAGAGTAAATAAGGAGAAACTGTTTCCACTTAATGCACTAGAGAGGGTACAGAGGAGATTTACGAGGATTTTGCCTGGGCTGGGGAATTTTAGCTATGAGGAAAGATTGGATAGGTTGTTTTCTTTGGAACAGAGGAGGCTGAGGGGAGACTTGATTGAGGTGAAGAAAATTATATGGGGCCTAGATAGAGTCGATAGGAAGGACCTATTTCCCTAGTAGAGAGGTCAATAACCAGGGGGCAGATATTTAAAGTAATTGGTAGAAGGATTAGAGGGGAGTTGAGAACTTTTTCACCCAGAGGGTGGTGGGGGTCTGGAACTCACTGCCTGAAAGGGTGGTCAAGGCAGAAACCCTCATCACATTTAAAAAGTACTTGGATATGCACTTGGAGTGCCGTAACCTACAGGGCTACGGTCCAAGAGCTGGAAAGTGGGATTAGGCTCTTTTTCGGCCGGCACAGACACGATGGGCGAATGGCCTCCTTCTGTGCCATAAATTTCTATGATTCTATGATTCACTGGCAGGAGGGTCAGTAACCAGAGGTCACAGATTTAAGATAATTGGCAAAAAAGCCAGGGGGGAGATGAGGAGAATTTTTTTTACGCAGCGAGTTGTTGTGATCTGGAACGCGCTGCCTGAAAGGGCGGTGGAAGCAGATTCAATAGTAACTTTCAAAAGGGAAATTGTTTAAATACTTGCAGGGCTGTGGAGAAAGAGCAGGGGGAGTGGGACTAATTGGAGAGCTCGTTCAAAGAGCTGGCACAGGCACGATGGGCCGAATGGCCTCCTTCTGTGCTGTATCTCTCTATGATTCTATGATCTATTTACTGTCCTGTATCTCAGAGACCAGCTAAATATTCGCAAGCTGTTAAAACTCAGATTGTGATAGATTTTGATTATCTTCGACGGAGAATTTTTAAAGAATCACTTTTGCTTTTTCAGCAACTTTTCTTGTGCAATTTGGAATCAGAGTCAACCACGATCAGCGTCCAACAGTTTCTGGTGGAGTTGAAGGCTGGTGGAATCAGCAGGGTCCATGAGGAGGAAGTCAGAAAGGAACTCCGACACACGAAGGCGTTGGATCTGCTGGATTTCCTCACCTATCTGCCGCTTTTTGTCCTTATCCATAATTCAGTTGTCTCGAATCCACTGGATGATTCCCGAACGCTCTGAGTTTTGAGATGCATGTGACCTGCCGCGTCTCAGCAGATAGCAAGGAGGGAGAAAGAGCTTGCATTTACTTAGTGCCTTATCACATCTCGCCGGGCATCCCCAAGGGCTTCGTATCCAATGGGGTAGATCTTGACTTTGTGCAATATTGTGAAACGGGCGATAGTGAGTCGGCAGCCCGCGTTACATCTCTCCCCATTGACTTCAATGGAAATAAAAATAGGGAGAGGTGTAAAGCGGGCTGACCCTATCGCACAAAGTCAAGATCTACCCCAATCCAATTACTTTGAAGTCCTTCCATAGACAAATGCAGCAGCCAGTTAGCACACAGCAAGATCCAACAATAAGGTGAATGACCTGGATTTTTTTTTGGTGGTGGTGTTAGTTTAGGGAGGAATGCCGGCCAGGACACCAGGAGAACTCCCCTGCCCTCCTTCAAACAGTGCCAAGCGCTCATTTTCTTTTTGGGTGCGCAGCCCCTTTAAGGGGCTGCGCGGCGCAATTAAATTTCTGCGCATGCACATTTTTTCCATTCAAAAGATGGTGACTGGCCTGCGGGGGACCTCCAGACTGCTGCACGCGCCGCTTAACAGGAACATTTAACAGGATTATTTAACATCTACCAGAACAGGCTGACAGGGCCAAGATTTAACGGGCTCGATTTTAATAGCCCTGAGGAGGCGGGTTTGGAGGCGGGTCAGCTGTGAAAATCGGAAAAAATGGCTTCAGACACCCAACCTGCCTCCATCCCGCATCCGCGCGATTTTCGTGAGTGTCTGTTCAGCTGCTCTCAAACTGACCCGACTCCAACCGGTGGGGCAGGTAGTTAAGGCAGTTAAGAGCCTGTTAACTGCCTTGATAATCCTATTTTGATAGTGGTTTCCCATTTTCGTGCCTCTGGCTCCTGTTTCCCGTCTTGTCAGAAACAGTCCAGCTGTTGCTGGAGGACATGATCTGTAGTCATTATTGGTGCAGAACTTTAAAAACGCTCCTGTAACATGGCTGGCATTCAAATGTAACAACTTTGTTGTTGGAGGTTTGGGATAAGATTTTGAAAATCTACTGACCTTGTGACTGGTCAAGCTGACACCCATCTGCTGTTTGAACTGATTGGAATAATTTCAGGCCACTTTGAGTGTGCGCTTCCAAGCTTCTTGCCTCAACTGAAATCTATAACAACGGGATGGGAACCATTTACATCCTCTCATTCTGGTCGTCAGATTCGGAGGAAGAGCAGCGCGGCTTAGTGCTGCCGGATGAACAAGTGGCTCAGCACACAGCCTCCTTGGAGGAAGATGAAGAGGACGAGGAAGAGGATGAGGAAGAGGATGAGTAGGAGGACGGAGAGTGACGCCTTGCGGGGCCGGATGTGGCCAATCCAGCAGCAGGCGACCACATTGATGACTGTCAGGCAAGGGATGCACTCATCCATGCCAGATTCGCGTAAGCTAACGTTTCAACCACAGGTGGCTGGCACATAGAGATGAATATAAGTCCGACAGTCTCAAACCCCAGGCATCATCTGTCCAATAAACGACGGTTTGCGCTCAGTGTCACCACCATGGAAATCGCCCTGAGCCCTCACTCTTGAACTTCCATGTCCCAGAACACACTTTAGGTGATTTCAGCAGATCATTAAACCTTTTTCAACACTAAACCCATGTGTGTCTGCACACAGACCTCGAGCTCACCTCCTCATCAATTTGCAGCCAAGCTGCCTTGGTTTGCTGAGGAGGCTTCCTCCTTCCATTTCCAGAAAAGAGGAGCTCCTGACATCCTCTAACTCCCTCAAAAAGAGCATGGAGAGAGCCCTCATTGAACCTGGGTGCAGCCTTATTTTTGGGGGCTCCCAGCACCTTTAAGAGAAAAAAGCATTAATATTACTAAGCAAATGATTGGAACACATCTGGCATCTTTTTCATTTCATAGTCAGATAATAAAGTCATATATCAAAAAATCATGAATCTCTTTCTGGAATAATATGACCAGCAATATCATTCATTGCCCAGAACAGACGCTGTCAACTCCCCTTTCAAGATAATAAAGCACCAAGCCATCCCAATGACATCTGTATGCAAAGAGAACATGGCCCCTTTAAATTTTCAAACAAACAATGCGTCGTCAGACACGAGAAACTGACATGATCCAAGCAATTGCCCGGAGGGACCCGGCCCGCCGTCGGCCGTAACCAGGCCAATGAAGCAAAAATCGGAAGTGCTGGGAGGCGACAGCCGGGTGCGGGTCCGAGAGCTGCTGAGCAGCGGGCCCGCCCTCAACCCACATCCATTAATAAAATCAAGCCCCACGTCTCATCCAAAAGACGGCATCTCCGACAGTGCAGCTCTCCCTCGTACTGCACTGGAGTGTCAGCCTAGATTCTGCACTCAAACCCACAGCCTTGTGACACAGAGGGGAAGAGTGGTACTAACTTGTGCCAACCTGTCACAGAAAATACCAGAGCGAGAGCGGGACCAGCGAGAGAGGCGGGGATAAAAGGAGCGTCGACCCAAGGCCCAAGACCAGAGCGAGAGCGGGACCAGCGATAGCGGTGGGGATAAAAGGAGCGTCGACCCAAGGCCCGAGTCCAGAGCGAGAGCGGGACCAGCGAGAGAGGCGGGGATAAAAGGAGCGTCGACCCAAGGCCCAAGACCAGAGCGAGAGCAGCGGGGATAAAAGGAGCGGGAGCGAAGGAGAGAGAGCAAAATAAAAGATCAAGGAGTGACGTCACAGGACAGTAGGTAGGTGATTGGTGGGTGAGTATTAACGTTTTTTTTCTCTCTAACCTAGGACAGTGGTTTAAACTAGGACCGGGAAACTATAACGTACTGTATTAAATTTATAGCTTAACTAGTTAAACAAATTAATATAACTATAAATAATCATTGAATAAAGACTTTAACTAATTAAATAAATAAAATAAGGCTAGTCTAAAATATGGCAGGGCAGGTTGCATGTCTGGACTGCAGTATGTGGGAGTTGGTGGACGGCGAGACTGTCCCGAGCTGCAGGAGATGTCTCCATCTCGAATCTCTTCGGCTCAGAGTCATTGAGCTGGAGGGCGAGTTGGAGACACTCCGACACATAAGGGAGGGGGAGGAATTACTGGACAGTTTTATCCAGAATGCAGTCACACCCTAGAGGAAAGCACAGGTTCAGGAAAGGGAGGGTGTGACTGTTAGGGAGACGGGTAGCAGGGATTTAGGAGAGGTTGAGAAGGAGGTCCCACAGACACTGGTCCTGTCCAACAGGTACGATGTACTTGCTACCTGTGAGGACAAGGAGAAACATAAGAACATAAGAACATAAGAAATAGGAGCAGGAGTAGGCCAATTTGCCCCTCGAGCCTGCTCCGCCATTCAATAAGATCATGGCTGATCTGATCCTAACCGCCAATCTACTATCACAGAACCATCTCCTGAACCTAACAGAATTGGACACACGAAATAGGAGCAGGATCAGGCTACACGGCCCCTGGGTCCGCTACGCTACCCACAGGGCCATGACCGATCCGAACCTAGACTCATGGCCAAATTCCTGCCCGCTCCCCATAACCCTTAATTCCCTTTACTTCTAGGAAACTGTCTATTTCTGTTTTAAATTTATGTAAAGACTGCTGAAAGAATGCAGACCAAGGCACCGTGGCTCAGAAGGCTGTCCAAGGTGGGGGAGAAGAGCAGAATAGAAATGTGGTAGTGATAGGGGACTCTATAATTAAGGGGATAGATAGTGTCCTCTGGAGCCAAGAACGAGAATCCCGAAGGGTGTGTTGCCTACCTGGTGCCAGGGTAAGGGATATCTCATGGAGGCTGGAGAGGAACTTGGAAAGGGAGGGGGTAAATCCAGTTGTCGTGGTCCATGTTGGAACAAACGACATAGGTAGGAACAGGGAGGAGGTCCTGCTGAAAGAATATCAGGAGTTAGGCTCTAAATTAAAAAGTAGCACCTCGAGGGTAATAATCTCTGGATTATTGCCTGAGCCACGTGCAAATTGGCATAGAAGCAGACAGATCAGGAGAATTAATACGTGGCTAAAGGGCTGGTGTGGGAAAGAGGGGTTCCTGTTCATGGGACACTGGCACCAGTTCTGGGACAGGAAGGAGCTGTACCGATGGGATGGGCTCCACCTGAACCAGGATGGGACCCGTGTCCTAGCGGAACGGGTAAATAGGGAGGTGGCAAAGGCTTTAAACTAGTAAGATGGGGGGAGGGATCTACAAGAAACATAAGCAGCCTAAATATAAACAAAACAGGAAAAGAGAGCATAGGAAAGAATAAAGTAAGGGAGGACATTGATGGCAAGGGAATAAATAGAGTTATAGAACAGGAGTCTAAAAAGATGGTTAAACATAAAGTGAGAGGAAATCCTATTAAAAATGAGATAAACTGTGTACAGCAATGCACACAATGTCCGTAGTAGAACAGGGGAGCTGGAAGCAATCATGCATTGCAAGGAACCAGACATAATAGGGATTACTGAGACATGGGGGGCGATTTTCCCAGCCCTGGGGAGGCGGGTATGGAGGCGAGACTGCCGGGAAAATGGCAGAATCTGGGAGCGGGTACCCATCCCTGCCCCCATCCATGGAATTATAGACCAGTCAGCTTAACATCAGTGGTAGGAAAAATAATGGAATCCCTACTAAAGTAGAGAATAGAAGAACATCTTGAAACCAAAAATATAATAAGGAATAGTCAGCATGGATTTCAAAAGGGAAAAGTCTTGCTTGACCAACCTCATTGAATTTTTTGAAGAGGTAACAGAGAGAGTCGACAATGGTAATTCAGTAGTTGTAATTTATCTAGATTTTCAAAAGGCCTTCGATAAGGTACCCCATAATAGACTGATGAACAAGGTCTGAGACTGTGGAGTCAGGGGACAAGTAGCAGAATGGATTGCTAGCTGGCTTCAAGACAGAAAGCAGAGAGTGGGAGTAAACGGTAGCTATTCACAGTGGCAGAAGGTGGGTAGTGGTGTTCCACAAGGATCAGTGCTGGGACCACTGCTGTTCACAATTTACATTAACGATTTAGACTTTGGAATCAAAAACACAATTTCTAAATTTGCAGATGACACCAAATTGGGGGTGATAGTCAATACTGAGGAGGATTGCAATAAGTTACAGGAGGACATTAATAAACTTGCAGAATGGGCATATAATTGGCAAATGAAATTCAACACAGATAAATGTGAGGTATTACATTTTGGTAGGAAGAATAGGGAGGTCATTTATTACTTGGAGGGTGCGAGTCTCGGTGGGGTAGAGGAGCAAGGGGATCTCGGAGTACAAATACACAAATCACTAAACGTTGCGACACAGGTTAGCAAGGCCATTGAAAATGCAAACCAAGCACTAGGGTTTATTTCTAGACTCACCGACCGGGTGCGGCAAGAAGATCGACTCCCGCCACATTCGGCGGGAGGTTCGTGGCGGCGGTATGGTGTTGCACCCCGATCTCCTTCGCCCGGAGATTGTGACGTCATCGCCGTGTGCTTCGCCCCGGTAGCGCCCCGGACCCGAACTTCGGTTCTGCCCCCCTGTAGCATCACCGGGCAAAAACACCGGCAGGTGCAGGAGGCATTCATCGGGAGGCCGGGCGCTTCGGGGGTGATACTTACAGGCGAGGTGGCCGAGGTAGGAAAAAAAAATACTGCAATGCTCTTTCTGGTTTTTTTTCATTTCTCTTCGCCAGCGCTCAATCAGCCCGGCACTCTGCTGCAGTGCATCGGGCTGATCGTGCCGGATCACGGCTGCCGCCGGGGACCGGGTAAGTTTGCCCCTTGCAGAGCCTGCAGCGATGGCCCTTCCCTTTAAGGGCGGGAAGGAGCCTTCCAACGTGACAGCGCTGCACGGCCCAGTGTGCAGCGCTGCACACCAACCGCCCCGCCTGCTGCCTGTTGCGCTTTAGCGCTCCACTTCCTTCCTGCGCTAATTTTTTCAACTTTTAAAAGTAGCACCCCAAACGGGGCGATACCGAATTTCTCCCCCAATACAGTTTATAGCATGTGTGCTATGTTCTATTGGATAGTACAGTTAATGCAGAACTTGGGATTGTCCTCTCTTACAGCAGAAAAGATTAAGCGGAGATTTAATAGAGATGTTCAAAATTATGAAGGGTTTTGATAGAGTAAATAAGCAGAAACTGTTTCCAGTGGCAGGAGGGTCGGTAACCAGAGGAGACAGATTTAAGATAATTGGCAAAAGAGCCAGAGGCGAGATGAGGAGACATTTTATGATGCAGCGAGTTGTTGTGATCTGGAACGCGCTGCCTGAAAGGGCGGTGGAAGCAGATTCAATAATAACTTTCAAAAGGGAATTGGATAAATACTTGAAAAGGAAAAACTTGCCAGGCTATGGGGAAAGAGCAGGGGGGAGTGGGACTAATTGGAGAGCTCTTTCAAAGAGCCGGCACAGGCACAATGGGCCGAATGGCCTCCTCTGTGCTGTAAGATTCTACGATTCTAAGAAGCAAGAGTAGGTATTTGGGGGTAAATTTTTCAAGACCCCCACGCTGACAGTGGAGACTTACAGGCAGCCAGCTCATGTTAGAAAATCACAGGTCCGCTACCCTCGACACTCCTCCATTGAAATTCGTAGATGGAAATTTACAGGCCGGGGAGGGTGGGGGTGGGGGGCGCAGGTCCATGATTTATACTGTCAGTGGGTGAATTAGAAAGTCTCCCCTTATATGAATGGTTGGGACTTTAATTCAAAAGGTCTCTATATATGATTTTTTTTGTGAGAAATGAACATAACTTCTAATGGATAACATGGGAACACAGGAGAAGGCCATTCAGCTCCTCGAGCCTGTTCCACAGTTTAGGAAGTTCCGACATTGTTGCTGAAGCCCATCGCAGAACACATCCTCCCAAAATAAGGCACACTTAATGGGTGTTAGCCATGGTTTGTCAGGCGGTCATGGGTTCAAGTCCCACTCCAGAGACTTGAGCATAAAATCTAGGCTGACACTCCCAGTGCAGTTCTGAGGGAGTGCTGCACTGTCGGAGGTGCCGTCTTTCGGATGAGACCTTAAACCGAGGCCCTGTCTGCCTTCTCAGGTAGCCGTAAAAGATCCCATGGCCACTATATTGAAGAAGAGCAGGGGAGTTCTCCCTGGTGTCCATCCCTCAATCAACATCACTAAAAAAACACATTATCTGGTCATGTATCTCATTGTTGTTTGTGGGAGCTTGCTGTGCGCAAATTGACTGCCGCGTTTCCAACATTACAACAGCGACTACACTCCAAAAAGTACTTCATTGGCTGTAAAGCGCTTTGGGCCTGAGGCCATGAAAAGCGCGATAGAAATGCAAGTCTTTCTTTCTATAAATTAAGACTGGTGCGGTTATTGTATGAATGCTCGTTCCAAGTTTCCCTCTCTGCTCCTTTAACTGTTGTTAACCCGTTTTAAAACTGAATACCGACTAAATGATGACATTTATTTTGAGTTGGTTAACACCGGTTAAAAATAGCACGGGGAGGAATTTGATACCAACTGTGTTAAGCATTTGTACGAGAAATGCGTCAATTCCAACTTCTACCCTGCTCAAGTTAACATGAGGAAATACTGCCGGCAACACAAAGAGTGAGCAACAGACACTGCCAGTCAGAAGAAAAATGTTATATAATGTCACATTATGAAGCACACACCAGGCCGAATCTCAGTTTGGCTTGCAGTTGGTCTGTTTCGTTAAGGCAACAGTTGTGTGCACTGAGGCACAAGATATTATATTTGTGCAAAATACTTTTATGTTTCAGTGTGCCCAATCTGTGACCCCAGGGCCCCTGGCAATCTCGTACTCAAATCTCAGGCACCTCACTCCTATTTGTGCTCATGTTTCTCACTCGCTGGGTTGCCCTGTTTGAGTCGGCCTGGAGATTTGGAAAGAACATAAGAAATAGGAGCAGGAAAAGGCCACTTGGCCCCTCGAGCCTGCTCCGCCATTCAATAAGATCATGGCTGATCTAGGGCTCAAAGCCACTTCCCCGCCTGCTCCCCATAACCCTTCACTCCCTTATCTTGCAAAAATCTGTCTATCTCCACCTTAAATGTATTTAATGACCCAGCCTCCACAGCTCTCTGGGGCAGAGAATTCCACAGATTTACGACCCTCTGAGAGAAGAAATTCCTCCTCATCTCAGTTCTAAAAGGGCAACCCTTTATTCTGAAACTATGCCCCCGAGTTCTAGATTTCCCCACGAGGGGAAACATCCTCTCTGCATCTACCTTGTCGAGCCCCCTTAGTATCTTATATGTTTCAATAAGATCCCCTCTCATTCTTCTAAATTCCAATGAGTATAGGCCCAACCTGCTCAACCTTTCTTCATAAGTCAACCCCTTCATCTCAGGCCATTCTTAGCGCTGTCATGTCACTGGTGGATAACACCTCCCAAACCCGTGGCCTCCGTCACCTAGAAGGACAAGGGCAGCAAGTGCGTGGGGAACACCACCACCTCCAAGTTCCCCTCCAAGTCACACACCGTCCCGACTGGGACATACATTGCCGTTCCTTCATCGTCGCCGGGTCAAAATCCTGGAGCCTGCACCGTGCACATTCCAACCAGTTCCACGGGCAATGGAAGAGAAGAGGGATACCAACGGTTAATTTGGAATTATTTTCGTAGGCCGGGTGGAGCAGGAATGTTCCTCCTGGCCCCACAAAATCAGGTCTGCTGCCGCCCCGAGACCCCCACCCTCTGCGATCATCAACCACCAACCCCCACTCCTTCTGACCCAATCGCACATACCGAGGTTGCCCGATATTGGGAGACTGCAATCCGCCAAGGTGCGTCGGGATGCCCGTTAGCCCCCACCGCCGACGCCCCCCCCACTCCCCCCCCCGTGCAGCTTGGCAGCCCGATGTTAATTAAAGAAAGACTTGCGTTTCTACAGCGCCTTTCACGAGCTCAGGACGTTCCAAAGCGCTTTACAGCCAATGAAGTATTTTTGAAGTGTAGCCGCTATTTTAATGTAGGAAACGCGGCAGCCAATTTGCGCACAGCAAGCTCCCACAGACAGATAATCTGTTTTAGTGATGTTGGTTGAGGGATATTGGTCAGGACACCGAGGAGAACTCCCCTGTTCTTCTTTGAAATACTGCCATGTGTATAGGAATTTTATTTTGAATAGTTAAATTCACTTTTTAAACTTAAGGTGTCTTCAATTTTAAATATTTAATGTATTTACTTTGTTTGCCTAAATGAAAGACGGCACCTCCGACAGTGCTGCAGTGGAATGTCAGCCTGGATTATGTCTCTGGAGTGCGATTTGAACCCTTGACCTTCTGACTCAGAGGCGAGGGTGTTATCAACTGAGCCACAGCTGACAATTGTATGGGACCCGTGCCTCAAAACCAGGGGCACAGGTGCGGGTGATGGGCTGGCCCACTGCCCCAATCAGTCGCACAAAAATCAAAATCAACCCTAGGGGGGAAAAAGTGATTACAAAAAGCTGTCAGGTTGTTGTGGAAGCTCAATTGACTGACTAATGTCCTTCGGGAAAAGGAATCTGCCCCTACCCAGTCTGACCTACATATGACTGCAGTGCTATCGCTCAGTGATAAAAGCAATGGCACTATGCCATGTTCAACGGGCATCTAGGGATGGACAATAATTGCTAGCACCACCTGCAAATACAAAACAAATAAGGAGATTTCAAACTGCATTGCTGGATATTAAGTCAGAATTGTTTCTTTTTGATGGGAGGATTAAAATTAAGGGCCCGGAATTTGCGGTCAGCGGCAAAAGCAAAGGCGCGCACCGCTGTCCCCGAAGAAAGCTGCCCGGATCTCGCGATCTCTGTGGCGAGAAGTTTACCTTTCTCGACGCGCAAGTGATTTCAGTGCAACATAATGGGGAATCCCTAACGTGAGCTGCTGTGATGTCAACAAGCTGTCTAAGCAACCAATCACATTGCAGAATTCTCACAGACTGGGAACCAGGAAATGAAGAAGCTGCTTTTATTCAGACTTTTAAAAAAATATTACAGAGAGGGAAACTAAGATTGGGGCTCTCACATGGGGAAAAGGTAAACCTGAAATAAATATGAACAAACTTTAAAAAATATTTTTTTAAAGTTTCTTAAAAGTTGTAATTTTCATTATGATGGAGAAATTTGACACTGCACAAAATAAAAATTAGTTTTTCAGGGCCATAACGTTTGTTTAGCAGTCAATACGCTGTTAAAACCCCAGTTACACCTAATCCAACAAGGTCTAACTTTTAATGGGGTATTTAACAGCGATATTACCGCGGAACAGCCCAAGTTTTCATCAGTTTCACTGGTTTCCCTGATTACACCAATTGTCAGCTATTGGGGGGTGGGAGGGGCCACAGCGCAGCCAGTGTCGGAGCAGTAAATGACTGACCGTAACTTCAGGATTTCTGTGTTAGGATGCGCAGGCGCTACATCCTGAAGTTGCCGTCAGTTTCAGAGGGGTAATAACAACGAACGCTGTTTGTTCGCCATTATCACCCACCGCCAATTCCAGGCCAATGTGTCAGATCATTATTGTGAAGCATGAATTATGATCAAAACTGTCACCGACACCCTTCAGAACCTCTTCCCTGAAACACTTGGCATCAGTCAGTGAGCTGTGCTGTCCAAGGTACTGAAAGTTTGTATTGAAAAAGAGAATTGTTTTTGTAATGTAGGTGTAAATGAAAGCGGTAGGTATGTACCTAATGTTTCATGTTCATACATCCATCTGCCAACTGCATTAGGACAAGTAAAATAACCCCTGCAGAAAGCAGAGACTAGTAGTGAACGGTTGTTTTTCAGGCTGGAGGGAGGTATATAGTGGTGTTCCCCAGGGGTTGGTATTAGGACCACCGCTCTTTTTGATATATATTAATGGAGTGACTACTGCCAACGAACCGGAAGCTGTGCAGAAGCGTTCTGCACATAAATCTGTGGTGGTTTAAGTATGAATGTATAATAATATAGTCATATTGCAGGCCTAAATCTATGGAATCTATGGAGCTATGGGTTGGTTTAATAATGTATAATAATAGCGCGGGCTGGTTTAAGTATTAATGTGTGATATTTTCACAGGGGGGGGGATGGCGGAGATTTATTTGTATGGAGCGCGAGCTCCGTGTGGAGGGAAAGGAGAAGAAAATTAATAAAAATGGACGTTTACTGTGTGTTGCTGACGCAGATTTTCTTGTCCTGACGCGGCTGTGTTCGGCAGTGGCGATCTCTCTTCACCACCCCCCCCCCCGCCCCTCCTGTCTCTCTGGAAGAGTTTTCTTCGTGATGGCGACAATATTTTCTTTTCAGTTAGCGAACAACCGAAAAAACACCGAAACTGCGCGTGGGCAACGACTTCAACTGCGCGGGCAGCGGTCGCGTTCCTATATTAATGACCTAGACGTTGGTGTAAAGGGCATTATTTCAAAGTTTGCAGATGTCGCAAAACTTGGAAATGTAGTAAACAGTGAGGAGGATAGTAGCAGACTTCAGGAGGATATAGACTAGTCAAATGGGCAGACACATGACAGACGAAATTTAATGCAGAGAAATGTAAAGTGATACATTTTGGTAGGAAGAATGGGGAGAGACAATATAAGCTAAGTGGTACAATTTTAAAGGGGGTGCAGGAACAGAGAGACCTGGGGGTGTAAGTACACAAATCTTTGAAGGTGGCAGGACAAGTTGACAAGGCTGTTAAAAAAAACTTACGGGATCCTGGGCTTTATAACTAGAGGCACAGAGTACAAAAGCAAGGAAATTATGCTACTCTTGTATAAATCACTGGTTAGACCTCAGCTGGAGTATTGTGGCCAATTCTGGGCACCAGACTTTAGGAAGGATGTCAAGGCCTTAGAGATAATGCAGAAAAGAATGACCAGAATGGTATCAGGGATGAGGGATTACAGTTGGGTGGAGAGACTAGAGAAGCTGGAATTGTTCTCCTTAGAGCAGAGAAGGTTAAGGGGAGATTTAATAGAGGCGTTCAAAATTATGAAGGGCTTTGATAGAGTAAAGCAATAGAGATAGACTTCAAAGGCAATTATTTTGCTGTGAAGTGCTTTTGGATGTCCTGAGGATGTGAAATTGGCTATTTAGCAATGCAGGTCTTTTTTTCCTTTAAAGGCAAAACAAGAAGTATCCAAAATGAGACAACTTCTGCAAGGAAATGGAATGTGAGCGTTGTATAAAGTGTTCTTTATAGTTCTAGTATTCCGTTCCAATCTGATAAGACTTGAACTACCAGTTTAAAAATAAAGAATATTTTATGTTGGGATATTGGGGACCATTTTCACCTTCACCACCTGGCCAATAATCTGGAGGAGCAGATTGCCCACCCAGTGTAGAACCCACCTGATTTTCAATGCATTGGGTGGACAATGTGTTCCACCAGATTAGTGCACAGGCAGTGAAGGAGAAAATTAGGCCCATTGTTGGACAATCACGGATGCGACATGGATTTGTTAACTTGTACACTACCTCATTTTAGCTGAACAATAAAGTATAACTTAATTCTTATCGGGAAAAAGAATTTAAGAACGTGTGCAGATAACAATTTTTATTTCCCTTACTCAACAACAACTTGTATTGATATAGTGCCTTTAATGTAGTAAAACTTCCCAAGGTGCTTCACAGGAGGGTTATCAGTCAAATGTTTGACACCGAGCCACATAAGGAGATATTAGGATAGCAAAATACTGCAGATGCTGGAAATCCGAAATAACAACAGAAAACGCTGGAAAAACTCAGCAGGCCAGGCAGCATCCGTGGAGAGAGAAAGAGAGTTGACGTTTCAGGTCGATGACCTTTCATCAGTTGTTGTTATTAAGGAGATATTAGGACAGGTGAGGTCGGTTTTAAGGAGCGTCTTAAAGGAGGAGAGAGAGGCGGAGAGGTTTAGGGAGGGAGTTCCAGAGCTTAGGGCCCAGGCAGCTGGAGGCACGGCCGTTAATGTTAGAGTGATGGAACTCAGTCCTCGCCGATGATCCCTTTAAGCTGCGCAGCCGAGCGGCCACGCAGCACTCCAGGGGTCCCGCACAGCCGGTGAGCCAGATATTGAAAAATAGCCGAGCATGCGCGGACCTTTGAATGTGCCTCACGGCCCAAGAAAAAATGACAGGGAACATTGGTCCTCACCTGTTTGCATTTGGAAAAGTCACTCCCCTCAAATTGCTGAAGAGAGAGAGAGAGAGAGCAGCAAACAGCAGAAGGAGGGCTGGGATTCCAGTCCACGGCCACACACAGTTGCTTGTGCTCGCAGCACAGTATGTTTCTGGAAGCATTTCTAAGGCAGCTGTGCTCATTTTGTCCGCACCGTTAGCTCACACTCCTACCCGAGCACTGATACAAGGCGCCGACCTTCATGCTGCTGGGATGTTGTCAGCTGGAGGACAAGGATGATGGCACGTTGCCTCGAAACATACAGCACTGAAAGGGACTGCAGGCTATCTGCCCAGGCCCAAACACTAATAGCTAGAGGTCGCCCAGCCCCTCAAACATCTCACCCAGCGCCTTTTATGCAAAGATTATATTTCAGCTGTCCTCTTCGATATTGAAGGACGAATGACGGCGACGCCGGGAAATTGATCTAGCGAGAAAGTTGGGGCAGAGTGGGCGACACGCCTACAACGCACACCCCAAGATGACGGCCTGAGGTTTACTGGAAAGTGGACCTTGGGCTTCACCTACACAATACCCGATTCAACAAACTTCGGCCCCATTCCTCACCACCTCAGGACGTCCCAAAGCGCTTTACAGTCAATGAAGTACTTTTGAAGTGTAGTCACTGTTGTGATGTAGGAAACGAGGCAGCCAATTTGCGCACAGCAAGATCCCACAAACAGCAATGCGATAATGACCAGATAATCTGTTTTTAGTGATGTTGGTTGAGGGATAAATAGCGGCCAGGACACCAAGGAGAACGACCCAGCTCTTCTTCCAAATAGTGCCATGGGATCTTTTACATCCACCTGAAAGGGCAGATGGTGCCTCAGTTTAACATCTCATCTGAAAGACGGCACCTCCGACAGTGCAGCGCTCCCTCAGTACTGCCCCTCCGACAGTGCAGTGCTCCCTCAGTACTGCCCCTCCGACAGTGCAGCGCTCCCTCAGTACTGCCCCCTCCGACAGTGCAGCACTTCCTCAGTACTGCCCCTCCGACAGTGCGGCGCTCCCTCAGTACTGCCCCTCCGACAGTGCGGCGCTCCCTCAGTACCGCCCCTCCGACAGTGCGGCGCTCCCTCAGTACCGCCCCTCCGACAGTGCGGCGCTCCCTCAGTACTGCCCCCTCCGACAGTGCAGCGCTCCCTCAGTACTGCCCCTCCGACAGTGCAGCGCTCCCTCAGTACTGCCCCTCCGACAGTGCGGCACTCCCTCAGTACCGCCCCTCCGACAGTGCGGCGCTCCCTCAGTACTGCCCCTCCGACAGTGTGGCGCTCCCTCAGTACTGCCCCTCCGACAGTGCGGCACTCCCTCAGTACCGCCCCTCCAACAGTGCAGCACTCCCTCAGTACTGCCCCCTCCGACAGTGCAGCGCTCCCTCAGTACTGCCCCTCCGACAGTGCAGCACTCCCTCAGTACTGCCCCTCCGACAGTGCAGCGCTCCCTGAGTACTGCCCCCTCCGACAGTGCAGCACTCCCTGAGTACTGCCCCTCCGACAGTGCGGCACTCCCTCAGTACGGCACTGGGAGTGTCAGCCTGGATTATGGGCTGAAAGCTCTGGAGTGGGGCTTGGACTGAGCCACGGTTAACACTGTTAAAGTTGATCTCAATGGTAGCAGACAATGGTTTAGATTCATTGACCCCCTGGGTTATGGGCCCAGCACCCACTGCGCTGCACCGCTCTGCTCATTCACACTGGCTACAGTGAATGGAGAGCGAATTACACTCAAGTTCAACGTGGATGTGGAACCTATGGTGAGCGGTCTGCAGTTCGGGTTTGATGTTTCCAGTTACTGGTAGGGGAGTGGGTGGGTGATTCATTTTTGAGGGGAATCTAATCAGTGCTTTGACTCTCCATTGTGCTGGGAAGGAACAGTGAGCACCCGCTCCCTCCCTCCAGTTCGCAAACTTTATATAGGAACAGGAGGAGGCCATTCAGCCCCTCCAGCCTGTTCCACCATTTAATGAGATCATGGCTCTTCTGTATCCTAACTCCATCCACCCGCCTTGGCTCCATATCCCTTAATACCCTTGGTGAGCAAAAATCTATCGATCTCAGATTTCAAATTATTAATTGAGCTAGCATCTACTGCTTCTTGGGGGAGAGTTCCACACTCCTACCACCCTTTGCGTGAAGAAGTGTTTCCTAACTTCTCTCCTGAACGGCCTGGCTCTGATTTTAAGGTTATGTCCCTTGTCCTAGACCCTTTCCCTCCTCCCCTCCCCCTGCCACATCTACAGTCAATCAAGTCTGCTTCACTGAGCTGACTTCATATTCACACCCCACAACAACCTGCATTTATATATAGCGCCTTTAACATAGTAAAACGACCCAAGGTGCTTCACAGGAGCATAATCAGAGAAAGATTAACACCGAGCTAAAGAAGGATGTATTAGGAGAGGTAAGAGGTAGGTTTTAAGGAGCGTATTAAAAGAAGGAGAGAGAGGCGGAGAGGTTTAGGGAGGTAATTCCAGAGTTTGGGGCCCAGGCAGCTGAAGGCACGGCCACCAATGGTGGAGCGACGGAAATCGGGGATGCGCAAGAGGCCAGAATTGGAGGAGCGCAGAGATCTCGGGGGCTTGTAGGGCTGGAGGAGGTTGCAGAGCCACAGAGGGATTTGAAAGCAAGGGTGAGAATTTTTAAAATCGAACAAAACTATGATTGCATCGTTTCCTACTCGCAGAGCATTTCCCCGTCATTTTAACAGGAAAAAAAAAGCTTTAGCACTTTTGACACCATCTTAAACGGGTATCCACAAGTGCGTTTTATCGATTGCAAGTGCATTATCTGAAAAATCGCTGAAGGACAAAAGGTTTGGGGGCTAGGGATCCGAGGCTGCTGTATCTGCACGTCCTTAAACGCTGAGCATTAAAGACAATCATCACTAATTGCTTTCTGCGGCGTCTTGGCGTTGAGAGAAGCTTCAGTGTTGAAATTCCGTGGGCGTTTCAGAAACCTCTTCAACACGCACAGCATCATTCCGATTCTGCACACTACCCAGCACGTTCTGTTTACGCCGCACCCCCTCCTTGGGGGAAAAAAAAGCAACGGCGGTTGTGGCAGGCTTAAAACCGCCTCCCTCCTCTCTGACACAGATCATCAACGCCTGCCGTTGAATCCATTGATTGTAGGAAGAATTTCCGGAACACACACACACACACAAGACAATTTTCCGAGGGCTAAATGCGTGTGTGCGGGCAGAAAAAAAAAAGGAGGGCCGCCCTTAACCTCAGGCCATTATCACGGTTAATGTTTGCAGTGGACTCTCTAAAAGCAAGTATTGTTGCTTGTTGCCAGGTATTCCCTAGCAACCGCAATACCACGCTACTGCTCTAATGGTTTAGAATGGGGCCCTTTGTCAAAGGGTTTCGCCGCTCCCCACTCCCCTCAAAACACGTGCTGATCAACAGAAGAATATGTTAAAAGGGAAAAGTTTTTGTGTCTTTCCAATGGTTTGGTTTTAATTGCAAGTTGAGATTTCCAAACAGCCTTAAAGATTGTTTCGTTGTGCTGTTGTCAAGACTATCGTTTATATTTTTTTAGCAATTTGCGGAGATTATAAAGTGGCAGCTTTTCGAAATTTTAATGTCAGCAAACCAAAATTGCGAACTTTTTTTTTAAAAAACCATGCAAAAGTGTAGCAGCCTACCCGATATTTCACCTATATTCCCGGGATAAAGGAATCCAGTTACGCGGAGAGGCTGGAGAAGCTGGGGTTGCTCTCCTTAGAGCAGAGAAGGTTAAGAGGAGATTTAATCGAGGTGTTCAAAATCATGAGGGGTTTAGTTAAGAGTAAATAAGGAGAAACTGTTTCCAGTGGCAGGAGGGTCGGTAACCAGAGGACATAGATTTAAGATAATTGGCAAAAGAACCAGAAGGGAGATGAGGAGAATTTTTTTAAATCAGCGAGTTGTTGTGATCTGGAATGCGCTGCCTGAAGGGGTGGTGGAAGCAGATTCAATAGTATATATACTTAAAAAGGAAAAATTTGCAGGGCTGTGGGGAAAGAGCAGGGGGGGGAGTGGGACGAATTGGAGAGCTCTTTCAAAGAGCCAGCACAGGCACGATGGGCCAAATGGCCTCCTTCTGTGCTGTATGATTCTACGTGTATTATTCTACATAACCCAGAATGTCTCTCTGGGTGCATTTAAACGAGAGAAGTCTTTCGCTGCAGTTATAGTGTAAATTATTGAAACCTGGTATCCTGGAACTAAGTGGACTGAAACTTCCTGCAGGAGAGCATTCAGCACTCTGCTTCACGTCGGAGCATTCACACCTGATTGACACTCCACAAGTTTAGCGTCGGTCTGAAGCTGCATCCACTTCGGATCAACGCTGAGCTTGGAGTGCAAGTGCTCTGCACCAGATCTGCCAGTGCTCTGATTGAGGGCCAAGCCATCATAACATTAACAGAGCGGAGGCATAACTTCTGCAAGTGAATCTTCCCAAGTCTCTCAGTTCCACAACAAGAGGCCCCAGGCAACATTCAGTCACATAAATTGCACTGGAGGCGTCTAATTGATTCTTTAATCATTGAGAAAACATAGCAGTCGTATGAGGAGGGAAAAAAACTGAACGTTGGATTTACCTCAACACCTTATCACATCAGACAGAAGCAATCACAGTGTCAGCCGTGGCTCAGTGGTAGCACTCTCACCTCTAACTCAGAAAGCTGTGGGTTCAAGCCCCACTCCAGAGAGTTGATTCCATAATCCCAGGCTGACACTGCCAGTTCAGTACTGAGGGAGCGCTGCACTGTCAGAGGTGCCATCTTTTGGATGAGACGTTAAACCTTGGCCCCGTCTGCTCTCGCAGGTGGACGTAAAAGTTTCCACGGCCACTATTTCGAAGAAGAGCAGGAGAGTTCTCCTCGGTGTCCTGGCCCAATATTTATCCCTCAACCAATATCACTAAAACAGATTATCTGGTCATTATCACATTGCTGTTTGTTGCATTTCCTACGTTACAAGAGTGACTACACTTCAAAAGTACTTCACTGGCTGTAAAGTGCTTTGCGACGTCCTGAGGTCGAGAAAGGCGCTGTAGAAATGCAAATCTTCCTTTCTTATAGGACTTGGCCTAGGGGAGTACTCCTACATTTCTTGTTTTTGCCTTGACATCAATCCCTTCCTGAGAAACTCCTGGCTCCATCGGTCATGCCATTGATATTGCAATGTAGAGCATAAGAAATAGGAGCAGAAGTAGGCCAAACAGCCCCTGGAGCCTGCTCCGCCATTCAATAAGATCATGGCTGAACTTCTACATCAACTCCACTTTCCCACCCTATCCCCATATCCCTTGATTCCCTAGAGTCCAAAAATCTATCTCAGCCTTGAATATACTCATAGAAAAGACAACACCTCCGACAGTGCAGCACTCCCTCAGTACTGCACTGGAGTGTCAGCCTAGATTATGGGATAAACCTAAATTATGGGCATCCACAATCCTCTGGGCAGAGAATTCTAAAAGATTCTCAACCCTCTGAGTGAAGAAATTTCTCTTTATCTCAGTCCAAAATGGCTGACCCCTTATCCTGAGACTATGACCCCTGGTTCTAGACTCTCCAGCCAGGGGAAACAGCCTCTCAGCATCTACCCTGTCAAGCCCTCTAAGAATTTTATACTGTTCAATGACATCACCTCTCATTCTTCTAAACTCCAGAGTAGAGAGGCCCATCTACTCAATTTCTCCTCATGGAACTGCCCTCTCATCCCAAGAATCAGTCTAGTGAACCTTCATTGCAACCCTTCTGAAGCAAGTATATCCTTCCTTTGGTAAGGAGGCCAAAATTGTACACAATACTCCAGGTGTGGTCTCACCAGGGCCCCATATAATTGCAGCAAGACTTCCTTACTCTTATACTACAACCCCCTTGCAATAAAGGCAAACATACAATTTGCCTTCCTAATTGCTTGCTGTACCTGCACGTTAACTTTCAGTGATTCGTGTACAAGGACCCCCAAATTTCTCTGAATACCAACATTTACTAGTCTCTCGCCTTTTAAAAAATATTCTGCTTTTCTATTACTCCTACCATAGTGGAGAATTTCACATTTCCCCATTATACTCTATCTGCCACCTTCTTGCCCAATCACTTAACCTGTTTATATCCCTTTTCCGTCCTCCTCACAGCTTACTTTCCCACCTAGCTTTGTATCATCAGCAACCTTGGACACATTACTCTCAGTTCCCTCATCTAAGTCATTGATATAGATTGTAAGTAGCTGAGGCCCAAGCAGTGATCCTTGTGGTACCCCACTAGTTACAGCCTGTCATCCCAAAAATGATCCTTTTATTCCTACTCTGTTTTCTGTCCGTTAACCAAACCTCAATCCATTCTAATATATTACCCCTAACCCCACGAGCCCTTCTCTTGTGCAACAACCTCTTATGTGGCACCTTATTGAATGCTTTCTGATAATCCAAATATACTACATCCACTGGTTCCCCTTTATCTACCCTGCTAGTTATACCCTCAAAAAACTAGATTTGTCAAACATGATTTCCCTTTCATAAAACCGTGTTGACTCTGCCTAATTATATTGTGATTTCCCAAGTGTCCTGTTACCACGTCCTTAACAATAGATTCGAGCATTTTTCCTACTACTAATGTCAGGCTAACTGGTCTGTAATTCCCTGTTTTCTCTCTCCCTCCTTTCTTGAACAGCGGTGTTACATTTGCTGCCTTTCAATCCACGTGGACTGTTCTAGTATCTAGGGAATTCTGGAAGATCAAAACCAATGCATCCACTATCTCTGCAGCCAGCTCTTTTAAAACCCTAGGATGTAGGCCATCCAGTCCTGGGGATTTGTCAGTTTTTAGTCCCATTAATTTCTCCAGTACTTTTCCTTTACTAATATTAATTACTTTGAGTTCCTCACTCTCATTAGCCTCTTGGTTCCCTACAATTTCCGGTATGTTTTTTGTGTCTTCTACTGTGAAGACAGACACAAAATATTTGCTTAACGTCTCTGTTATTTCCTTATTCCCGATTATAATTTCTCCTGTCACTGCCTCTAAAGAACCCACGTTTACTTTCACTAATCTCTTTCTTTTTACATACTTGTAAAAGCTCTTACAATCTGTTTTTATATTTCTTGCTAGTTTATTCTCATATTCTATTTTCTCCCTCTTTATCAATTTCTTGGTCATCCTTTACTGATTTTAAAACCCTCAGGCTTACTACTCTTTATGTCAACATTGTAAGCCTCTTCTTTTAATCGAATATTATTCTTAACTTCTCTAGCATGGGTTAACTGTGAGCCCCAAAAGGTGTTAGTGGTGGGGTTGGGGTTGGTCGGGAGGGGCACGGAAAGCTAACTCCTCCTTTTCACATGTGCAGATTTTGGATAATGGGACCATTTGACAGCAACATTCACAGCGATACTCTCAGACTGTCCCCCAAAGACAGTACCTATGACCACTGTCAGTTTTACCTCTTAATTTATAGAATCATAGAATAGTACAGCACAGAAGGAGGCCATTCGGCCCATCGAGTCTGTGCCGGCTCGTTCGAAGAGCAATCCAGTCAGTGCCACTCCCCCGCTCTTTCCCCATATTCCTGCAATTTTTTCTCCTTCAAGTATTTATTCAATTCCCTTTTGAAGGCTACTATTGAATCTGTATCCACCACCCTATCAGGCAGTGCATTCCAAACCCTAACCACTCGCTGCATAAAAAAGTTTTTCCTCATGTTGCTTCTGGTTCTTTTGCCAATCACCTTAAATCTGTGCCCTCTGGTTCTCGACCCTTCAGCCATTGGAAACATTTTCTCTTTATTTACTCTATCTAAACCCTTCATGAGTTTGAACACCCCTATCAAATCTCCTCTTAGCCTCCTCTGGTCCAAGGAGAACAATTTATGGAGGGAATGTGTATTTTGTTCAGAAAAACGTTTGTTGCTTTCTAGTTGCTAATTCTAGTAACGGTCATTCGCCGTGCCAATACTATCTGAGTTATGCTTCCCCAGTTGATGAATGTACTGGGTCAAGTATTTTACAGAATAAAGCTAACACCATTTTTCTTCCTCTTTTATACTCGTGTGATGGTCTCAAGATGGAAATGCAGGGGATCACTGTGTAGTAACCCTATTTGAGTGACAGGAACTGCAGTCACAAACTCTCCCTGATGTTGCAGTTTAATCAGAAGCCCTAATTACCTTAACCACACCTTGTCACACTCAATTACCATCTCACAATCACACTGTGTGACTTGCTGTGCAGCAGAAAACCTGTGGGGCAAAAAAACATTTTACTGGTTTAAAAGTAACTCTAAGCAGTTGCCATCACGTGCTTGTGTAGTGTGTGGTAATCTGACAGTAATGCTGGAGATGGTATACAGATCTAATGCACATTAAATCACACAACGTTATAGTCCTAAGATATACAAACATAGAATAAAGGACAGGACAAGACTAGTTGGTCCATTAATACTGTCCTATCCATACATTGTGCAGCTTACATGCACCAACAACCCAACCCCCAGTCTTGCAAACCCCTGGGAAAGTCATAGGGGGAGAAATTCACTATCGACCCATTTGGGGCGCTAATTTTTAAAAGTTTGAAAAGTTAGCGCCAGGCTTCTTGGAGCCCAGTCGGCAGCAGGCGGGGCGGTGACATCAGCAGCGCTGCACACTGGGCCGTGCAGCGCTGCCACGTTCAAAGGCTCCTTCCCTCCCTTAAAGGGAAAGGCCATCGCTGCAGGCTCTGCAATTTATAAAGTGCCCACCTGGACCACCAAGGCTGCCGCGATCCCGCGCGATCAGCCCGGCACTCAAGCAGAGTGCCATGCTGATTGATCGCAGGCAGGAACCCGCGAAAAAAACTGGAACAAGAAAGGTAATTTTTTTTTTGCTTACCTCGGCCACCTTGCCTTTAATCATCACCGCTGAAGCGGCCAGCCACCTGATGCACGCCTCCTGCAGCTGTCGGTGTTTTCGACCGGCGCTGCTGCAGGGGGCGGAAGTCAATTTCAGGTCCAGGGCGATGACGTCATGATCTCTGAGCGAAGGAGATCGGGGCACAACGCCGTAGCGCTGCCACAAAACTCCCACCGAATATGGCGGGAGTCGATGTCAGCGCCGCGCCCAGTCGCAAAGCCCCAGGGGCGCTAATGGGAGGTGCAAAGGTACCCAATGTCGCCCCCATAGAATCTTACAGCACAGAAGGAGGCCATTCGGCCCATCGTGCCTGTGCCGGCTCTTTGAAAGAGCTCTCCAATTAGTCCCACTCCCCCGCTCTTTCCCCATAGTCCAGGAAATTTTTACCTTTTCAAGTATTTATCCAATTCCTTTTTGAAAGTTATTATTGAATCTGCTTCCACCATCCTTTCAGGCAGCGCATTCCAGATCACAACAACTCGCTGCATAAAAAAAAATTATCCTCATCTCCCCTCTGGTTCTTTTGCCAATTATCTTAAATCTGTGTCCTCTGGTTACTGACCCTCCTGCCAGTGGAAACAGTTTCTCCTTATTTACTCCATCAAAACCCCTCATAATTTTGAACACCTCTATTAAATCTCCCCATAACTGTCTCTGCTCTAAGGAGAGGCGAAAGAACTTGAGCCGAATTTAGGACAAATTCTGGGAAATTTCTGGTCAACTCCCGACTGCGATCGGACAAGCTCCAGGAGATTGCAGCAAGTCATCAATAATCCCAGTTACCCCTCATCTACATGCTAACGTTGAGATATCCTCCACTCTCAGGTACTCATCCAACTCCCTATTGAAGGGTTATAGTGATCCCTCACTCAGCACGAGTATTGGTAATCTATTCCACAGGACAATGAGTCTCTGTGAAAAGAGGTACTTCCTGGCACCTAACCTCATTATTTGGCTCTATATTTTATACCGATGTCCCCAAATTATTGCATTATCATTTAGTTCAAATAACCTATCCAGTCAGGCAGAATCTATTCCCTTCATCATTTCAAAAACCTCAATCATATGTCCATAAAACCTAAGCTTTGCTGATGAAAACAGCCCCAATTCTTTGAGCCTATTGCATAGAAACATAGAAAAATAGGAGCAGGAGGAAGCCATTCAGCCCTTCGAGCCTGCTCCACCATTCAATATGATCATGGCTGATCCTCTATCTCAACACCATATTCCCGCTCTCTCCCCATACCCCTTGATGCCCCGTGTGTCTAGAAAGTTTGCGACCCAAAGTTTACAATTGTTTTAATATTATCCATTGGGCTATAGCTTTCCAGCACAGACATAATGGGCCGAATGGCCTCCTTCTGTGCCATACATTTCTATGATTCTATGAACTTGAAGGGAAGTAGCCTTTATTACAATAACAGAGGCAAAAGTTTATCATTTAATAATTGTCAGTACTTTTGTACTCTTACATTTGTTCCTGAAAACAAGACCTCCTCATAAAATCAGCCGGTCAGTTTAACATCAGTGGTGGGTAAAGTTTTAGAAACAATAATCAAGGAAAAAATTAACGGGCACTTGGAGAGGTTTAAGCTAATTATGGAGAGCCCACACAGATTTGTAAAAGGCAAATCATGTTTAACTAATCTAATTGAATTTTTGATGAAGTAACAGAGAGGATTGATGAAGGGAATGCAATGGATGTTGTCTACATGGATTTTCGGAAGGCGTTTGACAAAGTACCACATAGAAGGCTGGTTAACAAAATTGAGGCTCATGGAATAGGTGGGAGTGGCAGCTTGGATAAGGAATTGGCTTAAGGACAGAAAACAGCGAGTTGTGGTAAATGGCTGTTTTTCAGACTGGAGGATGGTAGACAGTGGTGTCCCCCAAGGGTCAGTGCTGGGGCCACTGCTTTTTTTGATATATATAACTGTCCTGGATATTGGAATAGAGAGTAGAATTTCTAAATTTACAGATGACACCAAACTTGGCGGTGTGGCAAACAATGATGATACAAATCGACTGCAACAGGACATAGAAAGGCTAGCAGAATGGGCAGACAAGTAGCAGATGGAATTTAATACAGAGAAGTGTGAGGTGATGCATTTTGGCAGAAGGAACAGAGAGAGGCAATATACACTTAATGGTACAGTTTTCAAGGGCTGAATTTTGTCAATGGGGACGTGATGGAGGCGGGACTCCCACTTTTTGGGTTGTAGTCCCGCCTCCATCGACTTGTGGCCAACCCACTGTATTTTCCCTTGATTGACCTTGTTAAGCCCGCCCAGCGGGCTTAGCAGGCCAATCAAGGGTCCCTTGGATACAGGTGACGTCAGCCATTGAAATTTCATCTGTCAAGAGCTTTTGACAGATGAAATTTCAGCGTTTGACAGCTCTGTGAAGCTGTCAAACACTGACAATATGATTTCTAACGTGAGTCCCTCAGTTAGAAATCAATCCAGCACAGAAAGCAGAGACTGCAGGTTTTGACAGCTCCGCGGCCATTCTGCTTTCTGTGCTGGTGAGCTGAGGGACTCCCGAGAACTGAAGGAAGGAAGCCTGCAGGACAAAGTTAAGGTAAGTACAAGTTCTTAAAACACTTTACACACACCAAACACACTTACCTCTGCACTCATGCACCCATCACTCACCTGCACACCGGACATCTCGACCCCTCCAAGCCCTCCAGACCGACGGTCCGCCTTGCTAAATCGGCGTGGTTCGGACCTGTCGGGAAGCCCACACTTCAGGGCCAAAAATAAGGATTAGGCAAAAAACTGCCTGTTAACTACCTGTTAACAGGCAGTTTATTGGCACTAATCCCCTTCCCGCCTCGGGGAGGCGGCTCCCAGCACAGGTCGGGTACCTGCCTCCTGTGAAACTGGCATGGAGGTGGGTTGGGGGCGGGATGGGTTCGGGACCCCCGAATCTGCTATTTTCCCACCCCACATGCCTCCAAACCCGCCTCCACGGGCCAGTGAAAATTGAGCCCTAAGAGTGTGCAGGGACAGAGGGACCTGGGAGTTAATGTGCATAGGCCCCTGAAGGTGGTAGGACATATTGAGAGAGTGGTTAGCAAAGCATGTGGGATCTTGGGCTTCATAATTAGAGGTATTGAGTACAAAAGTAGAGAAGTTATGCTGAACCTTTATAAAGCGCTGGTTAGGCTACAACTGGAGTATTGCGTCCAGTTCTGGTCACCACACTTTAGGAAGGATGTGAAGGCCCTTGAGAGGGTGCAGAGGAGATTTACCAGAATGGTTCCGCCGATGGGGGTCCTTAGCTACAAGGACAGGTTGGAGAAGCTGGATTTGTTTTCATTAGAGCAAAGGAGGTTGAGGGGTGATTTGATAGAGGTGTACAAGATTATGACGGGTTTGGATAGGATAGATGGAGAAAGGCTGTTCCCACTAGTTGATGGTACAAGGACTAGGGGACACAGATTTAAGGTTTTGGGCAAGAGATACAGGGGGATGTGAGGAAAAACTTTTTTACACAGCGAATGGTGATGACCTGGAATTCGCTGCCAACGGAAGTGGTGGAAATGGACACACTCAATGTTTTCAAGGGGAGACTGGATAGGCACTTGAGGGAAATAAACTTGCAGGGCTACAGGGATAAAGCGGGGGAATGGGTCTGACTGGATTGCAATACAGAGAGCCGGCACAGAGAGAGAGAGAGAGAGAGAGAGAAATTTTTTGCATCCAGGTCCTCTCACAGCAAATGCCAGGCAGTCTCCGAAGACCTTTAATGCAGCAGCATCAGAGGCGATTTTCAGACCTAATACTACTACTACCTTCATCACATCTCCGTTGTAATAGTGGACCTGCAGCTGATAGTCAGCTATCCAAATGTGCTCCCGCCAGGTTTCACAATCGTGGTTCAGAACAGGTGTGCTTCACGTAGATCAAGGGTTAAAATCACAAAGGCCTTTCAAAATGGCATTATAGAGCCAATTTAGTGCTTGTTAAGGGCCTTAACAGCCTATCCCGCCTCTTAAAGGCGGGACGGAGTCGGGACCAGCAGACACGATTTAATGAAAATTGCGTGGAGGGGGGATGGAGGCGGACTTGTGCCCGCCCGCCAGTTTTCGCAATTTTAACCCCCCCCACACGCCTCCAAACCCGCCTCCACGGGTCAATGAAAATCCAGCCCTATGACTCGATGAAACAACAAAAAATTGCTTCACGTTAAGAAAGAAGAACTTGCATTTATAGAGCATCCTTTTACATCCTTGGGACATCCCAGAGCACTAGACAGCCAATAGATGACTTTTGAAGTATGGTCACAGTTGTTATGTAGACAGACACGGCAGCCAATTTTTGTACAGCAAGAAAGCCGCTAACGCCCGGGCGCAGCGATGTTTGCGCCGCTCGAGAACTTAACTTGAGATTGTGCGGCGGCGCTAAAACTTACCGCTGCGACCACCTGCGCGCGCAGATTGTGACATCATTCCATGGTGCAACGCCCTTGGGGCGCCCCGTAGCAGAAATTGAGTGGCGCCCCCTGCCTTACCGCCTGGCGCTTCCAACGACCAGAAGACTGGAACGCTATCAATCGCTGTGGGGCTGGGGGGGGCGCTATTTAAAGGGGGCCTCTTCCTGTCTTTTATTGTTGGTGGCATTTTTGAACTACGCATTCTGAGAGAGAGAGGGAGAGACTTCTGGAGAGATTCAACGTTGTGTGAAGGAGTTTTGGGTACTGAGCAGCACTTTGCAGGTTCATTTTGATTTGCCATTCCTTGTATCGATTTAGCAGAGACCGTGGGAGCTGCACTCTGAGCTCTTTGCCTGGTGCTCTCCATTGTTCTTTCCAGCACATTTGATGTGCAAGTCTCTCCAGGCCGAGATTCAAGTCCTACAAACAGCAAATGATGACATTTTGGTCGGAAGAATAAGGAGAGACAATACATGCTGAATGGCACAATTTTAAAGGGGGTGCAAGAACAGAGAGACCTGGGGGTGTTTGTGCACAAATCTTTGAAGGTGGCAGGACAGGGTAACAAAGCAGTTAATAAAGCACATGGGATCCTGGGCTTTACAAATAGAGGTCATGAGACAAAAATGAGAAGTCGCACAACACCAGGTTATAGTCCAACAGATTTATTTAAAATTACAAGCTTTCGGAGCTGTTGCCCCTTCGTCAGGTTGTAACTTCGTTGTAACTTTACCTGACGAAGGGGCAACAGCTCCGAAAGCTTGTAATTTTAAATAAATCTGTTGGACTATAACCTGGTGTTGTGCAACTTCTCATTTTTTTACAAAGAGAGGCATAGGCCAGAATTTTGCCTACCTGGGTGGGTCCGGTGCGGGCGGTGTCCGTGGGGGGTCGCGACCCCACTGCTGGCTCCATCCTGCTGTTGAAAATGAACGTACCTTAACGGGGGCCTATTAAGCCCCGCCCAGCGCGTTACCCGGCCCAATGAGATGGAGCGGGTCTGGTGACGTCATTCATGACGTGTTTCCAGCCGGGATCTTTAAAGGGGACCATGGCCACATTGCATTTGAAGTTTCATCAAACATAGTGCTGTCAGTGTTCTACAGCACTGGAGTGCTGCAAACACCGACAATGACTGCACAGAGGCAGAGGGCTGCACCCAGGTTCTCCCATGACTCCCTCTAAATGCTTATGGAGGGAGCCAGAGCACACAGGGAGGTCCTCTTCCCTTCCGATGGGCGGAAGAGACCTCCCCAGGAGGCCAAGACAGCCTGGTTGCAGGTTGCAGAGGAGGTCACAAGCAGGGATGTGGTCAGGAGGACCTGGGTGCAGTGCCGCAAACGTTTCAATGATCTCATTAGATCAGGAAACGTTAGTACAAAGCCACACTCAACCTCATCCTGCTGTGCCACTCATCACATCCCCACCACTCTGCCTTCCCTACCCTACTCCTGCACATCCTTCTCACACCAACTTACCTTGCACCTCCACCCATCCCTCTCTATCTACATTATCACATCCCCATCTCACTAGCCACCCCTCACACTCACCCTCATCCTAGTGCAATCATACCAACTAACAACACACAAGGGTAGGCACTTGGGTGTTTTAGCCAATGTTCATGTAGAGTTTCTGTTAATGTGGTGTCAAACATAAAAATCTTTATTTTCAACACTTTATGGTCTTGGACAGATTTGTGTGCACCTTTGGAAGAGGCTTAGTGAGTTGCAGTAAATGGTGAGACATAACGGTACCCCCTGCATTGGTGATGCGTGTGAAAGAAATGGCTTGGGTATTGTAGGGATGCTTTATGGTGTCGGTGTGGGGTGGTGTCAACCTGACACATCATGTGGCAGCCATATGGGTGTACAGCGAAAAGTTAACTAAATCTGGCCATGATGAGGCCATCCCTGGCGTTCCGGGCAGCAATGTGGTCGGGTACTGATGCCCTGTGTCCTGTGCAGCATCAGCTGATTGCGGAGAAGGTTGGTGTTGGTGTTGTTGTTGTTGGTGCTGCTGGTGTTGGGGCTCATCGTGGTCCGATTCTGAGGACCAAGGTGAGACAGTTTAAATGGCACTCATGTTGATGGAATAGATGGCAGGTGAAGTACAGATGACATTCTGTCAATGGTGAGAGAGTTCTTCCAATGAGGTGAGTCTGGATGGAGACTTTGCTGGAAACACTTGGGGGCTGATTTTGTCAATGGGGGTGCGTTGGAGGCGGGACTGCTGCTTGTCGGGTTTCAGTCCCGCCTCCATCGACTTGTGGCCAACCCACGCTATTTTCCCTTGATTGACCTTGTTAAGCCTGCCCAGCGGGTTTAGCAGGCCAATTAAGGGGAAGCCGGTTGCAGAGAACGTCAGCGTATGACGTTTCATCTGTCAAAAATTTTTGACAGATGAATTGTCATCATTTGACAGCTCTGTGAAACTGTCAAACACTGACATTCTCTGTTGTTCGATGAGTCCTTGTATTCAAGACTCATCAAACCTCTTTTGTGAGCAGAAATTAGATGGATGTTGCATCGGAGAATGCAGCAGCCATCTGTCATCTCTGCCGGTGAGATGTGAGAGTTTCCGCATCCCCAACTGTTGAAGCCTGCAGGAAGAAACAAAGGTAAGTAAACATTTTCTATCACTTTTCACTCACCTCACATACTTACCTCTCCACACTTGCACCCATCACTCACCTCCACAATGCACTTTTGCACCCCTCCGACCCCCGCAGACTCACTGCTCACCACGGTGACCCTGGCGGGGTTTCCCGATGTCGGGAAGTCCGCGCCTCTGTTGGAAAAATGGGGATAATCCTCTTAACTGCCTGTTAACTACCTGTTAACAGGCAGTTAAGTGGCTGTAATCCCCTTCCCGCCTCCAGGAGATGGGACCCAGCGCGGATCGGCTACCCGCCTCCTGGGAAGATGGCACGGAGATGGGTTGGGAGCGGGATGGGTACCCGCCCCCAGATTCTGCCATTTTCCCAGCAGTCCCGCCTCCAAACCTGCCTCCCCAGGGCTGGCAAGATCGTACCCTTGCAACCTGCAGAATCTGTGCTGGACATGGACTGAACAACAGCTTCTGCCTAAGGAAAGTGATCAGCTGTCAGGTGGGAGCTTTCACTGTACATTTAATGGTGTCAAGTAATCAGCTGGAGCAATGGCCACGGAACTCCCGCCTCAGGTTGACAGCGGGTTCCTGACCTGCTGTCAAAAATAACCACTTTCCCACCCGACCCGCCACCGATCGCGCCCACTATCATCCCTGAAAATTCCGGCCATAGAGTTGAAAAGTGAAATAAAAACAGAAAATGCTGGAGATACTCAGCAGGTCAGGCAGCATCTGTGAAGAGAGAAACAGAGTTAACGTTTCAGGTCGATGACCTTTTGTCAGAACGAAAGGTCATCGACATGAAACGTTAACTCTGTTTCTCTCTTCACAGATGCTGCCTGACCTGCTGAGTATCTCCAGCATTTTCTGTTTTTATTTCAGATTTCCAGCATCTGCAGTATTTTTTTTGAGTTGAAAAGTGAGGTAGTTATGCTAAACCTATATAAAACACTAGTTCGGCCCCAGCTGCCGTATTGTGTCCAATTCTGAGCATGGCACTTTAGGAAGGACGTTGAAGAGAGTGCAGAAGAGATTTACTAGATTGGTTCCAGGGCAGGGGAGTGGGAATGGCTGAAGTGCTCTTGCAGAGAGCTGGTACGGGCTTGATGGGCTGAAAGACCTTCTTCCGTGCTGTGACCGTTCTATGATTCTATGAGGGATTACAGTTACGTGGCTAGACTGGAGAAGCTGGGGTTGTTCTCCTTAGAGCAAAGAAGGCTAAGAGGAGATTTGGTAGAGGTGTTCAAAATCATGAAGGGTTTAGATAGAGTAAATAAAGAGAAAATGGCTGATGGGTCGGTAAACAAAGGGCACAGATTTAAGGTGATAGGCAAAAGAACAAGAGGTGACATGAGGAAAAACTTTTTTACATAATGAGTGGTTAGGATTTGGAATGCGCTGCCTGATCGGGTGGTGGAAACAGATTCAATAGTAGCCTTCAAAAGGGAATTGGATAAATACTTGAAGGAGAAAAAATTGCAGGGATATGGGGAAAGAGCGGGGGAGTGGGACTGACTGGATTGCTCTTCGAAAGAGCCGGCGTAGACTCGATGGGCCGAATGGCCTCCTTCTGTGCTGTACTATTCTATGATTCTATGAAATGAGCATGTAGTCAGTTTTTGGTGGTGTTGGTTGAGGGGAAAATGTCAGCCAGGACACTGGGCACACACCCCTGCTCAAAATAGTGCCATGGGGATCTTTTACATCCAGTGCAGCAGGCAGATCGGGCCTCGGCTTAATATCTCACCGGAAGGGCGGATTGTGTTTGCCGCATTTTACCTAGCGATGTTTGAGGATCCTCAGAAGTTTCATCAACAAAAGCTGATATACTGTAAATAATAAAATCAAAACTTGTCACTACATTATGTTTTATGCAAGACGTCCGGATGAATTATACGTTTGAATTAGACACTCAAAATCAATTAATATCTATTCCATGCTCCAGTGGAATTGTCATTCTGCATCCCCTTTGTCAGTAACAAACGGGCAGCCACTTACTGTGCATGGAGATTACCCTCCAGAAATAATGTATCTGCATTGTGCACTCTTACCAAAGCCTGATATGACCTCTCCCCTTCCTTATTAAAGTATATGGCTTAACTAATTAATTTGGAAGTTAGCGATCAAAATGAGTGGGAGAAGCATGTAGGGATAGTAAAGCGACATTAAACAGAGGAAGAAATCTAATTAAATATAGATATAAGGGTACAGATGTGGCATTTTGAATCACTAATTTTGCTTACATATGAGGGTGTCGTATTTTTATATCTTGTCTTTCTTGAAATTTATTGTCCTCAGTCAATGTTTTCTGATTTATCATCTGCCATTATTCCTGCCATAAATGTTACTGTACTTGACAGCAGTGGCTATGACCTTTTTTGTATAGAACTGATTGTGCAAGAAAATAGTAAAAGAATAGAAGAGGAATTATGTATTTGAAGTGCTTCATTGGGGTTGGCCTTGGCTCAGTGGGCAGCGCTCTCGCTTTCTGAGTCAGAAGGTGAGGGTTCAAGTCCCACTCCAGAGACTTGAACGCATATTCCAGGCCGACAGTCCCAGTGCAGTACTGAGGGAGTGCTGCACTGCTGGAGGTGCCGCCTTTCTGATGAGATGTTAAACCGAGGCCCTGTCTGCTCTCTCAGGTGGACGTAAAAGATCTCATGGCCACTATTTGAAGAAGAACAGGGGGAGTTCTCCCCGGCCAATAGCTATCACTCAACATTGCTAAAACAGATTATCTGGTCATTTTTTCATTACTGTTTGTGGGAGCTTGCTGTGTGCAAATTGGCTGCCGCATTTCCTACATTACAACAGTGACTACACTTCAAAAATACTTTATTGAATCACAGAATGGTTACAGCACAGAATGAGCCCATTCGGCCCATTGAGCCAGTGCTGGGTCTCTGCAAGAGCACTTCAGCTAGTCCCACTCCCCCGCCCTTTCCCCGTAGCCCTGCAAAATGTTTTCCTTCAGGTACTTATCCAATTCCCTTTTGAAAGCCACGATTGAATCTGCCTCCACCACCCTTTCAGGCAGTGCATTCCAGATCATAACCACTCGCTGCGTAAAAAAGTTTTTCCTCATGTCGCCTTTGGATTTTATGCCAATCACCTCAAATCTGTGTCCTCTGGTTCTCAACCCTTCCGCCAATGGGAACAGTTTATTTCTATCTACTCTGTCTGTAAAGTGCTTTGGAATGTTGCGAAAGGCACGATAGAAATGAAAGTCTATCTTATTCTTTCAGAGACAACAGAATTGAATAATGTAAATGTACTTTCAATAGTGACTTCAGCTGTTCATTATCCAATACTGCAGATTTGATACTTGATAGGCAAGTGGAGACATTCACCATCCATATAACTGTCATAACCCTACCCCCGAAAAATCCCAACCAAAATGGGGTTATAGATAGCCTTGATACCCCACCATCGGGCAGTGCCACTGACCTGTGTCTACTCTTCTACAAGTTCTTGGCAGTAGGTGTGGTAGCCACAGGCAGTTCATCCATTGGGAACAGCAGGGAAGGCAAAGTCAGGAATCAGGCAGGCAGTACTGTGGGAGAGGATTTATTGCATCAAGCAGTCTTGTATATATGTATGTGTATGTTTCATAGGGTGAATGGATGTTGTCCTGAGTACCAACACATAACTGATGGTGGATGATCAGGGCTTTCCATAAACCCATATGGGCTTGGATGTGTAAGGGACACATTTCTGACTTGTAAGTATTAAGGCAGTTAGATATCATTGGTATCAGCCAGACTGTTGCATGAACTTCCTTCCCATAGCCAGAAGTTAGAGAATTACATAGTATTTACAGCACAGAAACAACCAATTCTGCCTGGCCCGGCCTGTGCACGTGTTTATGCTCTACACGAGCCTCTTCCCATCCTACTCCATCTCACCCTATCAGCATATCCTTCTATTCCTTTCTCCCTCATGTGCTTATCTAGCTTCCCCTTAAAGGCATCTATGCTATTCACCTCAACTACTCCATGTGGTAGCAAGTTTCGCATTCTAACCACTCTCTTATATAGTTCTACAGTAACTCACAGTTGTCTTCTTCGTTAGTGGATGGTCAGGTGTTTTACCCTGATGGGCACCCATGGCCCCTATTATGTGGTGACTTTGTGTTCGTGTTGGGTAATACCTAACCCGCTCTCAACTTCGACCCTGGTCAGAAATGGTGCAGCATTTTTTTATTACCATAATAAAGCTGGACTGTGTGGACACACAGATAATCCTGGTCGTCATATCTGATTCCACTTTGGCCAGAAGGCTATAAAGATAAATGCTATTTATCCTTCTGCTGTTAATAGCATTATATACAAATTAATCAGATTCCAAATTTAGAAAACAAAGAAAGTATTTTGTGCAGACGATAGAAATCGGCCTCTGCACTAAAATACCAAAGACTTTACTTTGCATGCTATCTGCACTTCCAATTCAGATTTTTACAAAAACGATTGGTAAAAGAACTGGAAGGAAGTGTGTATTTTGATTTGTACTGATCTGTCCATTGCCCACCACACTTCGGGGCAAGATAAGGGGAGGTGAGGTTTGCAGAAATACTTAGTTATCTATGAAATCTTTTTGGTCCGTGGCCCCCTTAGTAACAGCTTTGCAAATCCACAAAAGGAATGCCACTATAGTTCTTGATGATCGCTAAGTCATTACAGTCCAAATTGCACAGCAGCTCATTAATCACAGTGCAGATAGGCAATCTCTTCAAGCCCGTTGAATTGAAAGGCCCAGGAATAAGGCCTGGTGAATTATGTTTAACATGCAGCCCTTGCCTATACAGATATGCAAAGCGAAAATCACCCTTTTCAGGGTAAAAAGAACTGCTTATCACTGATTTGCATTCAGCACTCTGAATAGTCTTTTAGCCAGTATTAACTCAATGGATGCTGTGATCAGAAAAAATGTATTTTGACAAACGAATACCTACTGCCATACTTTGACACCCCTCTCCCCTTCCCTTAAACGCTCTTTACTGCACTATTCCATATTACTTATGCAGCACCTTTTGGAAGCCAAATCTTTTTTCTGGTCAGTATGCCTTTTAAAACGTGACTGTAAAGTTGGAAAAGTGAATGGTTATTTCTAAACCCCACTCAAACTTGCACAATAAGTGAAAAGTAAAGCTGTAACCCCAGACTTACATCATACAAACTTAAATGGAATGTACATTGAATAAAGAATATTCTATCCAACATTCTTCAACCATGTAAATTTTGATTTAGCACTTGCTTTATTTTTGATGCTTTTATCTTGTCTTTGGCCGATTTATTTTGTCTTTGATTAATTTTATCTTGTTTCCAATTGATTTTAATTTGCTTTTCTAAATTTTGATTGGATTAGTGTGTGTATGATGGATAATTATTTTGATTTTGATTGGTTTATTTTGTATATGACTTTTCAGCTGTGCCTCCGAGTCAGACGGTTGTGGGTTCGAGTCCCACTCCAGAGACTCGAGCACAAAAATCTAGGCTGACACTCCCAGTGCAGTACTGAGGGAGTGCTGCACTGTCGGAGGTGCCGTAAGGATGAGACCTTAAACCGAGGCCTCGTCTGCTCTCTCGGGTGGATGTAAAAGATCCCATGGCACTATTTCGAAGAAGAGCAGGGGAGTTCTCCCCAGGAGTCCTAGTCAATATTTATCCCTCAATGAACATCACTAAAACAGATTACCTGTCACATTGTCACATTGCTGTTTGTGGGAGCTTGTTGTGGGCAAATTGGCTGCCGCATTTCCTACATTACAACAGTGATGACACTTCAAAAAAAGTACTTAATTGTCTGTAAAGCGCTTTGAAACGTCCGGTGGTTGTGAAAGGCGCTATATAAATGCAAGTCTTTCTTTGTATATGATGGGTTTTATTTTGTATACGATGAGTATTAATAGTTGGGGTTTATTTTTGAGAGTGGGCGGCCTAAATAAAACAGAAAGCCGGATCTTAAAGATACTTAACGAGTTCTTCTTGACATTGAAAAGGGAGAAATATCAGCAGGACACGAAGCGAATGACAGGTTCAGTTAAATGAATGTAACTGCGAAAGGCGTAAAGTTTTTAATTAATAAGAGGTTCAAATTGGGGTTTTACTGTTGTTTCACAATTAATCGGCCCTTTCAGAGGCACATTAGCGTAATTTTATCTCGGATTCACTGCTCTCTTGACGCCCCAGTCCTTAATGGTTAATGTATTGTTTGCTGAATATAAGAGCCATATGGCAATGTTTCATTTACACTGTCACGGTCTAATCCTGGTGCAAGCGCTTTGGATTTCAATCAAAAAATGCATTTCACACTAACAACATGAGGCCTTCTCTCTCCCCCTGGAATAATCTGCGACTCCCTGTGTGCCCATGTGGAAATTCAAATAAAACGCTCCTTTAATCAGCTCCATGTAGAGAGAGAGAGAGGCTGGTTGGAGAAATGGATAGACAAGCTGACCAGAACACTTTCCTGCCCATTTAGGAACATTTTTAATTTAGTTTGAGTCCTGGAAATGAGCCTGTGTGCATTAGGCCAACTTCAAAGATAGACACGGGACTCGGCGCATTTTAAGGACAGATTAACAGACCAATTTTTTTAGGGCTGGTTTTGAAATTTGGATTATGCAAACTGGCGGCGCCAACCGTGAACAGAGAACATCAAATTCGACTCTACTGAGTCCCAGGGTTAAGATCTATTTCGTGATTATTGGGGCACAAATGTGGTTTACAGGGAATATTGCAACTTGCTCTTGATGCTGATTCTGTCTTCATGTCAGGAATGGATTGATTGCATGGTCATTTTTGCTTCATCTCAACAACAAGAACAAGTTGCATTTATATAGCGCCTTTAGCATAGTAAAACGTCCCAAGGCACTTCACAGGAGCGATTATCAGACAAAATTTAACACTGAGCCACATAAGGAGATATTAGGGCAGGTGACCAAAAGCTTGGTCAAAGAGGTAGGTTTTAAGGAGCGTCTTAAAGGAGGAAAAAAATTCTCATTGAATGAAACTTTCAAGCTCCTTATTTAATTTCCACAGTGACCATGCTTAAAAAAAAGACTCGACTTCATTGGCTGACATCGCGAGGTTGTGGCAGGCGCTTTATATAAATGTTATTTCCATATTAGAAATGTGAATTTTAAACCGTTCTAAAACTTCTTGTGTTGGGCTGGGAGGGAGTTGGGCGATTCACATTACCACGCCGATTGGCTTGAAGCCCCATTGAAAGACATCTCGCCCTGGTTCGGTTCCAACAGTCCAACCTGATTATTGCATCCACTCTGAACCAAGTCTTCGCGTCCAGTGCCAATCAGACTCCAGAGAATCAAAAGGCAGATTAACCAGAGCATGTTGACATTGACTATCCGTGCGCCGCTTATCTCGCTCTCAATTCACAGAAACTCCTTTTTTTTCTCTTCTCTTCTTTCCAGCGGTTTACTAAATAAAAGCAATTAGATGTGCGCATTTTTTTTTTATTTCCATCACGGTTGACAGGCTGGTGGAGAAAGGCGATAATGATTCGTGACAGGCGAACGCTTAATTGTGCCGGCTCTTTCTCCGCTCTTCCTATTTCTGTGAAATGCCACACACTCGAGCAGCATAACAAAGTGCTGCTTTATTTGCGCTGGCGGTACAACGGACCAAGGCGAGCGGCATTATTCATGGATTTTGGAGAGAGAGAGAGAGAGAGAGGGTTGTGTAATTTAACTAACCTTTGAGTTTAATCAGGAAGACGTGCTGTGCTCTCCAAAAGCGCGAACACTGCCTCGCAACTTTGGGAGCCTCGATGCTTCTTACAATCATTCCATTCACACCCAGACTCTGCGCGTTTGCTGCAGTCATTAACTCCTTTCTTTTATTAAATCTGCAAAGTGTTTAAATCAAGAAAGAAAATGCATATTTTTAGATCAGGTACACAATGCATCAACAATTGTTTATGGTTAATAGCGTGTGCGGTTTACTTTGCAGTCTTGTTGCGGGTTATTTAGTAAAGGAGCGAAACTTTTTTTTAAACCAAACTCATGAGGAAGAGAGGTCGGGTGTTTTAAAAGGCTCTGCAGTCGGCTCTTCTATTTTGCAGCAACCGACGCGCGTTTACTGGTCAGCCGCTGGCGTTGACTCAAAGGGCAAACCTGGTTTTAATGTTTGGCCAAGGATTTATTCCAATAGCGTTTCAATGCAGATTAAACTTTGCAATAAAAGTTTGTTCGGTGCAACAAAAAAAAGTCTGATTGTTTTTTTTTAAATATATAAATCAATGCAGAAGAGGTGGGAGGGAGGCAAATCTTAAATACTGGAACACGGGAGCGGTGCAGAAAAGCACACATCCCGCAGGACAAATGGAACCTTGCAGCCCTCCCGCTCCAACCCCATTTACCCCTTCCCCCCTCCTCTACCCCTTACCCCCTCCTCTTCATCCCCTTCCCCCTCCTCTTCATCCCCTTCCCCCC